>JAOQGH010000001.1:160540602-160590548 GCA_025769975.1 Gallinago jamesoni
TCTTCCATTGAATTGCTTTAGAAGTATAACACGTTCAATATCAAAAGACGATTTAGCTTAATCCTGCTGAATCTGATGTGGTTAACTGTATGTTTTTTGGAAAAAGACCATTTTGAGTGGTTCTTGGCAGTATAAGCATAAAGGATCATTCAACAGCTTTCATGTAAAAAGTACTTTTAAACTTTTGAATAACATAAACTTAACCATGGATTAATAAAATGTTTTCACTCTAATCTTTGTGGACCAATGGAAATGTCAAAGATTCTGGAGTACTACACAATTGTTTGCAAGGATGTAGTCAACATATTAAAATGTATTTTGCTATTGCTTTTGGATTGCTTTTTAATGTTACATTAAGCTTTTATAGATAGCACCATTCACAGTAAAAACTATTAAAAAAGACAATATAATTAATTTAAATTTTAGGCATTTCCAAAATAATTTTCGAGGTCTTTGATTTCAAGCTTCTCCACCAGCTTGTAATATATGTGTATATCAGCTGTGCCATCTCATTCTTCTCTCCTTCATTTCCACATTTTCTTTCCTTCATGTCTATGTTGATGCCCCATGCATATAAACAGGAACGATGAAAAAAAAGGTTCCTAGCATAAAGGAGTTTTTCTATGAGATTAAACATAATAATAATTTCACTTTTAGCGTTCACATGAATGTGTGAGATGCAAATAAATAAGAGCATACATATAAAATCCTTTTAGGCATAAATCCAGGACTCATCTAACATCAGATTGTTGTGTTCATTTGTGACACCGTAAAGTAGTCCAGTGATAATACTAGTAGGAAAAAGCATGCCCCAAACCCAGCAACCTTTCCCAAGTCCTGACAGTACATCAAGAAAGCAAGGTTTTCTGTACACAGTTTCTATACACAGTTATACTAGAGAACAGTGTGGTTCATAGTGCACTTGGAGTATTCTGACCTACCTGTCCTTACAACAGATTTCAGTAGAGACAGTCATGCTCTATGCCCACAAGAAGATCTGTAACTTACTTAATTCCAATGGGAGAAGCAGTGTGAATATGAAGTACTGCAAAAAAGTCAAAAAATTTCAGCTTTAAAACTGACATATATGAAGCCATCTCAACTGCTATTTGTAGAACTATAAAGCAACAACAACAAAAAAAATTGAATTAAAAAATAATTTTAAAATTATGTCCCCATAAATATAAATCACATGCTTTGAAATTTGCTGAAGTATTGCATAAATAATTTTTCCTATAGTTCTTTCACTGAAAAAATTTATCCATTTGCAACATCTTAATTTACATCTCTAATCCCTTGATTAGGAAAGACGCAAACAACAGGGGTCACTTAAAGCTGACACTTTGAGTATTTTCTTTCAGCACCTTTGATATGAACTTGCTTTTGGTGGGGTTTTCAACCCATTAGAGAAATCACCAAATGATGTTGCCTTACAACAGTTCTGCTGAGTGAAGGCTATTTAATATGTAACTTGCTAAACTAGATATACAGTCTCAGCTTTTATTTCCTCTTATTTTTCACCTTTTTATGACCAAATAAACACCTTGAATAAGAATAGGGCTTTGAGGTGCTACTGCATGGCTATATTCTGCTCCAGAGCATAAATTCTTGGTTTACTTAGAATTTTTGCAGCACTTGATGTAATTAGGAGAGAGAGGACAATTCTGAATTTGAAAGGAAGAGGTAGAAAGAGGGAGGAATAGAAAACACTGTTGTTTTGGAGCTTATAGTGAATTTTTTATTTGGCTTTCATGCCATCATGCTCAGTAACTTTGCCTTCCACTCACATATCCTTAATTTTCTGTGTGTAACTAACAAAAATTTTTTTTTTTTTCTTTTTTGGCTGGGGGAGGAGGAAAATCAATATTTCAACTCTTACATGCACACAATGCTGGAAAGTGGAGGTTTAAGAACCTTTAAAATGTGAGAACACATACGAACTGGATTCTAGTTCGATTGGTTTTAAATTTTATACCTAGCAGAGAAGAAACCAGTCCATCATAAGAAAAGAGGTGAATAGGAAGATCACCAGGA
Organism: Gallinago jamesoni; assembly: GCA_025769975.1. Classification (NCBI taxonomy): domain Eukaryota; kingdom Metazoa; phylum Chordata; class Aves; order Charadriiformes; family Scolopacidae; genus Gallinago; species Gallinago jamesoni. The sequence continues at coordinate 160,542,637 of JAOQGH010000001.1, forward strand.
CCTGCAGGACAAGGGAGTTGTGTGTACCTCTTTTTGGCTTTCTATGGCTTGGGAAGTAGCTTTTTCAAAAGCAGAGATGAGAACAATCATGCTGGTGGGTCAAAGCAAAGGAACATGTGCAAAGAAGTTCTCTGAGAAGTTCTCCAGCCAAACACCTCATTCAGGATTATTAGAGCAGTGAATGACCTTAAAAAGGGCTGGTGGGGGGGTGGGGGAAAGTCGTGACAAAATAGAGTAGAAACACTTCTTCTAAACAGCCATGATCAGGTCTGAATATAGATTAAATTCTCACTAATACTATCATATATATATATAGTTTCAAAATTAATGCATTGTTACTATCCCATATGTTGACTGAGGACCGTATTCCAACAAAAATAGTGTAATGCAAATATTTCTTACACAACATAACCATGAAAACCAATGATATCTTAGAAGGAATGACCAGGATGTAGTGAGAACCTAATACAACTGTAAAAAGATTATCCTGAATGAAGTGATGATGAGCAGTTTACGTTAAAGTTATGGTACAAAGAGAAATGAAAGCAAATAATTTTGCTTAAGAATTAAGAATTTCTATCTGAATAACACAGTCCTTGAAAAATGAAGGGATTCAGTGAAAGTTGGGTGGATTTACAAAGTTTAAAAGCCTGTCTGAAAAAGAAACTTGGAACTACTTTAAATCACAGATGCAAAACCACTACATGTACTACAAGTGAAAGAAAAATGATTGAGAGGAAAAGACCCAATACCTAACTAAATAACTAATCACCTCTTGCTGAGAATCATTTAGTACTTAATCAAGGAGTGAATAAACTCTTCTGTGTGATGTTTCACTGCAGCTGTTGAGATGTGGGTAAATGCTATATTGCTCAGATTAGAAATCCATTTACCCATTTCTGACCTCAGTCACATCAATGTTAAAAAGGATTTTTAATGGTAAGTTGGGAGTCTATGAGGAGCAGCAAGAACAGACTGACTGAATAGAAAGCTATGTCTTGAAGGTCAGAATATGTAGGAGAAAAGTGACACTTGCCAACTGTCAATCTGAGCTGGACCTTGCAAAGGAAATTAAAAAAAAAAAAAAAAAAAAAAGATTTTTAGCCACAAAAATGAAAACAAACAAACAAACAAACAAACAAAGTGGAAGTGGTGTGGTCATTCAGCAAGTATGGGGACAAAGATTAAAGTTAATTTAGATATGGCCAACAAAACCCTTTGACGCAGTTTTCGGTAAGTACAATGATGTAGTACATGGAGGCAAAGTCAAGGGGCTAATGGGAATAAGAGTACGAAAATGGAAATTGCCGTAACTGAGCAGGAAACAACACTGAAAGAGCTAAATTCACTGAGGTCAGTGAGCAAATAATCTCCAGCACCGAATTCTGGCTCACATAATTACAAATCCAGAAGTAAGGTTCTTTATTTATCAAGTCAGAGTATTTATCAAGTCAGAGGTCTATGCTAAAGAAAAGTACACTTAGCAGATTTTCAAGATGGATATCTCAGTGCCTGAAGTGTAAAGACATGAGTTCATGGACTTCAGAAACTGAAAAATATTCAGCAAAAGCTACTGAAAGTGGAAGTCTGTGGAAATCAGAGTATATCATATGGCATTTTAGTGGAGGACTGAAAAAAGACAGACCAGAAATACTATGAGAAACTGTCATAACCCAAGCAAACCCTTTTCATGCAGGAACCTTCAGTCCGAAGACTCTAGTCCAGTTAGAAATGGTTTGTTAGGATATACATAAACACACAAAATGAAATGGTCTAGGGGACCTACAGTTATCCAGTCAACGTAAGTCTGAAACTTTTAAACAAAGATTATTACTTCTGTGAATTTCTAGTTGTGCTTGGGACAGTCACTGGATTACATGTGGTGAGAAGCCACATATTCATTAAGTGCAATGTGATGAACCAGCTGAATAGTGATGGTTCAGCAGATATCAGGTGGATTAATAGTGGCTTTCTGATACAGGTATTGCTCTTTCACTGGCAGAGAAAATGACAGATGATGATAGTAAAAATCACTGTTGAAGTACAGTAATTACAAAACATCTGTAGAGATGTAGTTATCAGTACACATGCATATTTCTCCATGCCTATCTCAAATGCAAAATAATGAAATTTTGCATAAGCAACAGGTATTTAGGAGTAAATCAAGTTGCACTGCATCTGAGGTGGGACGTTTGTGCACATATCTTTTTCTATGCACAGCTATAAATTTTTAAACTATTGTTATTGGCTCATATGACTAAAATTTCAGTGAAATTTGGGCTAAGTCATTTAATCTAACTTGTGCTTTCTTTCCTGAACTGCGAGATGAGGTTTAATATTCTTCAGCGCAAAATCCACTTGCTTCTTTCAAGGCTGTCCAAGAAGTTTCACATGCAAGTTCAGAGGACGATCTCATTAGCGGCTTGAAGAATTTCAGGTATTACAGTGACAAAGGGCAAAGTCATCTGTGTGTAGTTACACTTTTGAAGAAAAAGAAACAACTGAAACAACTTGTAGGACTTTACATTTAAATTTGTATCCTTTTATTTCAAGATTATGGGAGCAAATACAGAACTTAATTTTTCCAAAGATGATCTTGGCTATTTTAGTGGAAACACTGAAAAAAATAAAAAATGAAAAATAAAAACCATCTGTTTGGCTGAAGGAAGATAAAGGTTTCCCCCAGTGACAAATTTAAAATGAAGAGGAAATTGCCTCCAAGGCGTTAGGATGGAGAAAGCCAACTTGATTGTATCTGAACCTATATAAAATAATTTAGGCATCAAAGAGAGGAAAAAGGAATGTTTCTAAGGATCAGGAGACCACAGAAACCATCCAAAAGGAGCAAGAGCAAGAAAGAAATATAATATAATCCTTAGGTAAATAACAGGTTTCTAGGTTTTCTTTTAAAATGCTGTATTATTCATGTATCTGTTCTGTAGAATATATGCAACTTGTTTTTAAGATATGGCACAGCAAATAAATAAATATATAAACGAATAAATAAATAAATGATGCATGTCTTGCGGTGCCGTCTTTAAGGATCTAAAGTGTTTCACCCCAAGTAAGTAAGGCACTTTATATCTCCAGTGTAAGTAAAATGCACGTCTAGACAAAATTCTTAATGTGAGTATCTATCTAGGTCAGATGATCTTTGAATACATTCATTTCTGTCTATAATGTCAGCCTGGTCTAATTTGCTTAAGCATGTGCATTGAATTTTTAGTGGCCTAAAATTGGAACAGGTGAAATCCACCTGCAAAAAAATAAAACGATGAATTAAAGGGAGAAATTTCTTATCAAAAACAAAAGGTGCTGACAAAGCAAATGAAAGAAGCAACTAAAGACCAGTTTGTTAGCATGAAACAAACAGAAGTCAGAAGCTTTTGAGAAAACAATAATGGAAATTACATAAAGCAATCATCCAGCCCCCTCCTCTCTGTCCTAACAGAGGTGGACAGGTGCCTGTGGCACCTGAAATCATAAATGATAATCAATTAATTAATTGATTCATTTCTATGTCTATTAAATTTGAGGTTTGTGACTGCAAAAATACTTTTGATATACTGTTATAATATCTGACTTCAGGAATTTATAAATTAAAGGAAATATGAACAAGGTTCATTTATTCCTATGGCTATGTCCTGAAAGGCTCTTCTGCACATTTCACTCTCAGTCTCCTCCAGATGTTCAAATGAAATATCCCTGAACATGCAACATCTACTCTCATTTTCATCCTATACTATATCTCTCTCAAGTTCCAGCAAAGCCTGCAAGTTATATCAGATGGTTTAAACTAAAAGCAACTCCCCCTTCCTCTCTTCCCCACCCCAAAGATCATATTATAGTGCCCTAGGGCAGCCCAAAGGGGCTGCTGCACCAAGTGCTATGTTGTGTGGCCATGGCATATCTGCTCTGTAGAGATGTAGCCTTAAACAGGGTAGGTATATGCGGTCTGCACCACTTTGGAGCCAGGCATCATTTCCTAGGGTGGATGCATTTAGCAATCTAAAAACAGCTTATGTTCTTTCTTATGCAGCTGCAAAGGGAGAAAATTGGGACATTAAACAAAAAGATCTAAGCGGAATCAATAAAAGTGTCCATTTGGACAGGAGACAAGGGCAAAGATCTTTATAATTCCTGACATTGCTGCACATTTATTTCTTTCACAGATCATTAGAAGGAAAGGGGGCTGGCCCATTTAATCCACATTTCATATTCTGCTTGTCGGCAACTTTACAGTCTTTTTGGAAAGGTTTCCACTTCTTATATTTCACATCTCTTCATGCTATGCCCTGCCCACCTCACAGCATGGTTTATTCACTTTTTCCAATTTAAGATGAATGAAAAGCAGCACTGAGAGAAGATCTGATGCAGTCTGTTATACTGGGCAAGTGTTAACAAAAAAAATAGTTTTGGTACTACTTCTCTTCTTATAAATGTTCACTAATTATTAAAACAGTCATTAAGTGTCTCATAGTAAAGAAAATTATTTCCATATTTATACATTTAATGAATATTTATATTATAGAGATCTAATTATATGCTTTAAAAGCTTGATGTAGTATTAGCTAATGTGCAGATTCTGAAAAAAAACAAAGCAAAAAGCTCCAATCAGAATATCAGTATGCATTTAAAACCATGGAGGCAGCACAATTACAGTGATCCATAACCAGTAAGAAATAACCTTCAGATCCAAGTCCCTTAAGATTTAAAGAATACAACTATCTGTGTTATAAGAGGTTTGTAAGTAACTGTGCAAACACTAAGCATTGTGCCTTGCTACTTTGAACTAGCCACATATTAAATTACTACAGACCTCTGTCTACTTTTCAGTCAGTGCAGGAGCCCTGTTCTTTCAAAGCTGTTTGAAAGTCTCTATCAATAATGCTGCATACCCTACATTTCCATTTTGAGCTTTTACTTCCTTACAAATGCGGACTCTCAGGCCAATACTGGACACTTTTTCCATGCCTTACAGTGAATTCAAGATGTTCAGGATGAATAGTAAAGCAGTCAAGCTGAAGAAAATAAAAGGATTGTCTTTATAATACAGCATTTTGTTTTTCTTCAGCAATTCAAAAATGGAATTTAAATGAGAGCTCAACACTTTTGGAGCTAGCCTTTGTCATTAAGCCAATTTCTGAGAGGAAGACAATCTTGAGAGGAAGACAGACATTTTAGGAAAAAAAAAAGTAATATCATGGATAAAACACTTGGCCATTTTTAATGGCCATTGTCCTACAGGGACTTGATTATTTTCTCAAGACCAAGTAATATCCAAATGCAGTCATTTTCTTTCAAGAATAACAGCTTTGTTACTTCTGTACTGTATCTTTCTCTTTCAAACATGCAACACGTACAGTAGAAAATGCTTAACATTTAAAGAGAAGACAAATCATATGAGCAGTGTCATTACTTTCATTTGGTGTGAACAGTGACAGCTTTCCTGTACCTGTCAATGCACATGAACGCAGATGGTTTACAAATTAATTGCAATATATATACAAAATCATAAAAAATATGGAAAGTATATGGCAAAAAATGCTAAGTAACTTTTTGTTAAATGCAGTAATTATTCATATACCTAAAATTACTTGCTGCTCAGGTTACTGTCTGCATATCCATGTATGATTCTGTGATTCTGTGATTGCTGCACTGCAAAAATCAAGCTCTACTTAATTTGTATATATATGTGTTTAATATGTTACTTCATAATTCAATATATCATTTTAGGTACTGATACTGTAACTGCCGATCCCTCTTTTTTTTTTTTTTCTGTTCTGTCATTAATGTTCTTCTGTAAACATATATGACCTTCACTTAATATTCAGTTAAAAAAGTCAAACTGTCACTTGATACCAATAACTTTTTTTTTTGTTGGATTTAAAGAGAAAAAAAAAATACTAGAGTTAATGAGGATCTCTCTTTAACATTAACTAGAAACATATGAAAAAAATACAGGTAAAAAAAGCAGATTTCTTCTTTTTAAAATATTTTCTCTAATTACAATCATTAAGAATATGTCTAGTGATTACGAAAATACACTCAGGATGAAATCTTAATGCCATATGAAGAATTTATTACTCCAGCTCCTTAACAAAAAAATTTAAAAAATCTCTAGATTCATTGATCACTCCTTCATGGACAAGATAAAAAAATATAATTCGGCACAGCATGACGATTCATTAATTTCAGAATTTTTTTTTGTTCAGATAGAATTAAAAATTGCACATCTTTGAACATTTGGGTGTCAATAACACCTTGGGATGGGATTCATCTCACAGACTAAATAATCTAAATTGTGATATGGGTGTTTAATGACAGTTGAGATGATCCATGTTATCCAAGGCATTCAAATGAGGCAGACTGTTATGACACAGTCTGACAGGAAATATCAATCTTCTTAATCACTATAATCATATCCAGTATACCTAGTGAGTAAATTCAATGACGTTTACAGAGCTAGTCAGATTGCTGAATTTAAGGTTTCATTTTATGAAGATGTACGGTTGTCTAGGTTCCATTGGCTACTTTATTTAATGCTCCGTTGACTAGACCTCAATTGACTATACTGAGAGCTTAGACGTAATGAAATATAGATGTCTCAATATGCAAGCTGAATCCTATCTGTAGAGCAGGATCCAGAAGTATCCAGAGTGAAATCCATTTGCTTGAATTCATTTGTCAGGAAACATAAAAGGTCGTTGATAATTTTATCCCAACACATCTTAAACAGAGCTGGACATTTATGTTTAGATCCTATATTTAATTAATTTTAATTTAACTTCATTCTTTGTTATTTGATTTTTAATGTTTAAAACAATTATAATATAGTTTTTATGAAAATATCAATACCAGAACAACATCTTGTGGCCATATCATAATATATTCTACAGCTTTCATTTAACTGCACTTGTAATGGAACTGTATAACCTCAGGTATGAGATATGAAGGATGGGACTCTTACCTAGCTTAGATCTCTTCACGCTAAAAACATATATCTGAGTTCTTCACTCTATTTTCTATTTAGAAACAGTGGAGAAAAAGATGCACTTTATTGCATGATTCATGAGACCAATATCTGTGTATTTTATGATGAGATCAGTCACTTCTGAAAATATTTTACTCCATTGACTAAAACTTCTACAGCTTTCCACAGATGAAATGAAGATGTTTACATGTGGCTCCATAATTCTCCTGGGCTTGTTAGTCATAAAATACCTACTACTGACTTCTGAAATTATCCAGTCTCTAGAAAATGGAAAAGGGTCTTTAAGATACATTCAAGAATAAGCATCAGGAAATGTTGATTTGACATACTGAAAATCAAAATAATATAAATAAACTAAAAAAAAATATCAGCAATCACGGTACAAAATATAAAAAACCCAAACAAAAAAAAAAAAACAAAAAAACCCAACCCCCAAAAATCCCCAACCCTCTGGTTAGTCTTTCTTGATGCCCTAGAGCAATGGCTGACCAACTCTTACTCCTTGTCAACTGCTCATATAAATTCAGTCCTTGTGCAGTATCCAACAAAGAAAGAATGCAGAGCTTATTCTCCAAAAATCTTTCCTGCCCCTGGGAAAATGAATTTATTAGCAAATCAGACCTTTTTTTATTAGCATGTTTGATACAACACAGCCACTTTTGAGTCAGATTGTCTGACTAAATGACATCTTGGTTTAAACTGTTGTAAAAAACATTTACCCTAGCATCTACTTTTGCCAGATGTCTAAACAGACAGCCTGTTTTAGACATAAGGATGAAGCAAGTATGTCCTTGTACAACTCTAAATTTCATCTTTGTGAATAGAAATCCAAGAATTTCAACTTGACAGTTTCAAAAAGTACCACATTCACATAGAATCAAAAGAAATCAAAAGAATCAAAAGAAATTTTGGAGGTCTTCTTACCAAACTACAAGAACGTTGCTTACAATCTCCTCAGGCCCCACACCAGGGTCTTTCCAGTTCCCTGAGTAAAGGATATGTTTACTTACACATTTCTCTTCCAGTGTCTACAATTAATTTCAAGGCAAGGTCAATGCTCCTTTGCTATACCTTGAAACCTTAGAGGAGGGAACCCTTGCTGAGTAACTCCAACACTGAACCCATTAGTTCCAGTCATCGGTCAAAGAATCTGTCAAATGAGTTACTGTAGCCTCATTTCTTATTTTCCAGTCTGTGCAATTTTGTGCACAGTCTATTCCTGCTACTACTGCTATAGAGGGTGATGTCTTATTTTGGTGGGGTTTGTTTGTTTAGTTCCTGAAAGCAACATTAGAGATAAATAAAAATGCATAGTATAAATATATCCAGTTTTTTCCATGGTGCTTACAAGAGATATACTGATTTATTTCATTAAAGAGACTTCAGGATGAAAATTATGATACACATCTGAATGCACAGAGAAATATGGGAGGGTACATCACTGAATTTCTGGGCCTGCTCAACAGGAAGAATATAAAAAAAATTTCTTTTTAGTTAAAGACATAGGATGGATAAGAATAGCATGAAGAAAAAAATTAGCAAACTGAGAATAATGGAGGCTTTTAAATGAAACTTGTTTACATCAATGACCTTTTCCAGTCTTTGACTAGCAGACTAAATCTTTGCCTGTGGCAGACAGAAATTTACTCCTTGCTGGTTGCCTCTGGTTTGCCTTCAGGAAAACTATCTACAGTAATGTCTGTTAATGTCAGCAGGGAAGCTTTTTCTGTCATTATTGTATCAAGGTAAGAGGCAAGTACGTTAAATCACCGCATAAATAACTGATGTCTTACTGAATGCACTGAGTTTCAGCCTTCACTTAGAGATAATTTGTGGGACAAATGCCTCACCTTTTCTAAAATTTTTATATTATTGATAAAATAAATATTATTGATATTTAACTCATCAAATATTCTCAGGAGCAAATACTTTTTAAAGCCTCAGAAGGGTAGATTAGTTTTCAATAAACTAATAGGCATTATAATAGTTTGATGTATTGTGTTTGATTCCAAGGATTTGAGTTTAAAAACTTCATTTTGCATTACATAAATCATTAAAGAAATTTTAATTTATGTAATTTGTGTTAGATTCAGTTATCTCTAGGAAAAAATAATTTCAGCAAATCAGTCATGGTTAATAACAAATATTACTATTTTTATTCTTCCTGGACTTTTCACAATTATCTCAAATTTTCTTCAATGGCTTTCTTGTTTGAAATAATTCAGCATATGCTTTCCACAAACAAATTTTGGGCCCGTAAATGATAAGAGCAGTTCCTAATAGTCATTCAAGTTTTGAACTGACTTGGATTAGGCATTCCTGTTTCATTACTTAATTCTGCTATATGTCTGCCTATCACTATCCCTTGCAGTAAGGTTTCTAATATGATCTATTTGCCCTTCTCTAAATAAGAAAGTAAATAAATAAATATTATTCCACATACCACATTTTACAGGATATATGGTTCCATAGGCCAGAACAAACAAAGAAGCTGGTGGGAAACCAGAATATATGGTACTTGCATATCTCTTGTGGGCTAAACCAAATCTTTGGATTTGATCACTCCTGAAATCAGCAGGTTGAATTCGAAAACTACTTTCTAAAACTGTTGCATCTCAGATCCATTTTCAGTCAGCACATGTTAATCAAATCAGACTCCAGGGAGAAATCTAGCCACAGTTACAAAAGGAAACAGCTATTAATATTTCCCCCTATAATCTGTTTTTATTCCTTTATTAATGTTAGTTAATTTAGAATGAGACTCCAAGGATGCCAAATGCCAAAAAGTTTGAGCCAAAAGTGGCAACTTGGATTGTAGTTTCAGCCATAGGCACAGGTTTTTTTGGTTTTGGAGTCACTCACAGCAGGGACAAGATGAGCTTGCAGTCAAGGCAAACTGTGTATCTCAAAAATAATAAGCTTGAAATATACTTGCTGTTTGACTGTAAATATATTAACATCAGTTTTTGCACTGCAACATATTATTTGGCTAAAATCACCTTAGTCCACAGATGTCAGAGCTTGGAAGCCAGGCATCAGTGTGTCAGGACTTTTTAAAATAAATATGTGGGATTTGTTGCCTTTGGGGATTTTATGCTCTTAAGCGTGATTTAAATTTATTTTAATCACCTGAGGAAAAGATCTTGTGTGAAGTTGTACTGTGTTGTCCTCAAACAGAAAATGTTTGTCTTAAAAGGAATGAATTGTCTTTCCTATATCAAAAATGCCCATTTGTTATTTTCTCTTCTTATGAGTGGATGCACATTCTGCTAAAGCAGCATTAATAACCAGCTTCTTCTCTGCTCAGGTCCTTCTCTCTGACTTCAACAGAGGGGTACATGCAGAACCATTGCCACAGACTCGATCAGAGCAACCAGATGGAAGTACCTGTATAAACAGGCTCACTCTGCCCCTTGACCTTGTAGTCATGCCCCATTATGCTCCTGTGTGTCTTCTGTCGTGGAGAACCTGTAGAGAAGATTTTCTGGTTTTCTCCTGCTGTGTGCGCTTGCAAATCATGTTTTCCTGCCCTGCTCCCCCCTACCCCTGCTATTCATATACATACAAAGGAAGTCAGGTCTTCTGTAAGTGAAAGCCATCCTAAGGTAGTCTGTATCAGGAGATACTGAAAGACTGGCAGTTTGAGTGCCAGAGGCAGTGCTCTGTCTGTATGCTGTGTTGCCTCAATAAATACATATAAAACTGATTTTAAGACACTTTGATTCAATGTTAACTATTTATTCACTGGTTTACCACTTTCAATTAAAGGTCTCTTCTAAATGACTGTTAAAAACATGGTACATTGTAATCATTGTAATCATAAACATAGTTTAGAATCTCTTTGCAATGCAGATAAGCCCCAAATCTCTTCATAGGCTGGAATGCAAATATCCCAATAAAACATTTCATGCAGGAAACTGATTTTTCAAAGCCATAGAACTCTGGAGGAAATCATGAGCTTTGCTCAAGCTTTCAGTCTGAGTGACAATAAATTTGGCTTCCTGTGCACAAGGTCTTCTCAAGCACTTTGGCTATCCCAGTCCATTGGCATCCAATATAAAGAAATTCAGTTTCTGTTTTCCAGAATGATTTGTCCCTCTTCTTCTCACCAGCAGTATTTTTTTTTTAATTCTAATATAGGATTCTTTCATTTTCCAAATATTAAGCCAAATTCACATGGCAAAGTGTTTGTTCTTCTGGTTTCTAGTGTAATGATGTTCCGAAGGCATGGTGGGGACTTCTTTTGAGGAATGTTAAAACTCACATCTCAATAAATTTTATTGCAACTTCTGAAAATTAACTTCTCTCTGCAAAATATCTTAACAAACTGTAAGTCTCTTAAGTAAAGCATATCCATATTTTAATGTCTGAAAACATATTGACTGAGAAAATTAACTATTTCATATTTTTCTGAATACCTTATGCTGCCGAAATTTGGCTAGTATTCTCTCCCCACACACACTTTAAAAAGTACATTTAGAAGTGAGGGATTTGTATCTCTCCTGTCTGTCCCTTTCCTATCCTCAGTTCCACTACTATCCTCCTTTTACATGGACACTCAAGATTCAAAAGCTTCATATTCAGAAGAAGAATGTGGCCAAGGAGAAAGGATTCCCAGGCTGGAGTAGCTGGAGACAGTGGACACTTAAAACACCCCTTAACAGTGACAATCTCTTAATTTACTCCAATTCATCCACCAACATTCAAGATAACTATAATTAGACTGGTGAATGGAAATCAAACATTTGAATCATTTTTTATATCTGTTGATTATGACACATTTTAGCAAGGGGAAATGCAAAGTACTGCACTTCGGGAGGAACAACCCCATGCATGAGGACAGACTGGGGGTCAACTGGCTGGAAGGCAGTTTTGTAGAAAATATCCTGGGGGTCTTGGTGGACACCAAACTGATGTGAACCCTCAGTGTGCCCTTGTGACATTAAAAGCCAACACCTTTCTGGGCAGTGTTAGGAGTGTGAGCAGCAGGTAAAGGGAGGTGATCCTTCCAATCTACTCATCACTGGAAAAGCCACATCTGGTGTACTGTGTCCAGTTCTGGGCTCCACTGAACAGGAAACATGGATTTACTGGAAAGACTCCAAAGAAGGGTCATAAAGATGATGAAGGACCTGAACCATCTGTCATATGAAAAAGGCTGAGAGAGCTGGAACTGTTCAGCCTGGAAAAGAAAAGGCTCAGGGGGAAATCTCATCAATGTGTATAAACACCTGGTGGGGGTGAGTAAAGAAGACAGATCCACACTCATCTCAGTGATATCTAGTGAGCTGACAAGGCAGTGGGCAAAAACTGAAATACAGGAGATTTCATGTAAATATAAAATTAAAAATTTTACTTTGATGGGGTTGAACACTGGCACAGGTTGCCCAGCAAGTGTGTAGAGTCACCATCCTTGGAGATATTTAAAACCTAACGGGACACAGCCCTGAGAAATCTGCTCTAGTTGATCCTGCTATAAGCAGGCATGCTGAACTAGATGTTCTCTAGAGGTCCCTTCTATACTCCACAATTCCGTAACTCTGTGATTTTGTGATTTCCTGTACCATGCACAGTGGCCATTGGTAACTCCCCAAAACAGGGCAAATATTGAATTGCAGTGGTAGCCAGTAGGTTAATTTCTTCATTTTCAGAAAGGTAAATTGACATTTTAATTTCTTCATATGTTCAAATTTGAATGCACTCAACAACTGCACAGGGCCTGAGACGGCACCCAGCAATCTTCATTTCCTTCCATTGTGGGATTATCCTTTTTTTAGGGATCACTGTGTGTAGTGTATTGTAACCATTATTAAAAATGTATCAAGCCTTTTTTCTTCTAAATAACATTCTTTAACTTCTTTAATGGTAAAGGTGTGGAGGAAGGGGCAATTCTTGTTTACAGTGCACTTTAAAATATACAGAAAAGAAAACTGGACTCTTAATGCTTTAGTGGTTTTTTGGCTGGGTCATTAGCTTCATGTAATGTGCAGGAGATATTTTGCCAAAAACATTTTATGGGTTTTGCAAACAGTTTCTTCATTCCAAATGCAGAATTTAACAGTGCTACAATGTTTCATAACTTCCATTCTATTCATATAGCTTGTCTTTACCCCAGAAACAGAAGTCTTAATGATTTTGATAGCTTCTAGCACCTTCTGTGAATTCAGAAGTGATGTTTCAGTGGTTTTTAACTAAAAGCCAGAATTTTCTGATGAACAACAGGTCCATATACATATAATGATGAGTGAATGCCACGCACGCCCTTGCTCTCAACAGATCATTAAGAAAGTAGTTAATTTTGCATGAAAAGTCTTGTTCCAGCTAGGTCTGAATGGCTGGTAGATCACTTGGATTAAATAACCAGGATAATCCTCCCAATCTAACTTTAAAAATATATTTATATTTACTTTAGATCATTTTTCTCATTCACAGAATAAGATGCATGCTCTCCTTCAACAGCATGAGACTTAATAATCACAACCGCTGACCAGAAATGAAATTAAATTATGCAATAAACATAGCACAGAGAACAACTGTGCCAAAACCATTTTAATAGATTATGAAAGGAAGTAATTTAAATGTGTAGTTGATTTACAAGCGGAAAGATGCCTTCACATTGACAGAATTTCTGGCAATTCAACTTTTTTTTTGGCAGACCTTCAACTTTTCATTACACAGAGGAAGGAAGAGCTATCTTTTTCAGTTATGTGTCGTTACTACATTTATATACCCTAGGCTAAGGCCCTGTTTGCACTACTCTGCAACACAATATTCATCAAAATTGCCTTAAATAAGCAGCTAAGTGATCCTTCTGAAAGTAAAGATCTTCATAAGCCAGCTTAACTTTAAACATTTTGACCAAAAGCTTTGTTTTGAAAACAGCTTCTTCTTTCCTTATAAAGAAGGACTTAACAGATATTTTGTGATAACAAACATATACATATATATGTGTAAAACTTAACATACTGCATTTCCATACACATCTCTGGTCACTGGAGGTGTCAGAGGGGTGACTGTCACACACTACTCAGGAGGCTATTAGCAGGCTATTAGAGACTCTAAGTTTGAACAGCCTTTGATTGACAATGAATTATGGAGGAATTGCAGAATCACAGAATGATAGGAGGTTGGAACAGGACCCTGGAGATCATCTAGTCTAACCCCCAAGCCAAAGAAGGTTGCACAGGAACAAGTCCAGGCAGGTTTTGAATGTCTCCAGAGAAGGAGACTCTACCACCTCTCTGGGCAGACTCTTCCAGTGTTCTGCCACCCTCAAAGTAAAGAAGTTCCTCCTCATGTTTAGGTGGAACTTCTTACATTCAAGTTTGTGCCCATTACCTCTTATCCTGTCTCTGGGCACCACTGAAAAAAGACTGGCTCCATCTTCTTGACACCCACCCTTTAAGTATTTATCAGCGTTGATCAGATCCCCCCTCAGTCTTCTCTTCTGTAGACTAAAACGACCCAAGTCCCTTGGCCTTTCCTCCTAAGAGAGATGCTCCAGTCCCCTAATCATCTTTGTAGCCCTCGGTTGTACCCTCTCCAGCAGTGCCCTGTCCTTCTTGAACTGGGGAGCCCAGAATTGGACGCAGTACTCCAGATGGGGGCTCCCCAGGGCAGAGTAGAGGGGAAGGTTAACCTCCCTCGACCTGCTGGCCACACTCTTCTTGATGCACCCCAGGATGCCATTGGCATTCTTGGCCACAAGAGTACATTGTTGGCTCATGGTTATCCTATTGTCCACCAGGATTCTCAGGTCTTCTTCCTCAGAGCTGCTCTCTAGACCACAGCCTTTACTGGTGCATGGGATTATTCCTCCCCAAGTGCAGCACCCTACACTTGCCCTTGTTAAATTTCATCAGGTTCCTCTCTGCCCAACTCTCCAGCCTGTCCAGGGTCTCGCTGTATGGTGGCACAGCCTTCTCATGTGTCAGCCACCCCTCCCAGTTTTGTATCATCAGCAAATTCACTGAGGGTACATTCCATTCCTTCATCCAGGTCATTGATGAATATATTGAAGAGGACTGGACCCAGTACTAACTCCTGGGGAACACCACTTGTTACAGACTTCCATCTAGATTCTATGCTCCCAATCACAACCCTCTGAGCTCTGTCTTTCAGCCAGTTTTCAATCCACCTCACTGTCCATTCCTGTAATCCACACTTCCTAATCTTACGTATGAGGATGCTGGGGGAGACAATGTCTAAAGCCTTGCTGAAGTCAAGGTAGACAACATCCACTGCCCTCTCCTCCCAGTCATGTCATCGCAGAAGGCTATCAGATTAGTCAGACATGATTTCCCCTTGGTGAATCCATGTCGACTGCTTCTGATAGACTTCTTTTCCTCCATATGCTTTGAGACGACGCCCAGAATGAGTCATTCCATCATCTTTCCAGGGACAGAGGTAAGTCTGACTGGCCTCTAGTTTCCCTTCTTGCACTTTTTGAAGGCTGGGATGAACAGGCAAGTCGTCTGTTCTCCAGGTCCTTTCAAAGGTGATGGAGAGCAGCCCAGCAATGACTTCTGCCAGCTCCCTGAGCACTCCTGGGTGCATCCCCTTGGGACTCATGGACTTGTGGATATCCAGTCCATGGATACTTAACTGGTCTCTAACTTGATCTTCCTCCACTAAGGGGAAGTCTTCCTTCATCCAGACTTTCTCTGTGTCCTCCAAAGTCTGCAGCTCCTGAGGGCTGGCCTGAGCAGTAAAGACTGAAGCAAAGGCAGCATTCAGCAACTCCACCTTTTATGCATCCTTAATTAATCCTTAATTATTTCTATAAATAAAGCAGCAGAAAGCAACTTGAAATTAATTTGGTTGATTCTTTTCCTCAGTTGTGCTTTGCAAGTTGCTGTCAGACTTTTTTTTAAAAAAGATTCATTGGTTTCAGGTTTCTACATCAACTCCCTACATTTGCTCTTCATATCAGTTTGAGAAAAAAAAAACCCACATCATATCTTCAGTTTTTAGTCCAGCCTTTTTTTTTAATCTTTTTTTTTTTAACCTTTATTTTCAGCTGTTTCTTGGAGAAGCTTCATAAAATGTACTTTAAGAAAAGAGTTAATTATAAAAGTATCCACCTTTGTCTACCTAGTTCTTCAGTGACCCATGACCCTACTTCAGGGTTTTACCACAGTGTTCCAGGTTGACTTGCTCAAAATTTTAGAGCTAGACAACTCTAAAAACGTGATTTGTTTAGTAGTAGCTCTGGTTTACTCTAAATATTGCAATTTAGTAGAATTTGACTAAGAGCAATGGAATGTCATTTGAAAATCTGCAAATTAGCACCCATTCATCTAATTTGAGTACCGGAAGACAATATAGCTGCATCAGCATGATGCTGAGCCTACATTAATTAGTGTTGTTGAGAGATATGATTATTAGTTCAACTACAAAACTGCATTAACACTGATGTATACCTTTCAGGATCTGAGCTTACATCTCCACATGAAATTGTACAAAACTGAGGATGTATGCCAGTTCATCATCAATTCTTCATCAATTAGGAACTTCACTGTGTCCAGATATGGACAGAGTAAATATCAGTGACAATCTATGACTTACACTTCTGACAAAAACTACTCAGAGATTTGAAAGTAAAGCATAAATGCAACCTAAACTGAGGACGGAATACATTCAAATATAAAATGACCTATGCACATTTATAGACAAATTATGCACACAGAACTTATAAAGCAGTTATACTAGATAATTGAAAGGCTTTAAATGAATAGTATGTAATTACCAAACAATCTACATTTCTGAAGTGCTTTCATTGATAAAAATTCCTGTCTGTACAAACCCACTTTTGCTTCAGGGAAAAAGACCAATATATTTCCAGTTGAAATGAGAAATTCTCTCTCTTTTTTTTATTTCACAACAAATGGTTGATTTATAAAAATAATATAGTCTTAAACTTATCTTAAACACTGAATCTACCAAGAACAGTTAAACTTTTTGTTCAATAAAATAAAAGCTTTCAAAGTTTTGATGTATATATTTTTTTGAAAGCAGAAATTGTACATGGTTGATGAAAACCCTTTTACAATCAAGTCTACTATTTGTAAATGTAGTGGGCCAAGCTAAAGTTTGGAAAATAATTTCCGTTACAGAAAAGAAAGAAAATTATATTTGATTTCTTTTCTAAAAGTCTTAACATCCCTGGTGCATCTCTGTTGCCTAAAATGACAAGCATGTGATGCCAGTAACATTTTGAACATGCATTCATGAACAAAAGAGAGGAATTTACAGCCCTTTTAAAGTGGTACATGTACAAATCCTGGGAAAGGACCACATGATGCATTTTCATACCCTATCACAAACACAACAATTTTGTCTTGGTGAGGTATTAAATGCTTGTTGTCTGCATGAAAATTTCACCTTAGGCAAAATAGTACAAAATGTAATACTTTCTCCACAAACCAGGAAAAAATTTTGTTTTGGTTTGGTTTTGTTTTGTTCCACAGTTTTTCCAACCAGATTTATAAAGAAAGAAAACATTCAACTTTTGGGCAATGTGAAGAATCTTTCTTTTATTAAATTAGAGAAAAACTGAATACCACCTGTGTGATTCTGTAATTATACCTGAAACAGCAGGAAAATCGGCTACTGCTCATTGAACCTTGTTACTGAGAGAAGTTGAATAGATCATTCATTCTATGGTTCAGGAGAGTAATTTCAAATCTGTGTACCACATGTAAAATTAGTTGTGACCTTGTCAACCTCAAGCATGTCCTTCAGATATGGATCATTAAATTCAATCCTTAATGCTCCAGGGAAAAGAGCTAAAAATTGGGGTTTCCTTATATTGCATTCTATGATCTCTTAACTAATACTATATACGGGCTTTGATTTTCCAAATGGAAACATCATTTATATCCTTGACACATGAAAGCTGTGACTGCTGTCTTTCTGAAGAAGATAACTATCTCATAACTAACCAATTAGTCTAGTCCATACCTAATCTTTATCTTCATGGCAGCTCATGCAATGGGACAACCTTAAAAGAGGCTGGTACAGTGGTGTAAGTCAGTCCCGGCTGCATTCCCTCCTGTGCACCTAGACTTACTTTATCTCATCCTGATGATGTGTAAAGAAACTGAAGTGAATGCTGTCACAACCCTACTATGTCTTCCTCTTCTTTAACACGCTAGTACCACTCATTCACACAGAGATGAGAGAGTCTCACCAGGCTGCTGTCTAAAAATGACCAAGAAGCAAATCTGAGTACTAGACAGCTAATTCCTCACAGTGCTTTTAGTTAGCTCACTACATTTCTATGGGATCACTCCAAATAGCAATCTTCAAGACTATAGAAGAATTCTCCAGCCCTCAGCAGTATGGATACAGATCAATCCATGATGTTTGGACTTCAGCAAAAGGACAGGTATTTGTTTACACCTAATGAAATGTAGGGAAAGTATCCATTTCCCCAGCTTTGTTCATGGAAAGTTAGCTTCTGGTTGAAGATAGTTGTCTGGGCTCTGATCACTGTTGAGAAACAGGTACTGCCGCGAGAGGAGTCTCCCAAGAGAGAGGCTCTTACCACCGTGAGACAGGCACCTATAATACTCAGGATAAACAACTGCCCAAAGGAACCAAAGTCTCCTTATTAATTGTAAAGAAAAGTTAGTGTTGAGCAAGATATCCTATTTTCACACAACTAAGTTTATGTGAATCTTACCAAAGAGACTTTAAGGAGAAAAACTTCTCAAGGAAAAACTTCTTTATGGTGAGGATGCCAGAGCACTGGAACAGGCTGCCCAGGGAGGTCATGGAGTCCTTCTCTGGAGATTTTCAAGTCCCACCTTGATGCAATCCTGAGTAATGTGCTCTAGGCAAACTTGAGTTAGCAGGGGAGTTGGACTAGATGATCTGACAATTCCATGATTCCAAGATATACTGATCCTAGGAGATGCACACATCAAATACTTTAGTATAACTTAAAAAATGAAGTGTCACCCAAACAACTGGTAAAAAGCTGCTCTTGTGGCCTCAGTGACTGAGCAGATACCTGTTTTCTCTGTTTCCAGAAGAAAACAGAATATAAACCTGTGTAGAAAAGCAGCAGATTTGCCTGCTTCTAGCTTGTTCTCTGCTGCACAGTCCTGGTAGAGATTCTCCACCTGGACATTCACCAGGCCAAAGTGTTTGGGTTCCACCACACTGAGCCAAGAAATTTTTACATTTTTTCTGAGAACATACTTGCAACTCTGGCAGTCGACCTCTTTGGCGTATCTTCCTGTACAAATACAGGTTACAGTCTGCTATAGGCACCTAAACTCAGTTGCTCCACTAGTTCAAGCCCACATGTTCCAGAGTTTTAATATTTCTCATCCTCCCTCATTCACATACACACACAAACAGGATGGGAAAATAATTTAAAATTCCAACCCCAAAACATGTCATTTTCAACAGTAACTAGGCAACTCCCCTAGAATATTGTATTCTCACTGTGCACAGGTTCAGTGGAGCAACTGTAATATGCTTAGGAACTAGTTATAGACAGCCCCTAATGATAGAGAACCACTGCATTACAAAACCACATCTTGCTCTATGCCATGAGAATGGCACACTTTGTGAGACTGGTCATTTTTTGTGATAGTTTAAACTAAAAATCTCAGTAGTTAATTGCACATTCAATTGGTTCACCTAGTCTCTCATCTTTACATCAGCACAAACTTTGACTTTCAGTGGACTTGGAGAAGAGAGTGAATGTGATCTGTTTCCTTCATGGAGGAGGGAGAAGATTCATGCTGGCTTCTTCAGTTGATTTGTCTGTGTTAAATTAATTGGGTGCTAATCTACAATGTTGAACTTTTTCCTTTTATTGCAATGCATATCTGGGAGTTTTAATTTTTTTGTTAGTAAGGAAACAGATTTTTTTATACATTTTTTGTGTAAAAAGTAGATTCTACATTTTAAAAATCTAACAGCTCTGATGAAGAAATTCTTCTAAAGCTGAGCTTATTAAATAATCTTGGTGGATCATTATTACTACAGACAACTGAAAAAACAGTTAGGTAACATCTGAAAGATGAGAGGGTCCATTTTAACAAGTAATTTAAAATTTGAAAAATACAGTATTTGGCTCTGCGTCAGTGGGGCTGGAAGAATCATTTTATCATAAGTTTCTACCCTCCCGATGAGAGCACATTGATTTATTCTATCATAAATCAAGACTCCTGCTGGGCTATGAATGAAGGATTTGTAAGGTTTTGGCCTTTAAAAGTGGTTGGGAGCGTAAAGAACAGAACATGAGAGTTTGCAGTAAGGGAGGTAGAGAATCATGCTGGCCAATAAACACATAGAGCAAAACTAACAACCAGTGTAAGAAGGCACAACCAAGTAAAATCCCATTCATTTATGCCAGCATTTCATCTTACCCTTCAACAGGGAAATGAAGGGAAAAGCCTGGATCATGTACCTTGGTCACACAATATCACAGGCAACAGTATCATATGGTCTCTCATATGTATTTATCAAGACTTTTCCAACACATCGATGTGCGGAAGTCTTGACCTTGAAATAGTAGAACCTTTGATCCATGAACTGCTGTTTATGTGAACGCAGTACACTTGAGAGGGGACTCAACAAAATTTGAACATGAGAGAATGTTATATTACAAAGTATGAGTAATATATTATGACAAAAATGTGAACAATACCTTTAAAACTAATATTTCTTTGCCCATATTTTGAAAGGGAAGCATTAACCTTTTCAAAAGCATATTGGTTAACCTTTACTCTCATCTATCACTTCATAGCACTTAATTAATAACATCCACTTCATAATTATACATCATTATTTGGTCCTTAGATCCTAGATAGGCCCTAATAGAGAACATAGATTGAAATCCTCTTCTACACAAAGAGATCATCAGACATAGATTAGGTAATTTCCATCACAGAGAATTTGCAATAGAACTAAGAATTTTTGGGTCACAACAACCCCATGCAACACTACAGGCCTGGGGAAGAGTGCCTGGCAAGCTGCCTGGAAGAAAAGGACCTGGGGATGTTGGGTGACAACCAGCTGAATATGAGCCAGCAGTGTGCCCAGGTGGCCAAGAAGGCCAACAGTATCCTGGCCTGTGTCAGGAACAGTGTCACCAGCAGAACTAGGGAAGTGATCTTCCCCTGGGTACTTGGCACTGGTAAGGTCCCACCTTGAATACTGTGTTCAGTTTTGGGCCCCTCACTACAAGAAAGACATTGAAGTGCTGGAGCTTGTTCAAATAAGGGCAATAAAGCTGGTGAGGGGTCTAGAGCACAGTCTTATGAGGAAAAGCTGACAGAACTGGGGTTGTTTAGGCTGGAGAAAAAAGGGCTGGGGGGAGACCTTATCACTGTCTACAACTCCCTGAACGGAGTTGGAAGTCAGTCTTTTCTCCTGAGCAACAAGTGATAGCATGAGAGGAAATGTCCTCAAGTTGTGCTAGAGGAGTTTTAGACTGGATAGAAGGAAAAAATTTCTTCACCAAAAGGGTTATCAAGCATCGGGACACGCTTCCAGGGGAAGTGGTTGAATCACCATCCCTGTAGGTATTTAAAATGTGCAGACGTACTGCTGAGGGACAGGGTTCAGTGGTGAATTAAGCAGTGTTAGGGTTACGGTTTGACTCAATGGTCTTAAAGTTCTTTTCCAACCTTAACAATTCTATGATTCTCTAACAAAGATCTTATGAAAGCATGTCAATTTCCACCTTATTTTCATTGGCAATGACTTCCCAGATCCAAATGGAGCTGATAATAACCAGACAGATAAATTCAGAATATTTTCTTAAAATTTGTGATAATGCTGACTCAAGTTGCCATTTTGTCATTTTAGGTGATTGTCTTAACTACCTCACTGCTGTTTGCTATTCACCTATCGTCAAGTGATGAGGTCTACGTCAAGACACAAATATGCTGTGTTGTGTCTATGAAGCTAGTCTCCTAATTGTTTAGAATGAAAGACCTAGTGGAGCACCCCTTGACGCTCTCTCTACTGATATTTTCATCAGACCCAGCCACTATTTCAACCTACTGTAGCTGTTCAGCATTAAATAAATAAAATATTTACAGGAGTTGGAATCCCTCTTCAAAATCGAAAGTTTGCACAATGTTGAAACGTGACACTGAGTGATCCTAATTTTTGCAAACAGACCCTGTTCCATGAGGTGGTGTCATTCACTATCATGTTATTGTAATTATGCTTTGACAAATGGAAAATATCTTCATTCAGACAGTGATAAGGAGATACGGATTCTACCTTATAGTGCAATCTGTAGTAAAAGTTAATTGAACCACTTTCAGGCTCAGCTACCATCAATAAACTGTTTCAACTTGTACAGTTTAATATTCTCATCTTCAATTATATTTTAATGGGCTTCTAAATACAGCTCATTTATAATTGTATCTTTAACATTAATTTTGATATTGCTGTGTTCTTCCCAAAATACTTAAAAACAATTGACTCAATTAGTAGGTTCCAGTAGAATTTTTTCTATTTTTTGTCCCATTTTCAGTCAGTTTCAGCTATTGGGATTCTGTTTGTGATACATGACAAGGACAATTACGAAGGGCCAATAGACAGGTAGTTCATCTAAATGTACTTTTCAGGTTAGATTCTGCATTTGCCATTCTGGTGGGCAATTTCGGAATAGAATTCAGGACCAAAGTAAAATTTTAAAGCCTGTTAAAGTTTACTTTGAAAGATTCAAGCATTATGAAATGCAAACTGAAAAACTCTGTGCTTTTGATAAAGGAGCTGTATGAAATCAATGAAGAGGGAATGTGAAACCCAGAACTCTGTCCTAAATCATATGTACCTCCTAAACCTAGACAAATCACAGTTGCTAGTTGTGCTCTGGAGAGTACAACGCCCAAAATTAGTTCCTGAATGTAACCATCTGAAAGTATTCTTTGAAGGAGCACTAGGGCCTCACTCTTTTAGTTAAAGATGCTAAGGAGGTTAATGATCATCATAAAAATGAAGTGGTGAAACCTCTTGCTCAAAAAGTGAGCTTTAATTTCTTCCTCTGGTTGAAGAATGTCAGTTCATGATTCCTCCTTTCCAAGTGCCTGCTCAAACCAGAGATGTTTATGCACTGGAAAAGAAAGCAGAAAAGAGTGAGATTCTGTGAAGTGAGGAGCAGCGCTCTTTACCCACCTTGCTGGTGTCAGCCAACATACAGAAAAGACAGCAGAGTTCATGAGGCCAGAAAAGCATTAGACAAGAAGAAACATGACTATAGCTCTGCAATGCAGTACCTAGAGCTCTGAAACAGGTCAGGAATTCTAGGTTCCCCATGCCTGCTCATAAAACTTATTTTTACTTAATAGAAAATTTATAAAAAAGGTTATTAGCCTGTCCTTTACCAGATGAATGAACTAATCACAAGTTTCTTCTACCTTACACTAGGCTTTAGGTCAAAGGAAAAATGAAAAAGGCTAAAGAAATGGAAACAGCCTGGCACAGGTATGCCTTAATCAAACATCAGGCGTTATAAAAAAGATGTGATTCAGTTAGCCACACTTTGGTTATTAGTACCATTTGAATCATTCCCACATATCTTAGACTTCAAAACGGAGTGGGTAGACATAGTACAGGATGGATGGGAGACCCAAGCCTTCTGGAGAGTAGCTGGAGCCCAGGAAGAATATCATAGGACTGTTTAAATGACAGTAAAAATGCACATGAAGGCAACTGAATTAAGCCCTGAGTCTCTAGATTTGGGAAATTTCTTTGCCTTCAATATGCTGCAGTCCAAGAAAATGATAGGCATCCTATCGGCTGCTCCCAGTCTTGAGATGGGAAACCTGATACGTACACCATCTCTTCCTTTGAGACAGGTGATGAAGAGGCTAGGGACAAAATTAGATTGAAGAAGTGGGAATTGAGACAATCTGGTGGGCCTGGAGAGTTTACAGAAAAGGGGAGAAGATTCAGAGAAAGGAAGACGATCACTATTGCTCAGAATAACAAAATACATGAAGGGGAATTTTTTCTTGAGTGTGGCCAAAATCACCACATAAATTCATGAGGACAGACAACATCAGATCTGATGATGATAGCAGCAGTGCAGCTGCTCCCACTTGCATACATCTGACAACACAGCACTGGAAGGTACCAGTGAAACAGCTGCTTCCTGTTTAGTCACATGTTCTTTTTACTTCTCTTCTTAATCTCATAATATTTGGGGCTATTCTCAGGATGATTTTGTGTCCGACTTGTGATGTACAACATTTATATTCATGTCACAATAGGCACTTCTGTCTTTTCTAGAGACAGGAAGAATGTTGTTTGCAGCTCTAGAAGAAACTAGGAGGAATTTAATTAAGAGTTTATCAGTAGCAGAAACACACAGAACATATACCATTTGTGGGATAAGAGACCCAAAAAAAACCCATGAAAAAAAGTGCCTGAAAAACACACTGGTATCTGTCAGTACATGCAGTCCATTTCCCAAAACACAGTTCTCTAGACACTCTGTTTTCCAAAAACAGCTTTGGGCGTATTTCCTTTTTATTTTTTTAAAGTTACTTTACTTGAATAAGTACAATTGTTGATTTTTTTCTTCCTAGTTCAGTGGGAATAAGTGGGAAACATTACTCACCAATGAAGGGTGGAACAAAAAATGCAAATCTCAGGGACACTTGGCAATTCATATCCCACTTATTGGAGGATTAATGCATTACAGACACGACCAGACCTTAGAGAATGTAGCCCTGTCACATTAGTGACATTACATTATTCACTGTCTTTAAAAGCAAAAAATATTAGAAGTCCAAACATTACCAACAAATCAGTGTTATAGGACTTAGAACACAATGTTTTGCTCTCTTTTCTATTTTCAAATTACGTACCACATTCAAATTATTTGTCTACACATTATTTTCAATTCTCCTTTTTGACTTTTCCAGGCTGTAAGTTTCCCTTCTCTCCTGAGTAGGAAGCACTCTTTAGTTGAGTGATCATCTGTTTCCTTCTCCTCCTTTTATCTTTGCACAATCTTACTTTCAGTCTGCTTGCCCTACTTACAAGTTTCTGCATCTTTTATACATGAAACAGCTTCCATTCGACGCTCAAATGCCTCTATTTTGCACGCATTTGGTGCACAAAATACTTTTTCAGCAATAGACCACCAGGTACAATCAACTGTCCATTACCTTTGGGTAGTGCATCCATTTTGCAGAAAAAAAAAGCATGCTATGGCAGCAGAGTCTCCAAGGCTGGCTCCATGCAGAACAGCACATGAATAAGGATGCATTGCTTCCAAGGTTAGCTCAGTACATGTTTGCCTGGTTTTGGACACTGAGCAAAAAAGCCCTGCCAGACTTGAGCTGGCTCCCCACAGAGTCATTCTCGCTTGTCTGTAGCACACTCTCAAACACACACTGCGTCATCCAAGGTCTCTCATCCCCCCACCCTGGTACCCTGCAACATGAGTATGACAGCGTGGTGTTTTGATCTTCTACTCATATTTACCCATATCTTATCTATAAAGAAAGGTATGCATAATATATGTGGTGCATGTTTTCCTAAATTTACATTAAGATGGAAACAGACCAAATAATCTTGGAGGTATTTTCCATTGCAACAGACTGAAGTCTATAACTGAAAAGGGGGGAAAGTGTTAGACACTTTGAGAGAATTTAAATTTTCCACATGCAAAATCAAACAGCACACTTAAAATCAAAGTTTTCTGGCAATTTTCATATTTTCCTATCAAGACATTAAGTCAACATTCTAATTGCAAAGATTGACTCACTCCCAAAATATGTTGCTATGTGTGCATCTCTCAGGTATAGTTTAGCTGAGGAGTTTTCTTATGGAAATATGTTAGTCTTTGAAACATGCTGGCATGAAATATAACTGAGTTTTAGTTCTGAGATTAGGATCTGTTAATTCTTGAAGATCCCAAAAATCATCATGACAGATTTATAACTCAGAAACTCTGAAGGAAATTTATCGAACATACTTAAACAGACTTAGAATTACCTGCTACCTAATTAGAAATGGCTCCAAAGCTGGCCACTGTAAAAGAGTTCTCAGTAAATTGTTTTCAAACCCTAGGGCAGGTTGTAGTCATTATATTTCCTTTTCACTCTACACAAGATGGTCTTTGTTTAGTAGCCTGCATGTTACACGGATCCTTTCACGTTTCCCTATGTTCTTATTTATTTATTTATTTATTTATTTTAATTTTTAATGTGATGCTGTTCCATTATTGGGCCATGTGGACAATTTTAGAAAGGCTGCTAGCTCTATCACTGGCCCCATCTAAAAAGTTGGCGTGTCAGGTTTTTTTTAAAAAATAAAAAAAAAAAGAAGAAGGAGAGAAGCAAATACAGGGAAAGAGAGAAAGAGACAAATGGAGAGGGCAGGGGAAGGGGGAAAGACCAGATGTAAGAAGGAGAAAAAAAAATATGATCTACAATTCCATGGAACAGAAGACTGTATCAAAAAGGAAATAAATATCCAGAATATTAAAAATACAAATGTATTTTATGACTGCTGACATTCCTGAAACTGTTCAGTAAGTCTACTTCTATTTAAATTTCAGCAAGTATTTAAGCATTTGCAAGACTAATTGTGTCTGAGTGCAAAAGGAGTGTGCAAAGTGCCCAGCAAATTCTTTTGCTAAATAACCACTTTTTGGTACGCTGAAGAGGTGATCCACTGTGCACTGAACCCTCTCATCTGCAGTTGTCTTGTCAGTTCCAGACATGAACGAGATGAGAATGTGATTGGATATGAACACAGAGCACCCCTTTTTTTCCAGTTAGCACCATATACCAAATCAGAATACAGTCTTGACTCTTTTGATGAATTCCTTTCTCCCATGACACTTTTTCCTAAGTTTTTTCACCTTCTGCCCTAAGCTTTCTTTGTAAGTCTTCCCTTGGACTCATGTGTTCTCACACCAGAACCACTGGTGGGAGGCACGACTATCCGGATCAAAACCACCCTTGAACCAAAAGCACCCAGAACTTCTTCCTTCCGTGCTGCATCACTGAATTTCAGTCAAAATGAAATTCAGCATTGTTCAGTCTTAAATTCAGGTGCAAGACTCACTCCAGAGAGAACTGACACATTGTCATAACTGTTAGATACAGCTATTTTTTAATTTGTTCAAAGCTGTTTAAGAATTAAGACGTTTTCAATAAGTCTGTAAAATCATACCATTCAGATCAGCAATTGGCATTACTAGTTCATATCAAACATGAACCCTGCCAGATAAATTCAATATAATAACACCCTTTAAAATCAAAATATTTCAGCCTCTAATTACTGATATCTCATTGATATATTCTTTTTCACACAAGTTTTTCAGTTAATTGAAAGAACATTTGAAACTAATGCTGCATCTCATTAAAAAAAGCCCTAATCATCACTGATAGAAATTTAAAGCACAGCTAATCATCAGGGAGCAGAAAGGTAATATGTGTGTCTTGCAACCACAACTATGAAAAAAGTTTACAAATCCGTGACATCATAAACTACTAATTATTTCCACACTTAGGAAAATATTAGAATTTATTAGGGTCTTTTCAAGATATGGAAAATATTCCACAAGTGAGGCAACTGTAATTCTGGAGAGGTGGAGTCGAAAATGAATTATTAAGGTCATTTCTTCAAGAATTAATATAAATATTTTCCACATTTCACTACACCAGCTACAGTATATGCATGAATATACATCTTAAATGCTGGCATTCATGGGGTCTCTGCATACGTAATAGCTATCCTATCTATTTTAGGAATTTTGAAGGCACATGTTGCTTTGGCATCTAATTACTATTCGTATTTATGTAAGTTTAAGGTCTAAAAGAAACTTAGTATATGTTTTCCATGTTTACTAGTGCAGTATTTAAACTGAAAACTGTATGCAGAAGCTTTGGTAACTGCCATGAAAAATCGATGTTGGTATATTCTGAATGTTTACATTACTAAAGATAAATGCCATAGGAGAAGTGGGTGGGCCTGGAGCATTCCACAGTGTTCTTATGTTCACATTAAGAATCAAGCTAATTAATGTTTTACGAGGCTTGATCCTGACCTTAGGGTTTTATATAACTAGACAAAACCACAATACCAGAATATTTTTTTTAGGACTTGTTCCTCTAAATAAAAGAACCAGTGATAGTGCCAGAAAGACACACAGCGGCAGTGTCTTTACTGAGATTACTATTTCCTTTTTCATCCATAACTGTGTTGGTTGGCCTGGTTACAAGTCCCAGCCCATGGCATTGCTTCTTGCCATTTCCACCATGTCCTGCCCTTCACCAATAGGCAGCCAAGATCAGTTTAGCTGTTTTTGGTCAGATGACATTACACATTCAAATGAAGTGGCACATTGGAGAGGATGCAATAGTAGATGCATAGGGATGAGGACAATGATAGTGTCTTTAGCCACACAGTTTGATCCCAAAGAAGACATGAAAAGATCCTAGTCTTCAGTGCTCTATCTGCTTTCAGTGACTAGGATTGTTTCCATTTAGACTTCTGCAGAACAGAGTACAGTGTTTATGCATAGCAGTCAGTACAAATAGGTTTTATTAAATAGCAAATATTGTTCAAATAGGACAGTAGTGCCTCTTAAAATTGTGTTTCCTTGAAGAACTGTCATCCCACAGACATGATAAAAGTATATTTAAATACAGATAGGCACTTCTTTGGTAAAACAGGACTTGTTGTTATTATTTGTTTGTCTTCACCACTCTGCAGAGCTCAAGTTAAATACTTGAATTCATTGATCATGACTATACAGATAAGTTAACTATGCCTAGGATTATCTGTTTGCACCCAGCCCAATTGGAAGAGAACTGCCTGTCTCCATACAACCCAACTCTAATCCTCCCGACACAGGGAATCCACATCAAAGGTGCCTGCAGGGAATGGCCTCTGTCTATGCTAACTCCTGAGCTAACTGAAAATCAGGAACTGAGTGCTATCTCACAACCAGGAACTTCTCTGGGACATCTTCATTCAGACCAAAATTGTGCCTGATGACAGTACTAGCAAATGAAAAGTACACATATTTTATTTCCTTTCCACCACCCTCAGAGCACAGGCAGAATGAAGGTATTTTCCTGAAAGGCACAAGAACCAGAAAAAAAGTCCAGACTGTGCCTAAACTGAAAGTCAAGTGCATACATCAGTGCGCTCCCCAATTGGGGCACCCCAGTGAGGACTCTGTCCCTGCTGATGTGCCTGTTGACTCTTTCCTCTGCACACAGCCATTTTCTTCCCTTAACAAGAAAGACATTACCAGGTGGGCAGGGGAGATGAACAGCAAACAGTGGATTAGATTTAGGAAACTTGAAAACAAAACAAAAAATAAGTCTTTGAAGAAACGAAGAAAGACAGCAAAATTTGGCAAGGAGTGAAAACACAGAATGGATTTTTACTTCTTTCTCTTCTTCCTCCAAAAATCTAAAACCATCAGCCTTGTACAAACCACAAACCTGCAGTAATAGCAGCTTTGTGGATTTTCCAGACAATCAGGCAGCAGAAAGTCACCTGATCCATCTGCGAGACCTGGTGAGAACAGGCAAATATAATAGGCTGCAAAACACCTGAAACTGCTGGCATCGCGAACACTTCCTGCCTAATTCTGTTGGACAACAGACACAAAGCCGGCCCTGTAATTACATCCCACCCTGATCTACATTTGCAGTCATGTAATTAATACTTCCTCTGTAAAGCAATGGAATAATTTAGAGAGCAGATTTTCAACCTTAGTCTGGGAAAACTGAGAGAGTGCGAGCTCTGCTTGGGCATTTTAGCTACAGGGAAATGCTTTTCTGGTTCCATTTGCTCACAGAAACTGTAATTAGATGCTCAGAGCTCTCTTTGTGCTAGAGGAGAAGAAAATGATACTTCCTTCCTGTTTAAAAGCCACAAGCGAGAGCGGGTGAGGGGAGCTTTTACTTATTCAGGGGACTTTATGCGAGTGATAAATGTAGATGGCCCTGCAGACTCAGCCAGCTGAGAAAGTGTTGGGTTGTCCCACACAGGGAAACATTTAGCTTATTGTTGTAGAGTTAAAATGCTTCTTCTCATAAATCATTGTGGTTTTACAGTAGGCATAACAAAATCCCATCTAGATCCTATACAGAAAACAAACACTTTTCTGTTTTCTATCATGCTAACCCCACCAGTAACTTTCACATGATTGATTTTTTATCTGCTCCAGATTACCATCTTTCAGTACATTATGTACAGAAGGGGAAAAATATATATAATGGTGAGGCTTCTAGGATGCTTCAAAAAGAAAAATTAAACAGAAAGACATCTGGAAGTCAGCAGTTCTGAAACTGAAGGGCAAGGTAAGGGTCCTCAGGATAATAATTTTGTGCTTAGGTATTGAAATTCCACATCAATCCTACTTTAGATGGAGAGTGTCAGGCCTGAGAACATGTCCTGGCAAATAATGACTACAGATGATAGCCTCATTGCTGTGTTTGCACAATGGTGAAGTAGTGGTCACTTTTGCACATGGATTACCTGCTCAAGCATTCATGGAGCAATAAGTATGCAGCTGTGTTTTAACCCTACTAATACCTACAAAGAGTGAAATGCGGGGGTAAGTAGAAGTATAATTAGAACTTCACGATTCATTCAAACAAAACCCAAATCAAACTTTAATCCCTAGTCTTAGTCCCTAGTCAACTTTGTACTACGTGTCCCTAGTACAATTCCCTCTGTGTCTTTTATGCACTTTAGTGGCAACGTCACCCATACAATATCAACAAAGTATGACTGACAGCTACCTTCTTTGAAGGGTCTCCACTTTCCATAGGGGTGAGGTGATGCACAGCTGGCCTGTGTTCAGGCTTTTCATTGTAAAAGCAATGAAAATCCACTGAGAGGTTCTTGAGGTTCTCTAAGCTTCAAGTTATTCCTGAAGTAAAGAAAAAATTTTTGTCTTGTCAAACATAAAATTTTCCACATCATAAGTGGTTAAAGGTACAACCCAGTACTTCACAGTAGCCCATACAGTACAACATCAATGGGATACAGGCATCTAAGTCCCAGAGTGCCCTCCAAAAATCCTTGGCCAAATGCCTAAGAAGCACTTACTCCAAAGCCTAAGTATCCTGTTATTGCACATACCTAAAGAGGATATGTTCTTTGCTGATCCAAACAGTTGAGTGCCTACCCAACTTTTTGAATTTACAAATTAGGCAGGTCTTTACCACTAAAAGGACACAGTTCTCTCCCTGTGTTAAGGCCACAGCCAACACTTACCCAAAGAATTGTACTGATTTCAAAACATAGCCAGGAAAGGACAGGGCTCCTGGGTGGTTTTTTTGGTCATAACTTTATGATGAAAACAGTTGCCCAGGAAGAAGGTCTGGATTCAAATCTCTCTTCAGCCTGCAAGGGCTTGATTTGACAGGCATCCTACCCACAAAGTAGTCAGAAGATGAGATATGATCCACCTGTTCAACTAAAGCTATATATCTCTGCAGACAGAAATGAAAAAAAAACATGGAGTAGGAGGGGGATTAGTCAAGGGCTGTCTGACTCTGTAGACTGTCCTGCAACTGACTCCTGAGAGCAAAACAAAACACAGAAAACTCTGTTGAAATTTGCATTAGACACCTGTTGCCTCACTCAACAGTCTGTTTGTATTTTTGTAACTACAAGACAAGCAAGGAGACAAAAGCATCCTATTTCTTTTCTGCATTTGGATAAAATTCTGAATGCTTTTAGTGACATCATTCATTCAAGAGAAGTAGCTCTACTGTTTTAAAATTACTTTCCTAGCCTAAATTAAGAGCCATGCCTTGTGGAAATTATTGTATCAGAAGAGAACACCCACAGAAAATTGGCATAACTCAACTGGTACATTATCACTAACCTAGTACCTGTGTTTGTATGCCTGTTTTTCAAAAACCTAATACCAAAAAGCCACTTACATGTTTCTCCTGCTTAATAAAAGGATATGCATGAAGAGTTATTCTTTCTCTATGTACTTTAACATAAATTTTAAGTATGCAGTCACGTAGCTAAGTATTTTTAAAGTAATAAGTAGCAAAGGCTTTCAGCATCAGTACAGTACATTAGCATCTGAAGCCAACACATTAAAAGTCTATCTCAAATGAGAGGATTCACCTTCCATTTTTTAAATTTTGAATAATGTTTTCATGGCAGGGTCAGTAATGTCACGTTCACATCTTGGTGAGTTCATTTGAAGGCCCTACAGAGGGATCTGGACAGGTTGGATCAATGGGCCAAGGCCAACGGGATGAGGTTTAATAAGGCCAAGTGCCAGATCCTGCATTTCAGTCACAACACCACCAGGAAACACTACAAGCTTAGGGAAGAGTGGCTGGGAAGCTGGCCAGCAGAAAAGGACCTGGGCGCTTTGGTGGACAGCCAGCTTAACATGAGCCAGCAGTGTGCCCAGGTGGCCAAGAAGGCCAATGGCATCCTGGCCTGTATCAGGAATAGCGTGGCCAGCAGGAGCAGGGAAGTCACTGTGTCTCTGTACTCGGCGCTGGTGAGGCCTCACCTTGAGTACTGTGTTGAGTTTTGGGCCCCTCACTACAGGAAGGACATTGAGCTGCTGGACTGTGGCTCCAGAGAGCCACCAAGCTGGTGAGCAGTTTATAGAACAAGTCATACGAGGAGAGGCTGAGGGAACTGGACATGTTTAATTTGGAGAAGAGGAGGCTGAGGGGGCACCCCATTGCCATCTACAACTACCTGAAAGGAGGTAGTAGAGAGGTGGGGACTGGCCTCTTGTCCCAAAGGAATAATGACAAGACCAGAGGAAATGGTCTGAAGTTGTGGTAGAGGAGGTTTAGATTAGATATTAGGAAGAATTACTTTACTGAGAGAGTGGTCAGGCACTGGAACAGCCTGCTCAGGGAGGTGGTGGAGTTGCCATCCCTGGAGGTATTTAAGAAACATGTAGACATGGCACTTCAGGGCATGCTCTAGTGCCTGAGATTGTTAGGTTTTGTCTCTCTGTGGGAGGGTACGTGTGTGTGTGTGTTGGTTTGGGTTGTGTTATGGTTGTTTGGGGCTTTGGGGTTTTTTTGTTGCTTTGTGTTGGGGTTTTTTGTGGTTGAACTCAATGTTCTCGAGGGTTTCTTCCAACCATGAAGGTTCTGTGATTTAAATATTTCATTTTAAAAAATGAAGCATCTTAAGCAACAAAGATGACCTGATTTGGAGCTTTTGCTCAGTATAGTTTGAAAAATATGTTTGCAAAAGTTTCAGTGGAGTTTGACTAATAGTATATTTCAATGCTGGCAAGAAAAACTTGGGCTTTCAAGCTTCAGGAAGACAGGACAGATACTTGGACATTATGTCCACGTTAATTATTCTTTCCCCTTTCATTGGCTTTTTCTTCCCCTTCTCATATTCAAGAAAAAATGATCATTTGCGTTTATTGGAAATCTTGTTTTCAACTAACCACAAAATGTCAACAAAAACAGATGACAAAATAAGGATAGCACACAATTTTTAGTGGTTTTAAGATCCAAAAATATGTGACCCACTTCTCAAAAGCAACTAAGGACATTTCCTTATCAAAGAATAAATACTGTGAACATAAAAGCGACTTAGCTATTACTCTCAGACTTTTTAAAGGACAGAATGTGAGGTTAAAAAATAATAATTGTACTGTCACTCAGTAAGACGTGTAAATTTTACTTGCTTGTTTATTTTAAGACTGTTGGCTTTCATCTTTACTTCCTAGACACATGTCATATACAAGCAGCTGATTTAAGGAGGATTTCAACTAAAAAAGGGATTGGAAATTCACAAAATGATACTCACACCATAGAATATTTCTATTCCTCTGCTGGGGAAAAAATATAAATTATATGTGGTTGAAACATCTGATTGTGCATTCACAAAAGTTGTTTCCATTTTAATGTTTTCAGGATGAAAACTAATGAACTTGTTTGTTTCATTCGCAAAAAAAAAGAGTATTTGGCAATTTCTTCCACAAAGCTTTTTTCAGTTACAGCACAGCACATGCAAAAAGGAGTTAGTTTCTTCCTTTCTTTTTTCTGGGGGAGTGTTGCATAATCACAGTTAAATTCAGGAATATTGGAAGAAAGTGTTGTTCTAAAGCACGTGAAGCAGAGATGATGTGTAGTTCAATACTGTGTGCCGGAGTCCTTGCTACAGAATTAATTTGTTATCTGGGAAGGGGGAGTGGATGTTTGGTCTCTTGATCTCTGTTCCAAATAGTGACACATTTTTCAGGGTTGTAAACTCAGATAATATTTCTCTAAAATAGTGTCGCTGATTTGAGAGGTCTGTTTCTACAATACTCCACTTTTACAAAATTTTACTTTCATGGAGAGATCAGAGAAAGGTGGAGAGAGTGCTACATGGCAATGTCTTTAAAATTAACATATTATTAAAAAGTAAAGGGGAATAATAATTTATTTGTACTATGAGACATACGTTTTTAAAATCTCTAGGGTAAGCAACATAGTAAGGGCCACAGACTCATGTAGACATGTACCATTCCATGCATAATCCATAGAAACCTCCTGTAGCTACTAGATTAATTGCTTATGTGGAACATAAGCATTAGGAAAGTGTCACTAATGCAACTTAGCAGCTGAAAGCAAGAAGGAAAGCTAGCACAATGTAACCGGCCAGCTCTATGCATACTGCAGTTGGAAAAGCACTAACTTAGAATAATATTTCACAGTATGAATTATATGTTTATACTGGTTCTCTGTGTGGGACAGATGGAGCATTGCCTTTTGTGAGCAGTTTGATTAGCTCCTTCAGTGTATTGCTTCATTGCATAAATCTCACTGAAACAAGAGAAACTATAATACTGCTGACTTTGTTGGAATGGAAGAATACTGCATAATTATGATGTACACAAAAAATGTTTCCTTCCAGACCATTCTGTTGAAAGATATCAGACACTAGCAAGAGCAAGACAAACCAAAGGAAGAATTTGTCACAATTCTCTTCTTTTGAAATAAATAAAATAATTTGTCTGCACATGTCATGGTTACCCCGAGTTCCACAGAAATCTGGCAAGAAATGCGAGTCCATGTCTGCAGAAGGTCTCCGTACTTCTAAAGGAAGCCCATCATCTCTCCGATTCATGGCAAAATTGTTTCAAATTGACCTGTGCTTGCAGGGCTTCAGCCAAGCACTGTATGGCCTGGTGACTGACTTTCCCCATTTGTGGGATCCAAAACACTTGGTTTCATCTTTAAAATATTTTGGTTTTCAGTAGATTTATTAGAGATCCGTTTTCTCCAGATTTTAATCTTTCCATCCCCTACTGTGTTCCTGCCCAACCCAGTGTGTTACTGGACCCACATTATGTTTCAAAGGAGATGCCAGAAAGACTGATAAAATGTGACAATTTTGGGTTTTAGTAAACAGTCCTGTAAAGTGGTTAAAGAATCAGGTATTATCAACCCTAAGGCAAAGCTTAACACCTGGTACCTAATGTAGTGCATTCTTGCCATGACTCCAGTCATTTGACAGGGAATCACTTTTCATCTCCCAAAAGTGTCACTGAGGCTGTTAAATCCATCTTGAATGGTTTTAAAGCCCTGTATACTCAACAATATCTATGAAGTTAGGGGACATATGAGATGTCCACAGGTTTTTCAGTCATGTTATCTTTGGCAGATTTTCCATATGCCAAAAAAAAAAATGAGAGGTTTTCCTGGGAAGCAGCTAACTCTGCCCCATTCAGGAGATTGGAATTAAATTTGGAAAGGAATACCGTTCCAAAGAAAATTACTTTCCTTTGCAGCCTCTATCACCTCTCCCCACTCACCCCTAACCCATAACTTCAGAGAGAGAGTACGCAATCTTGAAAGAAGAAAAGGCTTTTTTCCAAGAACTTCTGAAAAAGAATCTGATTTAAATCAACAACCAAAAAGGATCTCTGGATTAAGCAGATGACATTAATTACATTCTTGCCAGTTTATTTTTCATCTGACATTGTGCATATGATCCTCTTAATGCTTAGAGAAAACATTCCTCTCATCAACTAGTCTCATCCCTCTGGCAACTCATTTCTATCATGTCCTTGTTTAAATGAACATCTTCTGCTATTTACATTAGAGCCATTTCCTTGCGTGGGCACCAACAGCCATGGGCACTGGGAGAGCTAACTTGCACTCCCTCTGCTGGCTAGCTGATTTACAGTGTGGCCCCAAATCACAAAATAACTGGAGCCAAAAATTTGACTATTACTTATAAGCTAACACCTCTAAAGCACACACCATGTTCACACAATGGGAACCACTGCAAAATGGGAGGCTTGCAAAGTCAAGGACAGGACAAGAGGTACAAAAATGTACAGCAAAATACCTATTTGCCCTTTTTTTGTGGAAAAATATACAGGAAGCTATACAGAACTCTAAGATATCGAAATGGTGGGAAAGAGGAAAACTAACTTGAATCCTACAAGAGAGGTGCTTGAATTAGAAGCAAATCCACCTCAGAATAAAAGTCAGACCACTTGAAGATCCTGGCAAGAGCAGATCAGCCTAGGTGCTCTGAATGGTCTCCTGGAGATGTCTAATTTCTTTATGATTCTAGAAGGGTTATTGGGAAATTACCCCTTTAGGCACATAAATGCAGTACCTACAATTTAGTGTATGGAGTGCTCTGAAGTCCTGTACTGGATGGTAAGTCCTACACTAAAGCCATTTATTTTCATTTTAATTTGCACAGTTTGATTTCTTTCCTTTCTGATTTTAAATCAGGTTTTAAAGCCTGACTGCAATATTTTTAACTTTCTGT
The DNA here is from genome assembly GCA_025769975.1 of Gallinago jamesoni. Lineage (NCBI taxonomy): Eukaryota > Metazoa > Chordata > Aves > Charadriiformes > Scolopacidae > Gallinago > Gallinago jamesoni. Next base: position 160,579,385 of record JAOQGH010000001.1, read on the forward strand.
GCTTGTACATGATGACACTGGCAGAATCTGTCATTCCTCAGTCTATGTTTCTCTTTCCAACATATGTCAAGCTGCAATCTCTGTAACTCTACAAGACCCAGTCCTTTTAAGGGCAAGCATACCATCTGCAATGCAATCTATTGTGTACTCTGACTCCTATGGCTTGTGAAATTACCCATGTTTATGACACTCATAACAGCAACAGATGAAGCCGAAGTCAGACATGGAATGTAAGGGTGCCAGATGTCCCAATTTTCATGGGACATTCCCACATTTAAATAGAACTCCCACATCCTGTTGACGGGAACCATTGTCCCAAGACCTGCACACACAGCACTCTCCTCCCTTCGCTTGCAGGGTGGGAGCGAGAGATGCAGCCCTTCCTCCCCCTTCCCCCCCCATCCTGGGAGTGTCTCAGGTTCCTGCAGCTGAGACACCTGTGGTCAGAGATAGGGAGCAATGGAGAGGGGATTTGGAGAGAGGGGGAAGGGGGCAGCATGGAAGAGAGCAGGGAAAATCAGGCAGAGAATGAAGGAAGAGAAGCAGTTTAGGAAGAACAGCAGAGAAAAGGGAGAGGAAGGAAATAGGTGAGGAAATGGAGAGAAATGGAAGAAAAAATTCTAAAAGCAAGAGGAACTTAAATGCTTTAACAAAAGTGGGAGGATGAAGGGGAAAGAGTGAGAAGAAGATGAAAAGTGGGGAAGAGATACAAGCACAGTGGAAAAGAAGGGAAAGGAGATGGAAAGAGATAAAGGAAAATAGAAAAATAAGCAACAACAAAGTGTCAAACAGAAAGACAAAGAAGGGAAAATGTGGGAGAAACCTCATCATATCAAAAGCAGTAGCTCTACTGCACCCAGGTAATTCCTACTATCCGTGCTGTCCCCTTCTTTCCACTGTCACCTCCTCCCACTTATTTGCAGAGAGCACGCAGCCTTGTGCTGGGGCGGTGGAAGCTGCCAGGGACGCACACGGGAGCACTGAGCAGCCCTGCACAGCACAGGAATTGCCATGAACTCCCCGGGCCACCTTGTAAGCAGCTGTTATTGGAACAGCTATACGGCTTAATGATTTCTTTCCAGATTCTGCTGGATAACAGAAGAGTGGGGGGTGGGGGTGGGGGTTGGAACGGAGGCTGAAACTGAAGGTGCAAAGAAAGGCCAGCCAGATTTTGGAGTAAATGTTGTGCGACCATCCAGCTCCTTGTGTTGACATGACTAAATGCAGCTCTTCCCCTGGGCTCCCATAGGCATCTCTATTGTATAATAATCATCATTTCTTGACATATTTGAAATAGTGTCTTTTGCTTTCTTGTCGTCAGTTTGATTGTCTATCCCCATGAGAATCCCAGGGAGGAGATACAGTTTGCTGGAGTCCTACCTGCTTTACTTCATGGAGTTTCCTACACTTACTCCTTTCCAAAGCAAAAGATTTAACCCTGAGAGAAAGAGATGTAGATTAAGAAAAACCCTCAGCTCTGTAAAGAAACTGGATTTGATCTTTGCAAATCCAGTACACATTAATGCAAGGCTGTCAGCCCCACAGACTTGCCAGTTTTCTCCAAACATCTTTATTATAAGAGGGCCAGCTGGGTTGTAGAGAGCAGCTGTTACTTAGGAGGAATTTCAACTTCTCAGTTCAGTCAGAGGAAAAGAAGAATCTGGGATGTGGTATAGTCAAGAATGAATGGGAAATATTTAATATTTAACCACTTCTAAATAGGGCAAAGAAATGGTTTTAATAGCTGTACTCAAGTTCAAGGTCAAGTTCGCACACCCATGTGGCTTGAGTGAGCTGCATCCATTCTGCCCGCTCGGGGTAAAGGCCAAGGGTAAAGCTTGCTCCCCCTTTCCTGTCTCCCACCCCACAATGCTTGAAATTCCTTGACCAGAGAGCCAGATAACTTGCTGCAGGCTAGAGTTTAAGTGAGAGCAGTGTGTGGGCAAGGAGGATGACACGCAAGCTGCAGTCCAAAACCAGGCTTGATCCCCAAACTTCCAAGATGCTATAGGCATGCCCACTTCTTATTGTCCACCCTGGCAAATGGGAATGGATGAATTTATAAATCTTCATTTCTTTCAGTAGTCCTCTTCACGAACTAAGCTGAAGGCCATCCTCTTCATCTGTGAATTCTAGCACATACCTGACAAGAATTTTTTCCTTCACATAATGGAAATTTTTCCTTCTTCCTTCACAGGTTTAGATAAGTCTGCCTACATGAAAGAAAAGAAACATTAGGTGCTTACAGCCACATATGTCTCAGCTACACTGAGACTGCACGGTACGGAGCATGTATAGAAAAGCCTCTTAAGTTTTACAAAGAAAACAATTGCATTTTGTGAAAGCAGACAATATATTTCCATGGCATTTGTGATAAGAGGTTTGTAGGCGATTGTGCAACCTCAGAATTGAACTCTTCTTAAATTTCTTCCAAATTTTTTTGAGCATTCTACTTGAAGTAAGGGTATAAACGATACTGCATTTTCTTCCAGTTGAACTATTGCAATACTTGGAAGAAATACCAGTGTTGTGTGGAATATCTGTGCATCTGCCTTGTTAGCTATAACACAACATGGAGAACCGATGTTCAGCTGATACCTATCATGACAATTAAGCAGAAACAGCTCTTACTCTGAGGACACTGGGGTCCATCCCTTCCAGAACTGTACAATCTTTAATAAAACCTTTCTGTTTGGTTTTGTTTGATTTGGTTTGGTTTGGTTCTTGTTGACCAGAGTTCAGTATGGCTAATATTGTCTCTCCTGACTTTCCTACATTGTAATTTGTCAGATGTCATATGAATAAAGTCAAACACAGCACAAGCATAAATTTCTGTCAGAATAGTCAACCTGAAAAAGCAGGCCTACATGCTCATCGAAAAAATGATCTATGTTCCTCAAGTATGTTGACTGGAATTAATTATATAAATATCCTTTAATTCTTTAGTGGTTGGTTCACCCATGAGCCTCTTGCTCGCAATCAGTCTGAAGATGTATTTATGTGGGTCATAATTTTTCTTTTTTAAAATAGTAGAATAACATCAGCTTTTTTTCAGCATCCTGGAATATCCTCCATTTTGAAAGTCTTGTTTAAAATCAACACGAATATCTCAAAGAGCTCATCTACCAATTCCTTCAATACTTTTGGCTACAAGTTATACAATCTACTGCACCTAAAAGTGTTTCATTCTTAATCTTGTCATTTAATGTCTGCTCCAGCTACTGATGAAGTAGAATATACTTCATTAACATTGTAAGATATGAACAAATTCTGTTACTTCAAGTACAGAACAAAATTTTTTAATTAATACATCTGACATGTAACTGAGAACAGGTATTCATTAAATTTCCTTGCTTTTTCTGCTAAGATTTTTTTGTCTCATACGGGACCTGTATCATAGTTAGGGTTATTTCTAATTATTTAAATAATTCCTCTGATTTCCTTATAAAAATGAGATATGTATTTTCTAAAATTTTATATACTTAGTTTTTTTTATTCAGTGTCTGTATTCTTACTTGCAGTCTGTAATCTTTTGCTTTTATTTTATCTGTTGGTCTCTCCTATTTTTTAGGGTTTTTTCTTCACTGTCGATTTTTAATCTAAAGTTAATCTAAAAGCTTTCAATAAAATAAGTTATCTTTTTGTGGTTATGAAATTTGACTTTGATGTCATGGGACCTAACCAACAATCCATGAATAGGGTTTTTTTTGCCTTCAATATTTTCAGCAGTTGCTTCCAATTTTTGGAAATTAACTTTCAAAAGAGTCAGGTATTTTCATCCCTGGCCTGGGTCATTCTTTGGCTACATACAAAATATGAATCAGATTCTTATTAATTGTGTTAAAAAAATCTTAGATTAATACCATTATCCATGCTAATGAGATTTAACAGGAAGTCAGTTCTACTCTTTGTACTCTTGCTTCTGTAACTTTCAGGTATTCCTCAAGTGATGCACTGGTGAATTCATGAGATCCTAAGGGTCCCTCCCCAGATGACTCAAATCCCGCATCTTAATGGAATTATTCTTTTGACACATCATTGGAAGCTGTTTGAGGAGCTGCTGAGGTTGCTACCTAAGATGATGACAGATAACTATTCCAAATCTATTCTTATTTTTTGAATTATCAGTGAATAATTTGACTCATAAGCACAGAACAATTTTCACTTGATATTGATTCACTTGTTTCAGATTTTGCCTACTCTGTTTGGAAAATAACATGATTAGAATAAAATTATATCATTTTAATTCTGTCAGTGAGGACGTTCCTTTAAAAGATATAGGTGTCTGATGCAGAGTCCATTATTTTCGCTTCAGAATGATCTTTGTAATAAGACCAGAACAATTTGGAAAGGAAATACACAACTTTCTTTAGTTACTTAGTGTCTTCCGTCTTCCATTTCAGTTTATATTTTCTCAAACCTTGAGATCAAAAGAGCTTATCCACCATACAAACAAATGTTGATTCAGCTAACAAAAATCAACTGTCTGTGCAACAGTTCTAGTTCAATTTGTAGTGAATAAGAAAAAAGTGCTTTTTGCTTGCCTCCTCTTCCCAACATCAAAGACTTCTTGGAATTGACAGTTCATCCTGGCAAGTGCTTAGATATGTAAGATATTCCTTTAAAGGCAATGGGATGGTGGTGCAGTCGCCAACACATGAGCTAGGACTCTGAACATCATGTCTTATACATAAGTAATTTATAAATTTTAGACTACGCTTTCACTAAACATTACCTTTGTTCCTTGAAGCTGCCTACATCATGTAATATGGTATCTGTTCCCTGAGAAGATGACAGATTTCTAAAACATAAAATCAACAAATAGTGAATTATTTTGTTTAAGTAAAACTATTTCCGTTGCCTAGGTATACATATAAAAGAATAAACATTTTCCAGATATTCTAACTTACACAATTTTTTTTCACATGACTATTCATAAATTACTAAAAGAAGATCATGAAAGTGGCCAAATGAAAACAACTGTAAAATTTCAAAATAAGCATAATTTAAGCATTGTCTCTACAAGAATATTTTCTTTTTTCACAAATAAAAACTTGTTTAGAAAATAAAAAGTTTGTAAAAGTTTATGCATGCTATCTCTTCAAAATTCAGTGGAATTTCAGAGCATTGTTTTTCAGATCACCACCCCCCAAATGTACTTTTAGATATCTGCATCTTAATTAAAATACAAAAAAATTCATCAGTATGATATAAAAGCATGTACAACTAAACTAATAAATGGAGTGAGAGCTAAGAATATGCATGTGGACTGTCATACTTTGCAAGCAAAGACTTGCAGAGCCATTCATCATCAAAACAAATCCTGCCAAACACAATAAGATCTGTCATACTCTATCCAAACTGGTAAAATAAATGTAGAGAGTAGGAATGTAATGTGACGTGACTAATCCTGACATACAGTAGAGGAGAATGGAAGATTCTCAATATGGCAAGGAAAAAAAATGATCACGCTGCAGGCTGAAGATGGAAACACTGAAGACTTCTTTCTGTCATGCCTTCTTTCTGTCATGCCTTGCAAAGAGCTTTGAAAGTCGGACACATTTCTAATGTTCTTCATAGAATTTAAAGTAGTTTTTCAATTTCTTTATTTTTTTTTTAATTTTGCATGCCTCAGTCCAAATTTTCCGAAGGAATCACTGCTTGGTTTCAGATTGAGATTTTTTAGAAACATAATCTATTTGGCATTAGAGTAGAGAAGCATATTCAAAGAGTGCAAAATGTCAGGTACCACACTCCTATGAAAGTCTGACCACTAGTGGCACAAAATTGCCCTCTTGGAAATGCATCCTACCTGCAGGGAAGCTTCGAAAGTCTGGAGCATTATTTAAATTGGCCATTGAAATTATGCAAATTCACAGGGTGGAATGAGCTGGAGGTCCTTCAGGGCTTGTTTGAACAAAAACCAGAAAATCCAGTGAACACTCTGCCCTGCAGGTCTCCCTGCAGCTGCGCTACTTTGGGGGCACTGGGAGACATTCCATCTCCCAGAGTGCAGGTACCCCTCAGGGGATATACCAAGCCATCCCTGCCTAGCAATAGCTCTGTTTGGCTGGCTGCACTCACTACATTTTATAAAAACACTAAGATGAACAGATTTTTTAAAAAGCAAAAAGAACAAATTTGATACTTTACAGGCTTTAGCAAAAGATTTCTTTTTCTTAAATAGTAATAAACTGAAAAAATCTATAATGCATTTTGATATACTCTTCTCTAGAAGCACAACATCTGCAGAAAGAGGCAATTTTACTGTGTCAATGGATATAGTTTGGAAAAGAGACAAACTTTCAGCTGAATCTGTTTGTCTAATTCAAAATATTAGGCCTTTCTGCATTGAAATAGAGGAAAGAATTCTTCAGAAAACATGATGTCTGCTTGCCATTTTTCACACTATTAAGTCCAATTGACATCATTGGCAAAACATACTTAGAAACTTGCTTGTTTTTCACAGCTATCTGTATTTTTTTATTAAAAAATATTGCTCTTGTCAAGCAAACCTCTCCTCTCCTCCTATGCTTAGACCAAAACATTCATTTACACTTCTGATATGACACTTTTTGCATAGTTGTCTCTGTGCTAGTTTAATTTTTTTCCCAGATAGTTTTGTTTAATGCCTTAATACCATTTATAATATTTTAATATTACAACATTGTTATTATAGTGACTCCTCTACAGCATTATGTGCTGAACTGTAAAAGGTTGAGGTACATTGACCACATAGTTCACCTGAGAACACAGATTACAAAATAAAAGTGAGCGCAATTTAACTTGTTTTTTATCTCAGCATTAGGTTTTTTTAGCATTGCTCTTGTGAAATTGCAGTAATACTACATGTATTCTATTATGAATGAAAGAAACAAATATATTTTCTTTATATAGGTCTTGAGCTTTCCATCAGGATCTAGGAAACAGTGAGCAGGATCTGACAGATCTCATTTTTAAAAGTGGTTGAACCACTTTTTTATTGTAGTTGGTCATAAAACTTGGCACAAGGCTATTACTAGTAATATTCATTTATCGCCACACTTACTTTTAAGCTGAAAACCTGTTTTGCATCTATGGAAAAAATACAGCCTGGGTGCACGTGGACTGAAGACACAGCCAATTACCTGGGTAATTTATTTTATGAATTTACACTGAATCAAATAAGGAGCACTACCAACATCTAGCAAGTGTTCTTCCTCCTAAGGCTGCAAATCAGCAAGAAAAGGTTTCTTAAACTGGCACACTGAAAGATCTGGATTTACAATATACTGTTTGAATGTGTTCTGCTTGAAACAGGAACTGACAGTCTGATTGATAGCCCCTATTTCTTTCCTTATTGTCACAAATTGCTTTCAGGATGCTAGTAATAACACAGTGTTAGACTCCTATAAAAGGTGCAACTCTCCAGATGGGCTTTCACCATGAAAAGTTTTGTTGTACTAGTGGAAATAATTCCACTGAACATTTAAACCCTGCATCCTGGAGGACTGCGCAGTGTAGGGACTGGTAGTGAGAACAGAATAAAAAGCCTTTCGCCTTTCTGTTCCTAGCAAATGCTCAGGCTCAGTAGCTACCAACTACTATTTCTATACAGAAACCTTTCAGTCCCCTATGTAAAATGAGTTTAGGCTAACCACTTGTTAATGATTACCCTGAAATCTCTTTCATTAATAGTGTTATAAGTATCCTGAAGAGCACTTCCCAGTGACGTGAGGGCTACAAAACTCAGGTTCAGAATAAACAAAAAGGAAATGATTCTTCAAATAAGATGTATTTTTGTTGTTGGTCTCCTTCCCACATGATTCAAAAAGCAATTAGAAAAAATGGAGGGAGGAGGAATGCATCAAGAGCTACTGAAAACAAAGACAACATCTCTGTCCACTTCTGGGTAGTTTTCTTTTTGAAGTATTTACTTCATATTATAAAAGACATCTAACTGCAAAACCCTAGATTCTTTAGACAGGGAATATATTTCAGGCTATATTTACTTGATTGCTTGTCATGTTCTTGCCCAGATGTCTGATGTCTCTCACAACTAACAGGATGAATCATTAGTTTGACCCAGTGTGGATAGTCTTGTGTTATTACATTTTTGCCTTATGTTGTAAGTTGAAAACAGCCGCCTTCATCACAACAGACTCAAACTATGGGGATTACAAATCTATAATTTCAGTTTCCTGGAAATTTCAATGTTTTTACATTTTTTCTCTTTTTCTCTCTTTTACATAAGTCCCTAGTGCTGCCTTCTGGTCCTGAAGACATTGTGGAAAATAAAGTAAGCATAAATTGAGTTGGCTTAGTTAAAAGATTGATGCATGTTATGTAAAGGCTGATTTCTTCAATTAGTTGTAGCTGTATCTGTGTCCAACATCCAGGCAAAATTTTCTAACACTAGTCTGAGATGCTTGCAGAAACCAGTTTCATACTGGTACAACAGTCAAATACGCTTCAACTCCCCCTTTCCTTTCTTGTCCCTGTGTGACCATGAAAATAAACAAAAATATGTATTACATGAGGGAGAACAGTGCAGCATACAAAGTCAGCAGAACAGGGTTCATCCAGGGCTCTTCTGTACCCAGGTAGATGTGCACTGATGCAGACTACAAAGCCTTGGTAGCAGGTCCTTGGATTTTCTTCTCAGGACTCCAGACAAATCCAAAAATGCAAGACTACTGTGACCTTGGCAGCAGGTCGCGTCACTTGAGTTCTTTTAAGATATATCTCTGTCTTCTGCCAGAAAATAAACTGGGTAATCTACTATCCAAATGTTGTTAAAGGCAGTGGAAGTGTCAAGACTCGATTCAGCTGCCTAAATATAGGTTTAAAATGTCTTTTGAGATACCATAGAATATCATGCTGGCTTTCAGATGCTGCATCAGAAGGGCTTGGGTATCCCCCAGGTCCTGCGTCATAAATCCCAGCCATTGGAGCAGGCCTTATATACCCTAAGTTATCTCAAATGTCACCAAATACCTGAGTTTACGTCTCTGAATTGAGCCGTAAATAGATAAGATGTAGGTTATATAGATGGCTAAAGTTTCATGAATCTTACTGAAAAGACCTGCTGCTTTTGAATCTTGATTTTGACACACCTCTCTGTAACTCTGAGGAAATAATTTATTTTCCTGCCTTAGCTTCCCTATCTGACACATGGGATTAGCTCTGCTCTATGTCTATGAGAGCAGGTGTAACAAGGTGGTTACAGTGACAGTGTACTTAACATGTAAACTGCTCAGTTTTGATTAGGATTTGGGGTTTATTTTTTTCTTAAGTATGCATTACAATGCACAACAACCTTCCATTAAACTTGGATAAATTTTAGCAACTGTGCATGGCTATCAGTGGAAGAGTCTGATTCTCCATCTAGCAGGACATATATAAGTTTGAAAACCTCCTAAGTGGTATGCCTATGGTCACAAAGGACAGATGTGGCAGTGCTGAGAAAGACCTGATAAAGTCTTCTTCATCTCTGCCTTGTAGCACATAATATATTACGTGCATACAACACCGCAGATTATTCAGGAGAGCCTCAGGAGAGGCGTAAAACTGAGCACCACTGGATGTAACATCTGCAAAATGCAGAAAAGAGAAAAACCTGCCAGCAGCGTTATTAACCATGCTCCAGGAGTCTTCAAGCAGATGTCATACCTATTAGGGAAATGCAAATCACAAAAGAGTACAGCTTGATTTCCAATAACTCTGCAATGTGATTCTGCATCTGAGAAAACTATTAAGGTATCAATAGCAAAACTATTTCCAGACATCTCATGATGCCTCAGAAGAGCAACTTTTACAGACATCTGTAAAGAACACATAATTTTGTTGGACACAAAGTCCTCACAGTCTAAAGTATGCACTAGATCTGCAGTAAGCAGCATATTCCTGACTTCCTGACTGTTTTCAAGATAGCATGGTTAACCATACTTCTGATAAGCTTTCTGGATGTTCACATCTCAGATCAAGAACACTGAAACAAGTAAGTCACAAAAGGGAAAAAGGCTAAAAGTGTTAACTGCATTACGGAGAAGTCTGAACTCTTCAGAAAGAGTGAAGTGAGCAGGCTGTTCATTCAGAACCAGGGAAGTATGAGAAAATCATCCTTTTCACCTAGAGAAGACTGCCTCCTTGAGAACAAGGTGACAGCAGTTCTGGGTTTCTCTACCACTGATTTTCAAGTTAACCTTAATTTCTAATGTGTCCATGACTTAATACAAATAAACCATCACTCCTTTCTGACAAACTTGTTTAACCACCAGGATGTATTTGATTTGTTTCCTCTCAAGTTGATTTTTTTGCTGTCTGTTTTCAATGCATTTACCCTATCGGATAGGATGGACAAATGAGAAAGGTGCAAGTTGTAAGGTCACCTAGAATTTTAGAAAGAAACACAAAAGCCCATTCCCTCCTACTGCTGGTGGGTAAATGTAGAAGGTCACATGCAGAGGTCTCATCTGCTCAGGGTGACAGTGAGGAGTCTAACAAATACTGAAAGGCAGATATTGGCTCCATGAGCTGTGGCAAGAAATCATTTTCTTGCATCACTATGCATTTGAGTGAAATGGATATTGGTTGCTCACACAGATGAAGTTTTTCTTATGCAGACATGTCTTTTCAATAGCTCATACGGAAGTGTAGGATGTTGGTTTTGAAGGCCTGTTGTATGTTGGGATATAATCAGTGAATCAGACTATGTGACTAGTTCCATACATAAGAGACCAAAATCTAAGTTTCCACCCTAAAAGCTTTGTAATTTAGAAACCTTATTCTTGCCTGGAATGAAAACAATGTCAAAACAGCATCTTGCCTTCAACAGGACACATGTGAAAACAGTAGAGTAACTTATTTTTTTATAACTTTCATAAATATAAAATATATGCTATAAATAAAATGTGTCTTAATATAAGTACATTTTATAGTTTGAAATTATTTGTATTGATATGTGTTTGTTTCAAGGGACAGCAGTTTCAGGGGAGATACCAACCTTAGTTTAATGTAGGAATTTCACTGAATTTCACCGAATTTTTAGAGTTGGAAGGGACCATAGAGATCATCTAGTCCAACTCCCTGCTGAAGCAGGATTGCCTAGAGCTAGAGCATGTTAGTCAGGACTGCATCCAGGCGGGTCTTGAAAATCTCCAAAGAAGGGGACTCCACAACCTCC
>JAOQGH010000001.1:160590648-160647624 GCA_025769975.1 Gallinago jamesoni
CCACCCTTTAGATACTTATAGGTATTGATAAGGTCTCCCCTCAGCCTTCTCTTCTCCAGGCTAAAGAGTCCCAGCTCCCTCAGTCTTTCTTCTTTCCTCATCTATTAAAATATGAGGAATCAATGTATAAATGACAGTTAAGACACTAAGTAGCAATTATTCCTGTATCTGCTCATTTTAGGCAACCTCAGCCTTATCTCTCACTTCCTTCAAGATAGGATGAAATAGAGAGTCAGGCATTATAAACTGAATCTATAGATTTTCTTCCAGCATTTTACTGCTACACTTAGCATTAAAACAAGTTGCAGGCAACCACAGTAAGGGAATTTATGACCTTACAAATGGAGGCAGCATGTGATAAATACCACACTATCAGTTGTTCAGGTAAGTAATATGCACTCTTGTAAAACCCGTACTGAAAGCTGAGTAATTTATGAAGTAAAAGAAGTCTGGCTTCTTTAACCTTTCATGCTAATTTACTTTAAGATAACATGAGGATAGACTTGTGTACCACCCTCTCCTGGTATTTTTAATTGCTATGTCCTCTCCCTTTCATTAGCGTATCCTATTTCTTCCATTTATCATGTAAAAGGAGTGAATGTTATTTCACCTTTAAAACTGAAATCCTTCTTCCTGATACAGGCTGATGGTTTCCAACCTCTTTTTTTTTTAAGAGAAAAAAAAAGGAAATTGCTTTTCTGGCCATTGGCCATGCCGAAGTTGAAAACATGTCTTTTAGTAAAGGTAAAGCATCCTAATGAATGACTTGCTTTTGAAAGAACTAGACACAATCCTTGCAGTCATTCAGTACAAGCACTAACAGGAAAAAAAAAAAAAAAAAAAAAACGGAAAAAAGGACAGCTTCCCATCTGTACTGCAGAACACATCACACTCAGCATGGAAGACTTTGTTCTCATCCAACCAACCTTCTTAATCTGGTTTACTAAAAGAGAAAATGTTTAGGTCCAAACTACGTTCAGTTGTCTTCTGAATAATAGGAATGGCTCTGGGTATTGCTTAGAACAGAGGTCTTAAGAGGGCACCTCTGAGCCCCAGTTTTTCCTGTGATCCTAAAAGTTTAGGGCTTTACAGATGGAAATTCTTCTGTTCCTCTAGCAACCTCTAACCTTGAAAAGGTTATTTATTTATTTAAGCAAGGCAAAGCTGGTCTAATAAAAGACATTACCATTACCTTTACCTCTAAACTCTGCCTTGCCAATACCCTTAGATCACCAACAACCACAAACTACAGACACTACAGGCACTACAGGAACTACAAGTACTACCTATGCTTTATCTGTTTAGAAACCCAGCCACCAGGATTTTACCATCAAATAAATACTTATTATTCCTGTATGTAGTTGTAGTGCATAATTTTCTAACATCTGGTTAATATGTTAAAAAACTATTAATGCCAGAATCTTTGGAAAAAACAAGGTCCTGCTCCTAAGGAGGCCTCATGATAGCAGCCACTTCCCAAAGGGACTGCACCAAGAGGCCACAGGCTCAGTTCTGCAACCAGTTGTGGCACACAGACCTCTCTGCTGCCATAATTCTTGGCCCTTCTGCTGGCTCTGGTGCCTACCTCTCAGCCAGTATGTTCCCTCAGCCCGCTGCATTGAAAAGATGCATTAGTAGAAATGTCAGTCTGTAACACTAACCATGACATTCACTTTTCATGTCAAACATCGAGTTTGCTGGAGCTCAGAAATGCTCATGCTGAGCATCAGTCTCACAAGGACATCTCTGATATCCTATGACATCTCAAACATCACTGACTATGGTAGATAACCAACTTATGCCCCTGGCTGGTACCTGCAAAGAAGTCTGCAGAGGATTCAAGTGCAAATAAACATGTACACTAATCAGCTGCATAGCACTCGAGACCCCATTGATAAATTTTCTATGTCTCCACTGATTCTAACTGAATTTAAGTATCTCATTCACCAATATCTAGACACAATTAGCTGACTACCACCTGCAGATGAATCCCAGCTGTAGCATTTTTCTTAGCTATCTACTGGATTGCCTCAGAGCTAAATGGTTGCTGCCAGATTTGAAAGCCGGTGGAGCATTGACTGGATACTCCCCCTCTAAGTATTCCCCATGCAAAAATCAGCTACATGCTCTTAAATACTAAAGAAAGAATTCTCCAAGGAATCCTATTGCTCTTTGGAGCCAAGAAATATCAGCAAAGTAGTTCTGCAGGATTTGTGCTGCAGAAAGTCTGATCTATTGAATAGAAAATTATTATATCCACAGGAGTAGAGAGTGGAAGCATATACTGCAAGATGATACCTGGCATCTTGTCCCTCCACCTGCTGCCTGAAAAAGTGCTGTGACAGAGTCTTGCCACTTGTCTTCTGTCAGGGCCCTCTATTCTTGTTGCAAAGAGTGTTAATAATTGCCTGCTACATGACAGCCTTAAGCCACAAGTGATAGTTGAGGCAGTTGTCCTGGAAGAAAGCATTTTGCTCAATCTCTTTATATTTTATACCAAGAGCTAGAAAGTATCACTGGTTCCTCCCCACTCATCTTGTGTGGAGCTATGAAAAGCTAACATGGCACTTAATTAGATTGGGATGCATCAATAGTCATTTAAAAGATAAGAAGTGCCTGAAATAATATATAGGTAGTTACACCTACTCTAACCCCATCCTGTAATTTTAAACTCTGCAGATATGGTCAGGAAGAAATTCAGCCATGCTCTGTAGAAGCAGATTAGACAGCTTTGAAGGGAGCGCCCTTAAGCATGTGTAAATACAAGAGTCTCTGACTACAGAGATAACAACAGTGAAAGTACCTAAGGCAGGTGCCATCCGATTCTTCTGTCACCTTGTAAAAGGGGAAATAAACTATCAGAAGCTCAAGAACAAGGAAGTAAGAACAGTGAGTCTGGCTCAGCTGCTACTTAAATTGGTCTTGCGAGGGGATCATTCTTATCGTCAGAGCACTTAGTGCACACTGTTAGAGAGGAAGACCTCTTTTTCTCTTTTTTTTTTTTCCTTTCCTTTTTCTGTTCCTTTTCCTAATAGGATACACATATCATTGGCATGGGATCATGCTTGCCAAAAAGGGATATAGGAAGCAAAGTTGGTGTAGGAAGCTCTAGCCCACTCTGCATTCTACCTCACACTGGGAGACTGTCCTATGTCTGTTTGGATCAGGACTTGTTTTCTTTCTCCAAGCAAAAATGTACTCCTGGTAGAATTGAGTCATTTTGCCAGATTTCCAGATTGCTGTCAATACAACAACAGCAGTAGCATGGAAAAAGATGCCTAACATCTGGAAGAACTAAGCACTTTTTGTGCAAGGTTGACCTGCACAGCCTCAAGAAGTCCAACACATACTACGAACATGGGTCCTGGGCAGTTTTAACATCTCAAAAATACAGTATGTTTATTATGTTTAGGCTACAAGCACTAAGATAAGGATATGTCATAAGAACTGCTGTTTCAGCCAGTGACATTTGTCTTGCAAAGGTGGAGACAGGAAGGAGAAAGGTCAGAAATCTGGAACTAAAGAGTATTGGATTTGGAAAGGAGAAAATATTGAAGCAAAAGACTGAATGAGTTTCAGATGGTCACATCACTCAAGAATGAGTTAGGCGCAGCATTCTATGAAAATGACAATAGAAATCTTTTTCCACCAAGTATTTTGTTTATATAATGCGCTTAAGGCATTTCAAAATGTCTTTAGAAACATGGTCACTGTTCTCATGCCCTTACTATAAAACCAAGCTATCTTTTTACCAAGACTGGTATTTTTAAGGGTTTAGACCAACAGAAAGTTGAAAGTAACTTATTTTCTTAAAAACTCTTTAAGAAATTTCTGAGATTTTTCTTTTCAATCTATTTGCTAGAATGCTATAATCCAGTACCACAATACTAACCCTGTGGGGAAAAAAAAAGTCTTGCTTTAATAGAAAAAGTTCCTTCTCCTACCAAAAAGCTTATGCTCTTTGTTCAGGACTCTGAACTTTAAATTCACAATATTATTACTAAAAGAACTACATCTTTATTAATGGCCTAGATCAGAAGCTATCCCCTTAGCAAGCCATGTAAGTTTCCGTTTAAATCCTGTCTACTTTCATGATACTTAATAACTGTTCCAGCATTTTGCTGAACTGAGGCCTCTTCCAACAAATTTTAAAAAATATTAATAAAATACTTCTTTTCTTTGAGTTCTTTATAATTGTCTTCATGTCTTCATTTGGGAACCTAATGTTAAATCTTGGAAGGTGCATTAAAGAGAAGTCATAATTTACTTTAATTTCTTTGCGATTTCTAAAATTGCTTTATTCTCAAAAATGTAGCACGCTGAAAACTCCATGATGGTATGTCACAAAGACTTGCTTAAAGTGACTGGAAGAACTTGCTGCTCAAAAGGTAGTGAATTTATATGATTTTCATTAATGACAGAGGCCTTGGACTAAAAAACAGTGTTTTGTTTCATTAGAAAGATGGGAAAATGGCATTCAGAAATGCCATTTAAAGCACGTAGATAAATTTTCTCCTTTTTTTTTTTTTTTTGCATGTTACTTGCCTGCTTAGACATATCTCATATTTGGATGCATCCGGCGATATATTTTATGTAAAAGCTATGCATCATTTTGACAGACACTTAGTAAAGAAAGTACACATACCATTTATATAGTAAACCATGAGAGAAAAATCTGTAAGAGCTACAGGTTCATAAGTTCATGAGAAATGTTTTATTACACTAACACACTTGCTTTAAGTCTGTCTAAAATTTCAGAAAACCAGACTTCTGCCCTAAGCTAAGGCTCCTTCGTGATTTACAAATAATGGCAAATCCATGTCTGATATGATTGCTGTAATGGAGACAAACAGGAAGGAGGAATATCTTGGTACTTGAAGAGCTGGAGTAAAACCCACTTACCAGCCAGAAACACAGCCCTTGACAGGGCTTGACTAAATTCAACTGAAAGGAGATAAATCACTTTAGTGGGATTTCTGTTGTTTGCAACTCTTTTCAAACCAAGCTATACATTAATAGGACAGCCTTCTTCCAGGCTATTTCTGTATATCACAAATTATTAATGGGTACCGTAAAACTCAGCTATCCATTAAGACCAGACTAAAATACCATTGCAGATTCTGATATTAGCATACAAAGTCACAGATAAAACTAAATCAGCACTTTTCCAGTTAGCATAATTCAAAAAAACAATTTTCAGAATTCATTATTTCCACTCTCAGCCTTCAGAAGATGTTGCCTCATACTCTTTTAGAAGTTCTCATCCTCTCCCTTTTCTCCTTTCCTGACATTTTCTTTCTTTTTGTCATATGCATTGGCATGTGCATGGACAGAAAAACACACTTGTACGTGCTCCTACTGATTTACATAATACAAGACTTCCTACTACTTCTTTTGAAAATATCGCTCATGTTCCTTTGATAGTCAAAAGGGTTGTTACTGACCAGCACGTGTTGTTTTTCCCTACAGGATTAGAGAAGACATTCTTGATCAAGCCTTGGGTAAGGGAAAGAGTCTTAAATAAGCTGAAGTTGTATTAGATGATTTCACAATATGCCACAAACTGACAGACAACTGTTACAAATGTCTGTAGAGACACTTTGGCTCAATCATGCCCAATTTATTTGAGGGCATCACTTTTTTAAAGCACTATGATCCCCTTTTGTTTTCAGAAGTTTGTGTGAAAGCAATCTCTCCCTGCAAACCATTCCCCTCTGAAGGAGCAAGAATTTTTAGAGAAAATGTGCAGAAAAAATAGGCACTGTTTTATTTCAGACATTGATGACTTCCTCTGATTAAAGTTTACCAGCATGTCATTATTTTACCAAAGAAACCTCTCCATGACTATGTGCTAGTGTGTTGGTTGAGCAATACTCATTTTTAAAGAAAGGAAGTGTACAAAAATGTCATATACTTTACTATATTCTTCCTAGCAGGAACATCTGCACTCTAAGGGATGTATTAACTTTATGAAACAGATTATATGATGTAATGCTTATAATAGCAAGGGACTGGACTCTGTGACCCAGAAAATTTCTCTTGCTCATATGTTGCTGTAACTTTTAGGAGACTGATCAGAGAAATTTTACTCATTTATATATCCGGGTTATGTACTAGATTGCATGACAACTAACTTAACTGCAATTTTGCTGTCACATATTCCTCTGCCATTGTCTTGTTTTTCTAGATTGGTCTAGACCCTGTCAGTTGTACTATGGAACAGCACTGTAGAAAAAGAAGAAAAAAAAAAATTACATGAAAATGTATTCTGTCACATTCCATTCAGATTTAATGCAGTTTCCGTGTTTTTATCTTAATGTTTTAGCTTCTTGCAAATGCAGTTGATGTCAACAGAGACAGGAAAGCCGCCCTGAAAAACCATGGAAACATCATTGTTCTTTTCCAGAAGCCACGAAAAGACATACAACATTGAACTTAGAAAAGTGAGTGTTGAAACTCAGATCTTGAGCAAAAGAGTGTCTGTCAGTTTGGAACATATAGCAGAGAACCATAGGCAAGGAACAATGTTTTGGTTGGTGACAAACAGTTTAGTTTAGAGACCTACTAAAATTACTTGGAATGCCTGATGGGATTTTTTTTTTTCCAGTTCTGTCAAAACCAAATGTACAACATTACACCCGAAAGCAATTTTTTTTTCAAATTGAAAAATGACACAAATAACAAGCTATATATTGAACAATGCAGGGTGGAAGGTAAAACTGTTGTTTCGGTTTCTCTAGTGTAGAAGTGAGTTTTAACTCCCACATTTTCTCTCCTCACCTACATAGCCATTCCTTGGAAATCAGAAGGAATACTTGTTTTTCCACTAGCAACCGTGATGTTTCTTAAGCCATGTTTCTTAAGATATTCAGTAGCAATGGATCTCAGTGTCAATCTTTTTGTCATAATATGGAAGATGAAACACAAGGTGAACTCTTATTCCATTTTTCTTCAGTTTACAAGCTATTTCTGGCATGAACTGTGAAGCATTTACTAGAAAGAAAAAAAATAGTAGTTTCCTTTAATTCATACTAATTGCATTCTTAATATCTAAATTTGTACTGACATGGGTGATTTCTGGTCTTAAATAATCCTCTTTCTTTTATTTATGACATAGTTGTTGATCTCATTTTCCTCTTAAATATGAACTTGATGAAAAACATTTAGTAAACACTGAAGAAAAGGTCTGGGGAGACGCAAGAAAGTATGAGGTAGACATTTCCCTTGATGACTTGACTAAACCTTTGCCTAAATCTCCTCTTCTAAATGTTCTTAGTTAAAATGCTTCATTGTGTATATATCCTTTAAGCAATACTTTCCCAGTTACCCAAGTTCCATGTCCACCTCTCACCTTGTAAACAATGAATTTTTGGTATGAAACTAGGTGCCACCACCCTCTTGTAAGTTATGTCAGTATGTCAGATTGTGCATGCGTGTTGGATTAGTAGGAGACACTGTTTAAAGTGCTGTGGTTTACTTTTATTTGAGCTACATGCATGTAGCTTCCCTTTAGCCTCTGAAGCTCAGTGGCATTGTGTATTCTGCTGGAGAGGTTAACGTGGCTGGCTGCCATCTTTGGGATAAGGTCCTCATATTTTGCTGTAAGTGAAGGATTGACATGCGACCTCAATCCATATTTAGTTAAGGATTTGGGATGTCACCAGCTTTCAGATTCTTCTACCACAAACTCACTGCCAAAATCCTACTTAATGCCCTGCATGAAATTAGTCTCTTTAAAGTTTCATCAATATTATTGCAAGCAATTTCTGTATGAAGTAGCAAATTTACCGATGCAGATACCTTGCTTTCTACTTTAAAATGCCCATATTCAACTCCCTTACATAAATACGCCCACACCTAAATGTGACCCATCTTGTTGATCTGCATGTAAAATTCACATGCTGGCTTGTGTAAATGTAACCCAACCATGAAAGTAATTTGTTCATGAGTCACAGCCTTGCAAACATTGAGGTAACTGCAAAAACATCCCTTGTTAGATTGCAATTAGGGTATTAAATCCTGATATCATACTGAATTAAGCCTGAGAATAAAATTCTTAAGTGTTTTGTTCTTTTCTGGAGGTTTTTACGCATTGACTTAGTGGCTTAATCCTGAGCGTATGAAAAGACAAGTAAATATAGTTCTTATTTCATCAGCTATTAAAAATAATTATTTCCCTTGCAGTACAATGGCAAATGTGATCACTGAAATTAGCAATATGAGCAACATAATCAGCTGGGAAGGAAATGCAGCTTCTGAAGAGATCCTTAAAAATCTGTCTGAACCAAATCTGTACTTTACTTCCTGAGATCTACTTCTGACATTAATATTTATTGACTGTCACTTGTCATTACAGTTGGTCTACTGTGTCCAGGAAGGAAGCAAAAAGTATGGAGCTCAATCTTCAGCATGCAAATTATTCCACTAGGCTTTAGGTTGTCTAAAACAAAACTAGTATTTGTTTTTTATTTCCATAACAAAGCTCTCCCTTTGCAGTCAGGCAGTCACAATCTTCCAGAAGCCCATTTCTTTCTTTCATTTATTTTAAAAACAAACAAACAAGCAACAAAAAACCAACCAACCAACCAAACAAACAATAAAAGCCCAACAGAATAAGAAAGTTTTAATAAGAATTTGAAGCAAGGTGATACAGCTTAGCAGGTGGTTGAAGAAAGTGCTTTCCAACTATGAGGAGCAGCAAGAAAAAAAGTTATAGAAATATTTGCTTGCATATGTAAATAATACAGAGAGAGCTTTTAGTGTTGCAGCCAATGGGAGAATATGTCTATTTCCAGATAGTAAGAGACAGAAGGTAGATTAGGGGGATTAGGGAGACAAGGCTGTGAGACACTCTTATTGAAGACTAAGAGTTTGTATTTGACATGATAGAGGAGGTAGAGACAGTGATAGTAAGGCCAAACCAGCCACAGTCTATAGAAATAATCTTTAATGAACCCTTTAAATAAAACACCTGAAATATGGCTGCATGTAGTTTACAACAGTTTTATCACTGGCACGGTAATACACTGGAATGTTAGAGAACCACACACATGGAAGAGGGAAAAACTTTTAACTCGAGCACAGTGAAAAAATATGGTAGTTTTAGTGGAACTGCATAAGACTAACACAACATTACATGTGGTTGCACATCTGTTTCTAACTATTTGTGGGACAGAGGGCAGTATGGTTCTGCTCAGAGTAAATTTTCAAGTATTCTGGCTATGGAAGAAGCTATTCTTGTGCAAGTTTAGGCAATGCATGAAGCAATGTTCATAGGTCCTTATAATCAGCGTCAGGTTTTTTGTGCTGAACATATTACACTGACACCATTGTATGATAAAAATGTTTCCTAATAGCAGTGCGGACTTTCTTTAATGAATCCCCTCCCTTCTAAACCCAACCCATGTAAAATAACTGCATATGATGTAGAAAGATCATCCTTGGCATACACATATGGTATTGCAAGAATCTGGCACATTATGTTTCATTGCATTTAAGCCAGATAGCCAGAAGTAGCCAGAATTTTCATTTGGATACTGTCCAACCATTGTTAATCATGAAAGACATGGTACAACAAGTTGGCATTCGTATATGTGAATAATAGAATATTACTTTAATTATGTACAAAAATCCTAAATGAACTAGTTTTCTCTGCTTATAAAGTGCCCCTTGTGCATCTGTTCCAACTCCCACTGTAGTCAAGGGAAAGCCTCCCACTGATTTCTGTGGAAGTCAGTTGAGTCTTCTGAAATTCTGTTGTATGATGGCTCCTGACTTCCTTGAAGGCTGTTGCAAATTTGCTCTTGATGCATAAAATGCTTGCCTCAAAACCTGTAATTCCAGGACTTGGACTCCTTGTACTGAGGACTGTTACTTACGTAGCACCAAAAAAATAAAATATATTCAGATAGGACAGACCAGCTTTAGAAAACACAGTGTAGCTGTCCCAGAATTAGAATTAAAAGTCCAAGAAAATGCAGAAAAGCCCTGCTCTTTTACAGGAGACTGGAGAAAAAAACATTTAGTGCTTTTTCAGAGGTGTGTGAAGAACATTTCTTTGCAAAATCCTTCCCTTCCAATAGACTGATATTATGCCATTGTTAAAAGCTAAGCTAAGAATTTTGAGAAATATTGTTGAAATAAGTTATAGAAAGATTCTTTTCTACAGTTAAAATATATTCTTGCAAACCTTAGTATCAGTGATATATTATCATATTTTCAGACTTCATTTCATTTCACAACTTCAAAACATGAGGAATATAATAGAATTTGTTCAAAGGTCCTAATCTAATTGTTTTCACTCCTTTAAAAGTGCCTCTTTTTGTATTTGATCCAATTTTCATCAAATCCAAAGTTTAAGTGGTATCAAAGACAGATGCAAAGTGCATACTATTTGAGACATATAGGTTTAAGTAGGTGTGTAAATGATGCATAGATAGAAATAAGCCAAAAAGACTATAAAAAGCTTTACATGGTTTTGGCAAACTATTGTATCATAGTGTATTCAGGAGCTCTATGCTTAACAGTTCCTTCTATAAGGGACTAACTGTTTCTAGCACTTAAGACTATTTTGTCTTATGGGTTGACCAACCAGCTATCTTTACTTTCTTGTTCTCTTTCGATGACTATGGAAAGTGCACAAAATCTCTTGAATTTCTTCTATTGAATCTTCTATTTCTCTAATCTGAGAAATGTTTTTGCAATGTCTCCAGACAGTTCCATCAGTAAACATTTGAGAGACTGGGGGTGGGAGTGGGGGGGTGGGGAATGGGGATACAGGACCAAAACATGCAAGTGAATACAAGTTAGATATTCAACAGAGGTACTGGAAGAGCAAGGAGAAAGATGTGTGGGAAAAGAGAATAGATACAGCCTACAACATAAAATACTACTTATTTTTCTTTTTTTTGAAGAGGAAAGAAATAGCATATACAGCCGGGTCTTCCAGGGGCAGCAGTTTTCAGTACAGAAAGTGAGACTGCTCCTGACCCTCTTCTCTCATACAGCACTAATTCATCTTGTTACAATGTTTTTATTTTATGATTATTATTTTTTACAGCATATGACTTTAGTACAAGCTAAAAAAAGCATTTTTCACAGCAAAAATTTTAATTGTGTCTCCTAGACTGTAGACCTTCCCTCTCACCCTAGGAATGAAATGTCTCCCCATATTTTTGAGCTGTGAATGGAACAGATACAAAATAACCTAGCAAATTGATTAAAATGCCAGAGAGTTGGGGGTACTAAGTGGAGACAGGAGAGAAGAAGATTAGTAGATCTTCCCCTGCCAACTTCTTACAACCCATTTTACATTGAACATAGAAGCTGTCCCTGAGCTGTGTTTACTTTTTTGTTGCTTTGCTATTTGCCCTATCCTCTTTCTGCTTTTGCCTTTGTAGTACCTCTCCAGTTTAACTATATCTATACCACTAAATCAAACAACCCTAGGACTGTTCTCCAACATTGGGGCCAACTGGAACAGCACGCTCTACCTCTATATTATCAAACTCTTTTACCCTCCAAAACAGAGTGGTCACTTTGAAACTGCCTATTGTGAACAACCACTGATAATGCTGATATCTAAATTGTACCCAGAAGTTTTATGGGAGAATATAAGTGAATCAGGGCCAAAGCCATTCCACTGACAATTCTGGTCGTGTAAAAACGCAGAGGATCTAGTTCCAGCACTGTTACCTGGCATTGCTCAATTTACTTATGTAGCTGCAGTCCTTATGTATTGGACCTGTTCCAAAATCCACTGCAGCTAGTGGAAGGATTGCCATTCATTCTGCTTTTCTTTTGCTACCCTTCTGCTTCTACTATTACATTTCCCTCTTCATGCAATAGCATGGTGAGAGGGAAATAAAAAATGTCATATTATGAATTATCACACTGAATACAGCGCTCTTAGATTGCACACCCATAAACCAAATAATCTCTTTGTGTCTCCTCTCATCTCGTCACAATAATGGCAAGAAAGCCAAATGACTGTGGGGTGTAAGCTAAGACTTTCTACCTACATCAGTGCCAGCCCTGACTCTGATAAGAGGTTCTAGCCACTATTACAGTTAAAATTACAACAATTTTTAGTTTAACCAGTACATCTTCTGTGTTCCTTATTATCTTGTGAAGACTCAAGTTTGTCAGGAAAATCACAAATGTTATTAAGACAGAAATGGTACAACAAACACCTAGAGAGATAAAATCACATTTTCATCCTACACTGATAACTTTGTCATGTTCTGTGTTTCTTATTTTAAGGATATGATCTGTATAAATGAATTAAATGGACAAGAGACTACAGATTTGGAGAAATTTACTCTCCAGAGTGTGACTGTAAGAATCTGTTTTGGACTTCCTTGGACTTTGCTCATAGAAAATTTCCCTGCTGTACTAGCTTTCAAGATTTTTATTTTAGTTCATGTTATCTTTCACTTCCAAACATTTCCTCCACCTTCTCTCCTCACTGAGGAGAAGAGAAGGAAGAGAGGAAATAGAAATATGTCAAAAATGTGCTGCTATCTTCAGGGAAATTCTGAGAAACATGCTGTTAAATGAGGGGACAATCTTTTGTCATGGATGGTATTGTACACTCAGCAGCTTGGCAGTTAAGAAGCTTCCCCATTTCACCAAACATGAGCAATGGAGACCTCATATCAAAAATAACTAATAATATGCAACAATTTACAAATTTCCAGTTTGTATTGTACTTATTCTTTGAATAAGTATTCCTTGAATCAATCATGAACTCTGTGACATCACTATGGAAACATCACATGAACTCTGGAAAGAAAGGTCATAGTAGTATAGGAAGAAATTCTTTACAGTGAGGGAGGTGATGCACTGGAACAGGTTGCCCAAAGAAGTTGTGGATGCCCCATCCCTGAAGGTGTTCAAGGCCAGGTTGGATGGGGCTTTGAGCAACCTGCTCTAGTGGGAGGTGTCCCTGCCCATGGCAGGGGGGTTGGAACTAGATGATCTTTAAGGTCCCTTCCAACATGAACCATTCTGTGACTCTATGATTATGTCTGTTAAATTTTTCCAGCTGCATGACCAGTCTTAAATATATTGATTGCAGTGTCGCAAATTACAGCAACCCACAATCAAGTTTCCCATTTTTTTTAATGTCATTCCCTAAAGTACACCAAAGATGAAGGAAAGAATATACAAAAGATGAGGAAAATTAAGCTCCTGGTTTTTTTGCTTTCTATTTCTTAAAGGTTATTGTTTCTTCAGTGTAATGAAGCAGACCTCTTTAAACAAAATCGATAGAATATTTGTTAATATTCAGGTCCTGAGCTACATAATAGGGTAGTTAAAACACATTAATCATTTTAGCTTTGGTCTGAGAGTACAATATTATATATAATCTTAATCTAAATCTAAATCAAGCTGTGTAATTCTTAGAATTTTGATACATGACCTTAAATTTTCATGGTTTGTAAATGTTGGGATTTTATAAAGGCCTAATGACAACTTATCACAGCATGATACATCCTATGCTACAGGAAATCAAAAATGCCAGCACTGTACTTGAAGAACAAGGAGGTAGTAAAACCGTGATGATGTATTTATTCCATGGATAAAACTCTGCCTAACATTCCAAACTCTACAGAATAAGATGAATTTCTGAAAATAGTGTTAGCTAGAAGAGTAACCATACACATGGAAGGAAAGTTTCTGCTTTCTAATCATTGTTCCCTCATTAATTTGCATTGGAAACTAAAAATGCTGCATAAACTTTTTCATTCCCTCTACTCTCAGCCTTTAAAGGAATACCAATGATTCAGAAACAGCTATTCAGTAGAATTTTTCCAAAAAAATAGCTTTTCTTTTTTAAAATGGAAGGTTTCTACCCCGGGAAGGCTAACTGCAGTGAAGAATTGAGTGTTGACTCCAGAACCTCTGTCTCCAAGAGTGACAACAGAAAATTCACGCAATGATGGTAATGCTTCCACTTCACAGTTCTGAAAAGGAGCAAAAGAGTATTCCCTGCTTCCCACAGATTCCCTCTGTGTTTTCAATTGAGGCCATAGATTTAGAGCAAAGAGCTCTAAATGCTACCTAATGCAACATTGACATAATTTCAAAGAAATGCAGAAATACCAATGACAATGATGTTATTGTGTGAAGATATGGAAAAAAAATCCTGCCTGACTTCCAGCTTGACCTCAGACCTGTGTCATCACCGTTATACTGTCTCATGATCTGGACTCTTTGTTGGACCTGGCCACTGTCTCTAAGTCTGTCTGCTTGCCTTGCTGCATGGGACTGGGTCCCAGCTGACCATATTATCTCCCTCAGCTCCTGTCCCTTAAGGAACAGCTGGCCGTCACTAAGAGTTTGTTTGTCAGGTTCCAGAATAAGTTCAACTTTTACTTTCAACGTAACAAATTAAAACATATAATTTTTAAGTCAGACTTGTAAATTTATGGCAGAACAAAAATAAAATTAATAGGTAGCACAGTTAGGCATTCACTTATTTTGCATTTTGAATTAGCAAGAGATACTGGAGCTTCACTTCAGGTTTTCAATACAGGCAGAAAAAAACTTTGTTTAATGAACCTAACAGAATAAAATATGGCTGTGGTGTGCATTGATCTAGAGGTACCACCCTGGTGACTTCTAATTCCCTCTGTATGACACTCATTAAAAAACCATTCCTAGGCATATAAAAATTATAATTTATAATAATTTAACTGTTGGCTGTAAGTGTGCACAGAAAGGAATAAAATTTGATGTGCAGGTAAATTCCTGAACATCTTGATTTCTCTCAGAGTGGCAGTGATATCAATATCACCTTAAACTCTCTAGAAAGCTTTCAGTGACAAAGAAAATTAACTGAGTTCTCTCCCTAAAAACAGAGGATATAAATAGTGTGGAAGCATCTGAGATATCTTCCAGCTGCTGAACTATACAAGTATTTCACAACCTTGGATGAAGTTCGTGTTATCTAAACAGCAGTGTTATTATGGCTGATTAATCTTATCCTTGATATTCAAACAGACTCTAGAGTGATTTTTTCCTCCTACTTCCAGGCAACATTTTTCCACAGTATAGAATGCACATAAACACAAACAGCCTACAAATGACTTCTTGGTATATAGGCCATTATTACTGCATCAGATAATCAGGTGGGGTAAATTATTGTGCTAGTTGCATACTGTTACATTCCTATCAAAAGCTGTGCCTTGAGTTTCTGTTATTCTTTTTATTTCCTTAGTATCAGAATATAAACTCAATAACTGGATGAAGTCAGAGTTCTGGGAAATGCTTATGGTGGGACAATTTGTTGGCCAAATCTACTGTTTGCTAAAAGCAGACAAGGAAATTAGTCAGAATGTACTTGATTCATTCAAGCTCTTCATTCAATGGAATCCCGTAACCTCCTCCAGGAGATGTTTCCTCCAGAATCAGAGACACTAAAGCTAAAGCTAGGTGAGGCTAGTCCTACCTGTGGTGTTACCCCAACAGGCACATATGCTGATACTGCATTGCACTGGCATTTACAATAAAGATATGTCTGTCTTTCTTGAGCTTTTTAAATAGAAATCTTTGCACTGTAACATGAAATCCAGATTGCTTATAGGTTTATTTTCATAGAAGACTTATTAGACAAAGAAAGGGAGTGTAAATGTATAAAGGAAAACCAGATGACCATCAGTATGTTTGATCAACATGGTTCACTTTTAAATCATGATCTGGAGAAGCCACCTTGTTTGCAGAAAACCTTTTTCTGGTTTTCAGATTATTGCTCCCACACTAAATTCTAATCAAGGAAGTCTTTTCACAGAAGAAAATTAACAGTACTGGGCCATGTTCTTGGTGCAGTCAGCTAATGAATGCCAGTTTCCTCAGAGATGTCATCTGACTTGAAGAAGTTTAACTGGAATTTGTACAAAGTTTTGGCATAATCAACACAGACTAGATTAGTAGTCATCATTGTGAAAGTATAGTTCTTGGTTTTGGAGAATAAAAATAATACTATTGAGACTATTGAGACAGACTGCACAAGTCTTTTTTAAAATGCATTGACACAGCCTTCCTTTCCTCTTTCCCCAAAATGAGCTTTGGTAACTATTCATTGCCTATCAAACCTGATATGTGTCTTGAAGTATTTGTAATAAGCAAACTAAAGATATACAAGCCTATAATATGACTAAGAAGTAAATATTAAGTAACCTTAGTTTTTAGGGCCACTCTTTTTTTGACTTCCTGTAAATTTCAAACAAATTCAACTTCTCTGAAAAATAGATTTAAGGAAAAATATCTGATTTTTCTACAGAAAAGGAACAGAAATTAGTATACAAGCAATTGACACTGTTGCAAATTTAAAGACAAGATGACAACAGAACATACAAGTAGATGCCTTTGAGAAGAGTTTTTGGCCTGCATTAAGCTGCCTTTTAGAATCAATTAAAAAGCATTCAAATCTTCCTTCCTCAGTATTTCCTAGTCAATTTAGCAAAAACAAAGCCACTCTTTTACAGCAAACAAAGGAGGAAGAGCTATAGTCACATACAATGATTAGCAAATGGACTATGTTAAAAGATGACAGGGCTATGATTGCCTAGAACAATAAAAAAACTGCAAAATGTCATGAATCTAGAAATCAGAAAAACTTCAATTGTTCTTAAAATACTGTCTGCAGTCAATGTTGCCTTCTGCTGTCGCAAATAAGGAAGGCAATGTATGATTTTTACTATGCTGCAAATGTATCACATAGTTAAGGATAAAATTTACTGAGTAGTTCCTCTAAAGTTCCTCCAGGAGGGAAAACAAAAGAAGAAGAAAAAAAAAGGAGGGGAAAAAAAAAAAAAAAGGAAAGAAAAAGAAACAAGCTCCTCCTCAAAAAAAACCATTCCACCCTGTTCTTTGTTTTTGTGAACAGACTTACTGAGGCCAATGAAAAGGTCTTACTTCTTTGTATCTGTATTTCCTTTAAGTTCTTCAGCACAATAATGCAACATAAAACTCACCAGAACTAACCCATCCAGCTTTTTGAGACCTCCCCTTATATAAAGCAGTCATTCCAGATAGGGTAACCTCTCATCAACATCTTATATTGAAAAAGTTCCCCGAGTGGGTTTGCTGTTCCAATAAAAACACTGCTTCCTAAGACCTAAAATGATCAGCCTGATACAAGTGTAGATCAGAGTGTTCTGACAGACCAGGACATAGCTATTTGGTCAGCTCCCACATCTGCACCAATAACTAAATGTGTGCCAAACTGTTCTCTGAGGTCCACAAGCATGGAACTGCCCAGGTCTGTTAAATTCTTCTGCTTTCTGAGACACCATGGCCACAACCAGGCTGCCAGCTGGAAATGGTCCCTAAGCTGTGTGAATACCCACCCCTAAGCCTAGGAAATGACCAGCAAATTGAGAGGCGCCTTGGCCAAAGAATAAACAGATGAGTTTCAGTGCCTAGGATAATTCCCTGTTACTGCTTAATTTACTAGTACCTTATAACTGTAACATGCAATGACTAGTAAACCCCTGAGAGATAGGCAAAAGAGAGGTAATATGTAGGTTTATGTACACACAGACTGATGAGGGACCTTCAAGTTAAGAAATAAATTTTCCTGGAAGCATCAATAGCAACTGTCTCAGGGCAATTATAACACCGTATTTAACAAACACAGCTCTTTGGTGTTAAATGTTCTTGACTGGACCATTTTCTCCTCTGTAGATGAAGCTTTGATAATATAGGAGCAATAATAAAAGGATACACTCATTTTCACATACCATCAATAAACCAAGATGATAGATTATTACATCTGTACTTTAAGTCTGTAATTAGAAACCAGGACTGCTTTCAACAATGTCAGTGAGAATTTGATTAGGACTGATGCTCATACTCAAGAACACATCTGAAGAGATGCTGTTGCATGAGCTGCTTAAGCCTATCTGAGATCATGTTACCTCCAAAAATGGGGAGCAGTTCAGGCACTTCAATTGCACCAGCACTAGCCTCTTCTTTTATGAACTTAGAGATAATATTAACTACTAGTAGATAATTAATCTGATACAGTTGATTGCATATTGAGGAGCAATGCAATTCTGGCATAAGTAGGATGTCAAGATCACCTCTTTTATGATTAAAGACACTTATGAAATCACCTCCGATCTTATCTTCACTTTGATCTTCTCCTATTAGTAAACGTAGTCCTTTCTACATGGACTACATAGAGCAAAACTCCATTTTAGCAAAATATTGTAAGAGAGTACAAAAAAAAGATAGAATGTTATTGCAATTTGACCAATTAAAATATATTTGTAATCATTTTGTTAGCATATGACCAAATAAATAAAGTTTGTAATCAATATTGCAAACAGAGCTTTAAGTAACATGACATATCTCTGACTAATACTTTTTTAATCCTTGGTCTTAAAATATTTATTACACAATTGACAGGGAAGGTCAATAGTAACTTGCACTATATATACTCAGGTTTGAGACATAAAAGACAAGAATTCATAAACCTAGTATAAACAAAAGTGTTTAACTTAACTTTGTTGCATCTCTGCTCTACCTGATGGAGAAAACAAAGGAAGACTGCAATTTTAAGTGGTCCAATAAAGTTGACTTGTATTATGGTAAAGGAACATAAAAGCTAGATCAAAGCCAGTCGGCCTAATGGGCCTGTCAGTATCAACACCGAGACAGCAGTAGCAACTTCCACAGCCAGGCAGCCAACACCAGGAATGCGGGTTGCCATATGCAAGGGAATCCTTTAGGCACTTCTATTTATTGGTTTGCAAAGACCTTCATCCACTGAAGCTTCATCAATGCCAAGTACTCTTTAGAGACATAGGAAAAAGCATAACACATGGGAAGGGTGGAAAGAAAAAGATCATTCTTTCCCCTGTGTGTAAATGTTGAAATGGGGTTTCCAGAATTCTTTCTCATAAATTCTTCCGTTCATTTTGTAATCAGGTTCTCAATGACTCTATTATAGTTTGTGCTATCTGCTGGTTCTGTCTTGTTTTACAATGATTTATAAGTGTAAGTTAAAAACAAAGTAAGATGGCAATATATCCCTGGCAGGTAAGTAGGAAAAGGAGCGTACTTAAACACCACAAAAGTTTCCTTCATTCTAAAACAAAGACAAAGACAGTTCGTACATGAAGTAACTCTTCTTCCATTTCTTTCAGTGAGGTCATCTCCTTGTTGACTAAATCCTGCTTCTAAGAATCTGCTTGGCTCTGAACTCTGAAGTAGCCCTGCCTTCTAAACTGCAGAGATGCTTTGAATCAGCTCTGGAAACCACCCTGCTGTGGGAGCCTCTAACAGTGGTACGTCCACCTACCTAAGGAATTTTTAGAATCCCTGTTCCCAAAGTATGGCAGTGTCTCATACCACCTTCTGATACAGGAGGACTGCAGTAGTCATTTTACTGATGGGCAAAACCTTTTCACAGAAGTTGCCTTCCACTAGGTCGGGCAAGAAGACTGCAATAGAGTACACCAAACATTAAGCTAACTCAGGCACACCTGTGATTAGTGCTCCAGTGCTCAGCTCCCAAGCTTTTGCTAATGAATTTGTAAAAATCTCTGAACCCTCTACCTCCTGTGTATTCTATGCAGATCAGCTGCCTGAGACCCATCTTCCATACAGTGGAACTAAGTCCAGCTTGAGATGTAAGGGATCCGTACAGATTTCTAAGGCTATGTCTATATTGCTAAATAAAGCCAGGCCAAAGAGTAACCTCAAACTCTGGACCCATGTTTGTCCACATCACTTCATTATTGTCTTGTTCCTACATCTGTTTTGGATCATTCAAAGTAGCTTTCTGTAAGGTCTATCTTCTCCAGGTGGAACTAGTCCTGAACCATCCACACTGGCTAGGCACCAATCCCCGGCTCTCTTTGACTTCACGTTTAGACAAAGCCTCAGTGACCAGTTACAGCTTGGTAAACAGCGTTATCTGAAATGTCAGGAAAATGTATTAGAGACCATGCTCCACTCAGTAAAATAATAAGGACAAAATTCTGGGGATTTCTCCTCCCAGACCTAAGGTGCTCAAATACAGCAAAATGCTTGATAGTATTATATGGCCTTACAGTGCTAATAGAGCTTCCTTGGATACTTATCACTTCTTGAGAAGGATTTATACATTTCCTTGCTTTATTATTTCTCCTGTAATACCTCCTGTATGGTTTCAGCCAAACCCCATGCTTCATTACTGTACAAGTGTCTGGTAAGCAGCACTTTCCAGTCCCCAAGTCAGACTGCAGGCTGAGGGTATACAATCTCCACATACCAGTTTCCTTGCAAAGTAAAGCTATACTCACAGCCCTAGGTAGGAGCAAGAGCAAATTCTAATCAAAGGGCAATCTGGATAATTGGTAGATCAGGACTTCAGTCTGCACCAGAGCATGCAACAGAAAAGAAGCGTGAATGCAGCATTATAGAACTCAAAATATTGAGAAGTCTGGTAAAGCAACCACAGGCAAAAGTGATAAACTCTTAGTGTGTGTGACAAACTAGGTCTTATTTGTGGAACACATATTTATACCTATTTCAAAGGCAATTTCTGCAGTGTTCTCAGAGCTCCAGATTAAGATCCTCCTAGAAACATAGATTGTGCTTGTTATCTCTCGGTTCTAGGGTCTGGCACGGCTGTGGAATTAAAAAAAAAAAAGTAAAATGTTTTAGTGTTTATAATTGCAGCCAAGCCTTCATCATAAAACAACAGCAAACGAGAACAGTACCAAAAATCCAGAAGAATAAGTGAAGCATACAAATATCTTTCTGCTTTGTTTTGAAGTGACACCATTATTCAACCACTGAGAATCTACAAGGAGGAGGCTACCAGATGGAGAAAACAACAGAACAGGCACAATGTTTGGAATTACCAAATGCAGGACAAAAAAATGGAGCAAAGGGAACTAAAATCATAAATGGATGTAAAGCAAAAACTAACCCTTATGAATAAGTTGTTCCAGCGTGCAGAGTCCTAAGTGCTAGAGCCAGCCTTGGCTAAAATACACAAACAGAGCAGTCATTGGAGTTCTTCAACAGTCAAGTCACTTGGAAAAACACAAGCAGCTATAAATCAAACAAGCCACGTGTTTGTGGGTATATTTCACATAGAGGGTGCATTGAGATAGACCTGCAAGGACATGATTACAATAGCCAAGAAACTATGCTCTTTTTTTTTCTTTTTTTCTTTTTTTAATGTTTGGAAAGCACCTAGAACTTTATGATTGCAACCCAAAAGCTCCAAGTTACAATAACAACAGTGAATGTGTGAAGACTAAAAAGGATAGCCAAGACAAGGAAGATGAAAAAGAAGGGGGGGGGCAGATTTGAAACACTGTTAAAGTACATAATTATGTAATTTAATCAAGGTAAGCTAACTGAAACTAGATTTACTCTATAAACAGTCAACTAGCACTGGAACCCTCTCAAAATCAAATCAAATTTGGATTTCTACAGGGCTGTTAACATTGGTACATAAATATGGAACGAACAGTGACAGGCTCATTTCCACTTCTGGGCTGTGAGTGTTGATAGCTGTATAGCTCTGATGGATAGCTGCAGGTATAGGATAAGAAAGCAGGGAAAAATAATTATTACAAGAAATCACATGGTAGTCCCCAGAATAATAGATTAACCTGAAAGAAACACTTGGCAGGGCACCCTCCCATAGCTATGACAGCAAGGCAGATATCAGCAGACTGCTGTTGTAATACCATCACTGCTTTGAAACAAAGGCTACACTGCAATGACAAAAAAAAACAGAGGAACTAAGCTGATTGACTGTTAGTGAAAGCACATGAAAAAACAGTGAAAAATCAAGTAGCCACAACAAAATCACAATTTAATGAATTCTTCAGCAGGCGGGACAATAAGTACACACTGACATAGGTCACTTTACCTAGTACAGGCAAAACAAAAGAGCTATAGGTATTGACAACATAATATAATGCTCCAGATTGTATTAGACTACTTTCTCCAGTGTCCATAAAGTGATGAAAGCTCCCTACGCACAGCAGTGTGCAATGAAAACCCTCCAGGATCCTAAAGCTGTGAAAAAGGTGCTGTTCTGAGTTACAATGAACACTCCATCCTACCACCAGAGCTCTACTGCTGAGCAAAGCCTAACCTGAGATGTGACCAAACTAAAGTGCAGCAAGAACGTGTACAGGCAACTTTGAGCCTAGCATGAAGTATAAGAGTCTCAGTCACTTTATTACAAAACATTATAATCCTATCATCTGCATTTTTTCACAATAGTATGGAGTTTGCAGTACTCACACTGCAGATGAGAAATCTGGGTTCAGCTCCTTCTTCAGTCTAAGAGGATTTAAACCTTCATCTTTTACCTTCAAGGCAGCTGCACCAGTTTTTAGACTAGACACGCTCTATCTTGTCTTAGTCATCCACTGAAATCAAGAGTTGAAATCCTGTCATACTTGATTTAGTAGAAGCGTTGCAACTGAATTCTAGCAGCCAGGGCATCACCCAAGCGGTCTCCACATCAGGAGTCAGAAAGACAAAATGGAAGCTTCAGCCAAAGTATCTAAACAAAGTTATTGTCATTTTTCAATTAAAACCAAAAAGCTCTGTTCTGTGTTATATCATGCAGGGAGATGCCACCAACCTGGAGTACAAAACATTTCCTTTGTTCATAGGGCTGAACTGTGCAGGTTACTGATCAAGACTTTAGAAGAATCCATGACAAACATGTCATTAAAATTCATTGCTTATGAACCCTTATCTGTGCCCATTCCTCCAGATCATAATGCTCTATCAAATTACCAACTTTGATTGTTGAACTTCATTGTTTAGTTCTATTAAAGCATGACATATATAGAATGATAGATGAAAAAATGCCTGTATTTTTTGTCATTTGTCATTGATTTTTTTAATCTATTCACAGAGCAATAACCATGGTCCATGAGTCATAATAGCAACACAAGTGTGCATGCCATCCTAACATTCTAGATATGTAATTTCAGATCGTGAAACCACTAGCTTTAGAAATCTAAACAGGCAATACTTGGCAAATGCTTAGAGGGTTAATAGAAAATCTGGCATGTTCTAGAAAGCATTGTTAGTAATTCAAAGAGAGACGCTTGGAATTTTGTGTTTGAAAAAAGTGAGCATTCTTTGTAATGAGATGTTTCCACAAGAACGGGTGCAATGTTTAATATAGGTCAAGAGCCCATTTTCTCTCCACTTCCTGGAGTGTTCCAAGAAAATTAAAGAAAATTTAATTCCACCAGAAAATGATAGCTTCTGAATAGCAGCCAGAAAGTTCACATTAGTTTGCCAAAAAATAGAAAATTATCTTTATAGTCCAAATATAACAGAAACTATGAAGTTCTGATAAAACCTATTTCAAGATCTCAAGTGATCTTTGGGTAACATTCAGAGGTTGTGCTCCTGTTTGTTATTTTTTATCAGAAATAATTTGTATTAAGCATTGTTTCTGGGCACCAAAGAGCTTCTTTTCTATGACCAAAGCATACAATATCAGTGATGTTACTGCATCATTCTTCTTGTTCTTACCCTTCTGTGTCTTTCCTTTATCCATGAAAACAACATACTCTACATTTCTGTTTTCCTTTAACAAAACCCAGGCTTAACCCCAATTGTTGTCATGTGCCTTGAATTCAGTTGGTACTGCTTTTGTTTTTCTTGGACCTAGCAAAAGCTAAGCATACTGAAACATAGCTTATTTTATGTCAAAATATATTGTGCTACACATACTAGCTGATCAGGAGTTGTTTTCTCTAAATACTGAAAAGATTTCCTCTTGTTGTTTCAGGATATTTCTAAAACGTGTCTCTGAGCTTAGGGCTAGGGTTTGATTAATGCATGATTTCCTCTTTAAAATTAGAAACAGGAATCATGAGTGATGGTTAATAATTTTCGTTTGCTCTTCTGCTCTGTTTTCCAAGTGGTCTAATTAAGGCCTGGTTCCCAAGCTTGATTAGGCTTCTTTTACATCTGACTGCAGTTTGCAGATAGTGCTTCCAGGCAGGAACTCATGCTTATTTGCAGTAAATGGGAACAATCTGGGAAGGAACAAGAAGATTGGTTTTTTGGGTGTTGGGGTTTTTTTTCCCTCCTTTAATTAGAGAAATTGTAGCGTCTCTTGCAGGAATCAACAACATCATTTAACTATAAATGTCAGAAGTGGAGACGCAGTAATGAGGCCCCAAGTCACATTTGCTGAACTGGGTGTTGTAGTCATGCCATTAGAGACAGCTGGTTTGCACTTTTACCAAGTCTGTTGGATTGCAGGGCAGTCAGTCTGTGCTGTCTGAATTTCACATGTACCATGAGACTTGTAAAAGGTCTGTACAAACATCCTAGTTAGTCACTAGGTGTCTGACCTGGTGCCCCCTCAGGATGTTGAGCAGTGCCGCCTATGCATCCTAGCATTGGGGAAGATGCCTCTCCTGCTTCCTAACAACTATCCCAACAGCAATTCCTAAAACATGTTCCCATGCTCCTTCCATATGGTACTATACACGTGGCTATATATGATCCGCAATACGTGCTTCAAAAATTTGCTCAGTCCTCAGAAAAGGAGAAAGTTCCTCCCCCCAACTCTTTCCATACAGCTTCAGGACACATTTCTTTGCTAACCCCAAGGACTTGTCCTCAGTCTCTGCAGTGGCACAGCTCTCAGACGGGTGTTCCCTCCCCTCATACAGTGCTCTCAGAAAGTGGAGTTTCTCTGCTCACCATCCTCTGGCTCCTTCTTGATCACTGTGTAATGCTTCTGGTACTTTTTAAAATCTGTTTGCCAGTACGGTATATCAAAAAGATCAGAAGAACTAGCATGCTTTTAATTACACATACCTTTCTTTAATAAGTTCCTTGTTCTGACACAGACATGATTTCTACATTATTGTTAATCCTGTACGGTTATGTTGGGTTTTTTCCATGCAGCATCTTAATACAGTTGCTATACGTTGATAGGAAGAAGAAGAGTTAACATAAGTACTTTTTTTTTTTCCTACAAGGGACTTGTTTAAAGGATAGATGCACTTCAAAATAGTTCTATTGGTCACCAAGCGCTAAAGCTGTTAGTAGCAGAGGAAAATCCCACAATTTACAGATGATAGCTGCCTGATTCAGCATGTCTTATTACTAATTATAACTTCATGCTGTAAATCTAATAAGCTTTTGGTGTAAATAAATATAAACGTTGTCAATATTAACTAGATCTAGATGATACAAACAGTGTCTGTATGCTTTCCCTAAAAGGGATGTTCAGCTGCAAGATCTAGATAATGTTCTTTCTGATGATAGAAAGAGACTAGGACAGATTCACAGGCATCACATCCCAGAGGTAGCTCACCTAATGGCAAGTTCTAGAGTGCAGTGGGCATGATATGATGTAAGCATTGAACTAAAATAATGTTTTGGAAACCTTATTTTAGAAAAAGAGCTTTGACCTCAAGATAATTTAAATCACCACTTTCTCT
This sequence comes from Gallinago jamesoni, assembly GCA_025769975.1. NCBI lineage: Eukaryota > Metazoa > Chordata > Aves > Charadriiformes > Scolopacidae > Gallinago > Gallinago jamesoni. The sequence continues at coordinate 160,616,103 of JAOQGH010000001.1, forward strand.
CCAGTACCAAGTTATATTATTGCAATGCACAGTTTCAATGAAAGACAGAGGCAGCCTCAGTTTTCTCCTTTTCTCCCTCAGGTAAGTGGTAAGAATACTCTCAGAGAAAGAGGGAGATCAGGACCCTGTTTCCCGTGCAGTTTGTGCATTTGATCCAATAGGATAAACCTTAAGATAGGCATACTGGTATACTGCCTGAGTCCGGTAACCTATGGACCAAATTCTCCTTTCTTCTTTACAGGACACAGATCAAGCTATTCCTTGATTCTCAACATCATCACGTGTTATCTGAATTCAACTCAAGGCTGCCTAATAGATGAAAACTCTTCTGTGACTTAGGTAAAGCATAAATGAAGTGTAAACTAATCACTTGGGCACTCATTTTTCTCACCCAGGCGAAGGCCATCCTTGGGAACTGTGCTTCTTTCTCCAAAACAGAAGCATTATTAGGTTTTTTAAGAGTCTATAATGGCTACATACTGCTTGTGAAAAGGCAATAAGAGATATTCTGTAACATTTAGGTATCATAATCATAAGCTAGACAGAATTAGATGTTCTGAACATGGCCAAAAAAATTCTCAAAATGCAATCTGGCTAAGAAACATCACTGTTACCTTAGCCTCACCTTCCTTTTACTTTTTTATATTTATTGCTTCACTTCTCTTTCTCCAGATAAATACATACTATTTATTTGTATTAAAAAAAAACATAATTTAAATGTATTTTTTAAAAATATCAAGAGAAAACTACAAAACTATTCCACTGTATCTGTGCACAGAAGAGGGAGAACAAATTTTACTACACGTCTCCATATTTATTGATTTATTTTGGTTAAAGAACAACATGACTGCCATGACAAGGCTATATTTTAGGGAGAGGAGAACAAATAGGAAATGAAGTTCTTCTTGTACTGGAAGGGGAAATTGAATGAAAAAGCAGTTGTTAAACATTTTGGGTAACTTGCTGAAAGATTAATAAATTATGTTATTGTGTTCAGAACTTACATTTGCAATCTAAATGCCTAAGTGGTTTTCCGGCTAGCAGTTTGGGGTGTGTTTGGAGAAAATAAACCATCTGACTTTTGGATGACTCAAACACATAAGATCTAAGCAATAAAGGTATTGTAGTCTTTGCCAGTACACTTCACACACTTCACTCTTCTCTCTAACAGACACAACTGAAGATTATATCTTATGCTTTGTTATTAATCTACTTTGTCCTCTTTACATCACTAAGCCATAAGTCGGAAATGCTTGTTACATCTGGAAGAAGACTATGTTCCAAGTTATTTTTGGTCTTTTGATATGTAAGGACATCATTCACTTAAACTAAGTATTTTATCGTAGAGCTTGGCACATCAGTTAGGATTGGTGATGGGGTGAGGCTGGTAATTTTGCTTGTTATTAAAGTTGCCCAACACTTCCCATTATAAAGCCTGTTTTCAGCTACATATCACTTTGCCAAACCTTAAATGTTTGGGCTGAAATTTTCCATGCCAGGTGTCTGCCTCAGGCGGAAATATTTCAGGAAGTTTCATCCAAAATGGTACAGCTGTTTCTGAGAATGAGGTTAAAGAAAATCTGTTGTTTAGCTATGTTGAAAAAATACTGGCGACCTTTTCCTGGAGAAGTTCAAGTGTTTATTGCATAAAGCAGAAGTTTGAAGTTTGGGGGACAGAAAAGTGGAAAGGGGGAAGCTGCCTTTCTGTCAGTGACATATGTCTGCATTGAAATGTCCAAACTTTAAAACTTTCAAAAGTCCCCCTTTTTAACATATTCAGCTGGGACTTGTAGGCTCAGAGACTTTGGCTCTAATATCTGCTCAAGTCCCTTTGCTTGCTTTTTTTTCTACTTTTCAGGTGACTCTCCTGGACTAAAACCATCCAGGAAACATTAGAGAAGCAAACTTATGCAGCACTTAGACTACATAAGAAAAGCCTAAATTCAGATATTATGGTTTTGTGAAAACGGGGTCCTCACTAGGTGTGACACTCATCACACTTTTTGCTCACCCAAATGTGCATCTGCTTTCCCAGGGAGCATTGAAGCAAACTAAAACTACAGTGGAAGAGCTGAGCTCCCTGGTGACTGTTTCTTCCATCCATCCTATATGTGGACATGGGAAGTGACATTGGGAACACCCAGTCAATGGTAACTTGGACATGGGGAGTAGGGGCAGTCTGAGGGGCCACACTGGCCAAGCCACAGGGTGGGGAGAAAAGACCTGACAAGGAGTCGAGGAGGGGATATGGAGGTGTGGAAAACAGAATGAAAGGGTCTGGGATCTGATATGGGGACTGGAAGCCAGGGGAAAGGAATAAGCAAGGCAAACAGAACTAAAGGAGATGGAAACATGTGGGAAAACTGGGGAAAAAAAGGTGAGAAAAAAAAAGAAAGAAACTAAGAAAAAGGAAGCTGAATGGATAAATGCAGAAAACAAAGCTCCCTGGAGGAAAGGAGTTAGAGGGAGAGCTGGAAAACTCATCCTCAACGTGGACAAAAGGAAGAGAGATGGGTGGCAGAGATGAAGTATAAAGACAGACCCAGAGCCACAAGGGATCTTGGACTAGGTCTCAAAAGCAGGAGAGTGTCTGAAAGACCTGACAAAGGGATCAGAAGTGGGAGGACTGGGTAGGAAAGGCTATGAGTTTTCTCCAGGACTGCTGCTGGACCAATGACTACTGCGTGTGACAGTAAAATTCAAAGAGCCAGTAAATGGGCTCAAGCACCATCTCACAACCAAGCTACTTAACCATTATTAATTACATTCCCTGTCATAGTTTTGGTTTGAATACCAGTCTCCCAGACTGTTCCCAGGCATAGTTTAGGGATAGCACAAACCACAGATTGCTCACAGTTTTTGCTTTAGATGAAGGCAATGTTCACAGAGGTAAAAAACTACTAGCTACATGGGTGCAAATTGTGCTGTGCCACACGCCCAGGTCCAGAGACCGGGGCCTTGGTTCACGTTATTTACTATTATAGACATTGCCTAAGGCTATAACTGTACTGTTAAATGAAAAAGGGCCAGGGAATGACTCAAGTACTGAACTGCTGATTGTTCATATAGATTAAGAGCCAGCTCACTCACAGCCTCAGTTTTGGCCCACTAAACCTAGGAAAAATCTACTTGGTTTTGGTAGTATGAATGTGAGCTGTTCGAAGTCACTTGGCCTAGAGAACAGGTCAGCAGGGTCTTTTTCTTAGTAGTATATAAAGACAGCATGATAAAGAGAGAGACAGAAATCAAATACTTCTGGAAACGAATCCACAGTAGAGAAAAAGAAAGATGACTACAACTGAAGTTATCAAGATTGTCAAAATATACTAAAAAAAAATTATAGTTTTACAGAGTTAATTTCATGCTTCTGTTTTGGGTAACAATCTGGATTAATAAGGAAAAGGCTTATGAAATAAAGGAGTAAAACCAAACTGTAAATTTAACTGACAAAATCCAGGCAGGTAATTGTTGCTAAAAATAGAGGGTATCGAGGCACGTATCAACAAATATTGTGCAGTGATGAAGTATCCCTTCAGCTGCCCTTGACACCAAACCACAAGTGACATATTGCTGTCTCTGATTTTATGAATTGCAACCTTAAAATACAGCCAGGGATATCAACACCTGCTTAGCTGATCTTGTATTAAATCCAGGCAGAGGCTGTCAGAATTTCATTTCGGTGTAGGCAGGCCTATGCAGGAACCGAGGAGTGGCCTGTGCAAGCTTTAACGGCATACTAAATCAGTGTGGAAAACTTTCAGCCCACACTCCTCTTTTTGCCCACTGATATGAAGTATGTTTGGCAGATCAAAGCTAATATTAGAGGATGAATACTGATGGTTTTTTTCATAGATCAGATCTCACAGACCTGGCTAAAAAATATACAGTGTGTTCCTGAAAGCACAGGTACAGAAAAGAATGCCAGAGGGCATAGAGGAAACGATACATGTCAATACAAATAACTATCACTCTGGGTGAAATTCCAGCCCATGAACTTCATTAATTTGGTGGTAGCTTGCCAGATTGCAGATCCCACCAACAGAAAAAGTGAAAAACTAAAACAGAGGATTTAGTCACTCTCCACTGAATTTCTCCTCTTGTCAGTTTTCACTATTCCTTTAAACCAGAGTTAACCTACATGTCTTCATCCTCATCCTGAGCAGTTATTGTGAGGTTTCAGCTTATATGATAAGGATAATAGACCAAATGCACAATTTTCTGCAGCTCTCAGCTATTTTCTACAAAAACTAACCATAAATTTAAGACAGCTACTAGCCCAGATCACTCAATCTCAGCCAAATACTATAGAAAAAAACATCTTTCAGCTACCACTTACAAGCCAACACTAGACTTCATTCATATATGTAAACACAAAGCTATATACACTGTGGTTTATGAAAGCCACACAAAACCTAGAATAACCTCTAAAATGTATATGCATATATTTGAAACTTGGTAGGAGTTAAGGTCGCACACTGACCACCTCACAGGGAGGGTAGATACTTGCTCTAGGAAGGTCGGAGGGTGAAAGTCATAGAGGTTGAAAAAAGGAATACGAGTGCTGTTTAGATGATGTATATGAGTCAACTCATTGCTCCCCTGCTTTCCATGGCTTATACTGGCAAGATAAGCAGGCTAACAACCATAACACTAAACTAACCACATATCACTGGTGATAATATAACTGCAAGTTCACTTTGGCATAGAGTGAAAATAGACTTTTCATAACAATCACAAAGAAAATCTGTAACTTACTTAGTACTTCCAGCCATCAGGTCTTGGTTACTGAGAGTGTCATGGGGAAATGAGGGACATCAAGAGAGACAACACAATGGGGGCTGCAAGAACTAAGAAATTTTGAAAATCAGGCCATTTACAGAAGACAAAAAAGACCTTGTAGCTCATCAGGTTTGTTTTCCTGTTGCTGCGGACAGCCATATCATAGGATCTCCCTCATAAACTTATGAGGCTGCATTTAAAGAAGGGTTGGTTTGTTTGCTTGTTTAATCTGTTTTGGAGCCTCGGTATTCCAGCAGTTAAAAACTTTCTTCTCATTTGCACATACTCCTAGCCTTTTTACATGCACCTAGTTTTTACGCCAACTTTGTCCCTTATCATAGTTTACTTCTTTTCTGGCATTAAGTTAACACCTTTAGAGACAGCAGTCAAAACCTCATCTCAGTCTTTATTTCAGTAAGCTAAATATGCCCATTCAGCTTCTTCTCAAAAGACAGATTCTGCATTTCCCTAGACATCCTGTCTTTTCTGCTTTCTTCTTTTTTCAGCTCAACACATTTTTAAACATATGGATAGTCAAAACTGTAAATAATGTGAAGGACACCTCATCAAAGCTTCCTCTGAGTCCTTGTGTCTCTGATATATTCTCTGTGTCATATGCCTTTTTCAGCACTGGATCACATTGCTGTGATTAATTAGCACATCCCCTCTTGGAAGACATCTTGCAGAAGATAACTGGAATTCTTAGAGTCCTCTTCCTCCAAGTTTGTCGGTCTGTCTGCTCTGTCAGTACCTTTTAACTTTGTTAGCTGTTGATTTTCTGCAATTCTATCTCAGCCTTTTCTCATAGTTTCTCAGTAGCTAGCTCACTCTGATCTATTAATACTGAACTTAATATTGTCAAACAATATATTTAATGTACTCATTACTGAACAGTGCAAGACATTGAGGAGCTTGTCCACAGCTTGTTGATGTTAATGGAAAAATTCCTTCCTGACTTCAATGGTCATTGAGGTCAGCTACACAAGACTAAAAGCAAACTGTTTCAGAAACTGTACATGATAGTTCTGAGTGGTTCAGCCAAACCACAGAATAACCTATGACCCTCTGCTGTTTGACTGGGGGTGGAGATGCACCATGTATTTGTACTGACTGTATCAACATATGCAACAGAAAAAAAAATGACCACCAAACATTAAAAACAATTCATTACATCTGATATATAAATATCACACTCACACACTGCAGCAGAACATAAAATGGAGTACACAAATCTAACACTGAATCCCAGAATCATAAAATCACAGAATAGCTGAGGTCAGAAGGGACCTCTGGAGGTCATCTGGTCCAAGTCCCCTGCTCAAGCAGGGCCACCTACAGCCAGTTGCCCAGAAGCATGTCCAGATAGCTTTTGAATATTTCCAAAGATGGAGACTCCACAACATCTCTTGGAACCTGTGCCAGTGCTTGGTGTCCTGCCGAATCCTCCAGGATCTCAGTATATTGTTATGACACCACTTCAGGAACCCTTCTCTTCTTTTGTCCTCTCAGTTTTTTTCAAAAAAACAAGAATCACCTCTTTCCAGTTGTTCTGTATTTACACAGCATGTTAATTCACAGTCCTAGACAAGACTGCTGATGGTTTTGGCTTGGGGGTTTTGTGTGTCTTTTTTTTTCCCCTTGGACACATTATTAGATTTTATTGAATTAAGAATGAAGACTGAATTTATTCATCATTAAAGAGCTTTAAATACCTTAATGTTCTCATGCCATTCTTTATTGTCTTATGTATGGCAACTCCAAACAAGTTGCAAGTTAGTCTGTCATAACTACCTGATTTGAACTTGCACCACATCTGCTTTCTTCTCAGCTGAAACAAGAGAGGTGGTGAACAAGAACCATCCTTCCAGCTCCCTAATGGCACTCTAGCTGTCTAAAGCTTCCAAGGATTGCTTTTCTGTGATTGAGGTCTGTGAGGTAATCTTATTGGTATCACGTAAATCCTCTGAGCAAAAATGTGAATCAGGTAGTTTCAATGAGATTCTTCTATTGGCCCCCGAGAGGCAAAATTTGTATTGAAGACTTAATATAACCAGTAGAAATCTGAGAAGAAATTATCACTAAAAAATGTTGGTAGGTGGAAGTGATTGCAAACCGCAACTATTTATTTATTTTTTTAATCTGTGCTCTCCTTCAAACAGAAAAGCTAAAAGAAGTAGATCTTGGTAATTACTTCCATATGAAGCCTCTAAAGATAAACCAGAAATCAGAGAATTTGCAATGATAGTCTTTCATCTTGACCGCTTCTATGGCGATGTTTCAATGGGAAAGCAACACAAATCTGACAGTTAAAGCTGACATTTTCTGAACTAGGAATAGAACTGGAGATCTTGAAAAAACTGAAAAGCTACACTACCCTGTATATCTCTGCAGAAACTAGAACGCCTTAGTTATGCTGTCCCTAAACTACTTAGTATCATGCAGAACTTTTTTTTTTTTTTTCTCTTGGAAGTTTGGAGATCTTTTTTTTTTGGTTGGCTGGTTGGGTTTTGCCAACACCTAGTTGCATTCTGTCTGCTTGCATTTCTTCTATGTACCAAACTAATAAGCTATGCTACTCAAGAGAAGGAACCATCATGTTCCTTTGGGACTACAGAAACACTCAGCCTTACAATGTTTCAGTGATAAACACAACAGTAATCACTCTATTCTTCATCCAAGAGACAGGAGTGTGGGATGAAAAAGGTATTTGAAATATAGCATTTTTAATACAGAATTAATTGTATAAAATTGTGTAATATAGTGCAGCATAATAATAAAGCAAAACAATCTCTAATGAACAAGTTTAATCATTTCTATATCCTGCACTTTATATGTGATCAGACTTATTTTCAAACTGGGTAAAAACATCATTCTTCGGTTCAATCCCATATGCCAAATTTCAATCCAGAACAATTTTTTTACAACTAAGTTATAAATCCCTAAAAACAGGGGAACATAATGGAAATACTGACTACAATATCATAAATAAAAGCCTTCCTCTGAAGGATTTCCAAGATTTCCAGTTCATAAAAAGTTTAATGTTTCAATTGAGACTTATACCAAACTTCAAATAGTGACACACTACAAATGATAGTAAGCAGTACAAATAAAGTAAATTTAATCATGACACATTGCTGGTAACTGTTCATGTCCCAGAAGTGAAAAACACGAAGCTAAAAGGCAGCATGATAGCCCATATCCTGTAAAACCACACATTTACTTCCAACTAGACTTTACTATAGCCGGAACTCAACCAATGCCATACTCTTTCCAGTAAGTTGTAAAATAAATAGTACATTTTTCACATCACTGTTCTTTATGTGCAGAGATCATTTTACATCTAATTTTTGTTTCTCCCACAAGATAATGTTGTAAACATTTATCCTTGAATGCAAACCTTTTTCTTTTCCTTAGCCTTAACCCACTGAAACAGCTGTTCCATTTGCATTTTCTTACGTTTCAAAAACTATACTAAGTGAACAAATACAGACATTGTATGGGCAAATTGGTATACTTGTTTCTGTCCTGGAACTGCTGATTTCTCTGAGGTTAAGTACGATGTATGACTGAATCACTAGTAACAGTTTTCTGAGTATTTTACTTTTCAGTCACTAGGGCAAGACAGGCTTTAATCATTAACATGCAGATGTCACTAGTGCTTATTGATTTTCAGTGGTGTGGGGGTTACATTTTTGTTGTTAGTGGGATCCTTCTTTTTTTGGTGAGGTCTAAACCAATGGGCCTATATCTTTTGAACCTTTGCTGTTAGCCTTCTAGGGAAAATACCATGATTTGGTACCACTCATATTGTGCTCTGCTACGCTTACAAATATCATACTACATTTGGTTAAAATAGTCCAACTAAAATAAAAAGAATAGAAAGCAGTTGCATAATTATTTGCAGCTTTAGACCAGGAAACAAAAAAATCTGAACTCTTCTGCCTTGGCAAGATAGTGCTCAAATTTGTCTGTCTTAACAATAAGGCTGCTCTAAGATTTCAGCAGAGCAAAGGCAGACCACAGGCCAGCTCCCTGTACTTCTTTCTCTTTCCTCAGTCACTCACTGGGGAGAGATAGCCAGATAATTCAGAAAACCTATCCTTGGCCACTGGAAAGAGAGGAAACCCAAGACAACAAGACTCTAACCATGATCACTTCAGCTAAGTATCTAAGAAAGATGGAGTGACCTTGGGTCTTAAACAAGAGCTCACTGAACTCAAGTGGACAATTAGTGAGGCACTAGACCAGCTTCCGAGGAGTGTCCCAACATTAAGAAGGTCTTTCAACTCAGTGGTTAGGACAAACCATGCTGGAATGCCACACTGCCCTGCTGGCTTCTCATCACTCCATCTTTCCCTATTCCTGTTTCATATCCTCACAGACATTTATCCTGTCGTGGCCTTTGTGAGAAAAGAGGCAATCCTTATGATGAAAGGTATTTCAAAACCGCATATTTGGAAACTAAATGAAGTGGTCTGAATGGAAATGCAATGTACTTGTGGTCAACTGGAATTTCCCGTTCCCTTTTTTTTTTTTTTACCTCTTAGCATTTAAAAATTAAATGTAGCCATTCTTCCCTTGAGATGTACAATGATGCTTTACTGCTATTCATTGCCTTTTATCTTCAAGCAGTTTACAGCGTTTTCTAACACTTGAGGTATGCAGGTAAGATTTTCAGAGCTCTGGCAGGTGATCTTTTATGTTTGTGGCTAGAGGAGTTACTGCCTTATGTTTTCAAGTTGGTCATCTCTCTTAGGTCATCATCAATATTACAGAATGACAGAATAGGATACTTATCTGTGCCTCAACTGCCACATTTTACAGTCCAGTTTATAAATGACTAACTACCTTCATAGCAATTTAATCCAATATTCAGCTCTGCAAATCGTGGTGACTGACAAATAGCTTATATCCTGTCCTTCTTTGCCTACTATTGGGGAATTAGACCTTTGAAAAGAGATAGCAAAGGCATCTGGGTGCTGTAAAGCTTTAAGCTACCACAGCTAAATCTACCACTATATATCTCTCAGAACCCACATTTTGTTTAATGGGCTTTGGATTTGCCCTTAAATGAAGAAACTATAATCCAAGGAATGTAATTGATCTGTCTGAGGTCACACACTGGCTGAGCGACAGAACTGGTGTAAAACAAAGGAAGAAAAACTGGCAGAATAAGTAAAAGTAAAGGCAATAGATAAGCAAAGTTTACTTTCCAGCAATATGAAGAGATCATTTGCTAAGCTGTATCATTTTGTATTGATGTGATTAAATTTTTTTCCTTTTTTTTTAATACACACAAAGGCTGAAGTTTACCCCTTAGTTAGTAGTATCAATAACAATATCATTGAAGTTATCCATACATATAGATCCCTTTTTTACAAATGCAGAGAAGTTATGTGTAGCAGTAAGGAAAGGGTAAAAATCACAGCTGATTTTGGCGAAAGCTGAAACTCCTAACTGAAAGATGAAGCACTGAAGCCTGCTCTTTCACGAAGATTTATCTTCTGCAACAACAGCAAAATTCTTACTTTTAGCCCTACGCCCCTCTCAAGTCATTTATAGAGCAAACATACCTCACTCTATTTCTGCTAAAATTATTTGCATTCAAAATATTCTTATTTTATTCTAAATTAAGCCGTATGCTGCTGATTATTTTGTTTTAAAAGGTCTTCCTCCACCATTTCAATAGATCAAAACAAGTGTTCACACATATATAAAAATGACCATAGGGTTGCTTTTTCTCTAGCTGATCTTTTCTTTCTATGTGGATCTGATGTTTTGCCTCTGAGAATAGAACTTATTAGCAACCCTAAAGTAAAAAAAGACAGGATATTTTTCAGCAAGAGCCTCTTCTTTGCCAAATATCCCAGAGTTTGTCTCCAAGGACTTTAAAAGAAAGGAAAGAATGAAGAAAGGAAACCATAAAGCATGCATTACTGCTATCATCTAATTGCTGAATGAATAGCATGGTTGTTTAGTCTGATTGCACTAAGCTAGTTAACCATTGCAAGCTTCATTGACAAAAAGGGAATCTACACAAATTATAGGGAAATTCAAGCACTAAAGGAATGTTTTGGTTCAGAGGTTTGCAATGACTATTGGCTTTGGTTCCTGGCACAGTTTGCCTTTGCCATATGAACTCTGCTGCACTGGGTCAGCCCAAAGCTTTCCAAAAAGCCCGAGAAGAGGACAGACTTCCTTGTCATCTGTATCCCATAAATAAATTAAAGTGATGTTCTCCAGTTAGAGTTTGTTTCTTGGCAGGCTAATCTGCAATCAGGGAAAGAAAAGCCTTTCATTTGTGGACTCCAACTAAAGGAAGGAAGCTTTTGTATGTGGCTTCACTAGAGACCAAAATATTAAAAAGTGGAAGAGGAAAAACATATGTTGCAGTCCCCTGAAAAATAAATGGATCAAAAAAGTGCTTTAGAGACATGCCCTCAATTGATGATGTTGAAAAACAAAGCATTCCTTTACAAGGACCAAGCAACCACCTTATTACAGCATAAGAACAGGTTTTTCAGACACTTTTTTTTCTTCTAATTCATACACTACAGAAATGGCCAAAAAAAAAAAAAAGAAACAAACTTGATGTGCCAGGTTCCAGTGGGCTTGTATTTCTCCCTCTTATCATATTGCAGAATGTATATACAAGTATGTAGCGTGACAGGGGTATGGATCTCACTTCCCTGCTATTTGTATGACACCACAACCAGACGTAACTGTGGCAAGCATAAGCAGCGATACAAGCATATTCCTTGTAGCCTTCTGAATACTTTATTTCAGTCCCAGAAAACACTGCAGCACAGCAGCTTCACTTGTCAACTTGCAGCCTACTGCAAAGTTCCACCAGACTCTCCACCCTTGTTACCACTTGTATTCAGGCTCTTGTCTTTCACGTCCTCAGACTATTGCTCTCAAATTGTCTTGCACTTTTTGCTGCACTGAAGTGAACTTTCAGTAGCTATTAGTTCCCTAGTTAAATCTCTGTGAAACCATAGAGATTAAGACATCTCAACTTTTTCTTCACTGAATGATTAAGACATAAAATGAGAGCAGGAGCATGGTAAGAGGCTGCAGTTAGAGACAACATAACCCTAGAGGGATTTCTTTGCGTCTCTGACCTTTCTAGAAAGCATAAATGCTCCACTCCTGGGCTACATTTCCCTGTTTTGGGGGTCCCCTGTGCCTGCCACAGCTGATCAGGGGACCTGCTCTCCACTGCCCAAAGCAGCGATACCTGTGTTACAGATGCTGCAGCATGGGAGGTGAAATGGGGACTTAATGGAATGAGTCACACAAAACAAATAACAGAAATGTTTAATGCTTATTCAATTATAATGCCAAGACAGCCTTTTGCTAGTATGACTTCCTCTGTTTGGAAAATGAGTTTAAGCTTTGCCAATGAAAGAGCTGTTTAGCTCCAGCAGCCCTTTGTGAGTATAGCCATATCAGCCACACCAATAAGCCATTCTAAACATCAGGAAGCTTTGAGATCTGTTGCTCTGACATCTGTATCGACTGCTATAACATACCCCTAGGGATAAGTATTATTTTGAACATGGGCTGCATCTTATCTGGAAATGTTTTATCATCTCAAATATGGAGCCTCTTTAAACCACATTATAAAATGCATTACAGAAAACTGAGAATTAAACCAAATTAACTTAAATTAAGATTCTATTAAATTTAAGTTAATGGAAAATACACTACTGACTTTACTGAGACCTCCATGAGACCACAGATGTATCATTTTTTTCCAAACTCTATTGTTAGAAAATGTTTATTTACTATTTCTCTTTCTTCCCACAAACCAGAAATAACAATCAAAGTATAATGATTATAACCAGGAACTGACTCTATGAACACAATGAATATAAAATTACAGAATTTTGCTATCCTAAGCTCTTGTTTACTGGCATCTGCAGGTATATCCATGCCAGTTCTCCTCTCTACCTCCTGTTGGGACAATTGTATTTGAAATCTTTATGCGTGCCAGAATCTTTCATTGTAAATTGTTTGTCTTTGAAATAGCTCTTCATTCAAATAAAGTTTCAATGGGACAGGAAAGCATAGCTGTGAAGGATCAGGTATTGAAACTGAAAGCAATTAGCTGTAGGTGCTGTCCTTCCATATGTCTTACAGAGCACCAAGCACATATTCTGCACTTAACAAGGAAGAAATAATAATTAATCTTGAGTTTTTGGCAAGATACAAACTAGGCAAGAGCTTAATGCATTTGAACCACTGCTCCTCATTCTTGGAACAGGAAATTGGATTTCTGTTTCTCATGTGGAGAGGATCTTAAATAAACTCTGGCCAAGGCTGTGGAGTCAATAATACTTCTCAGGGAATTAAAAGTAGTGCTGATGATGCTAATGTTTTCAAGACAAGGGTCTGATGCAGACATTCATGGTTAGGGTATATCTCCTGTGCCGCACGACACCATTTCCTCACGTCTACTCCGACTGCAGTTGCCTGACTTCATCCCTCAGCAATTTGGGATTAGTAACTTCTTTAATATGCCCTGGTTCATGATCCCAGAGGTTTGGGGGTGAAGGGAAGGATGTTTTTAGGGTTTCCTGTGGCACTTAGCTGGGCTCTGGGTGCCACTGTGTGCTATCTTCATGAGAGGGTACTTTTTACTTTTGTCTATGACACCTCTCAGACTCAAAATCACTTGTGCTTTCAGCTCTCCCCTGGACCTTGCCGAAACCCTTTTGCTCTAAATTCTGTACCCAATGCTGTACTGCAGGGTTTGACTGAAGGCTAATTTCACCTTCCCATGGCAGATGGCGAGAAACACACTGCTTCGCATCCAAGGTGGCAGAGGAATGACTACTTCCTTACTGCTGACAAACTGCTTGCCAGAAGAAAAGAGAGGCAGAAAAACATGTGTGTCTCTGGAGGGAGTAGGAGGTGGGGTCATGGAGAATTCCATCCCCTCCTTTCTCCTAGTGCATCTCCTGATCCTCCTTCCTCCTCAACTTCCTGTTTATGTGAACAGGCCATGCTGGGGGGGCGGGGAAGGAAGACAAAAAAAACCATTAAGACTAGCAAATAAAGGCTACTAGGTCTGCACACAGTGACAGGAAACATCATTGCCTCAGTACTACGTTTTCTGTACCAGTCTGACTCGACAGTGGCCCTCAGCTTCAAGTTTTTCCTCCATATGCTTGTATTCTTATACTAATGGTGACTAAAATGTTTCTCAGAGTAATCAAAGTAGATCGGTAGTACAACCACGACAGTAGAATAAACACCACTTCAATCTCTATCAGGTCACTTCATGAAAAAAATAACCTTTTTACACTGACCCAGTGCCACATGAAAACTCGCTTCAATCCAATACTAGGAATATCACCCCTCATACATGACTTTACATACAAATATCCTTTTCAGTAAATGCATTTGCTGTTCAAATTCACCTGAAGAGCCTTAATTATTACTCTGTAGCATACCATATTTCTCACCTTTCCTGGTCAAAAATGAACAATTACAGACTATGTACAGACCACAGTCATGCTCAGTATTCTCAGAAAAGGGTTTCTAATTGCTGTCTAAGCTACAGAAGGGAATATACCACTGACAATTTTGGTAGTTAAGTAAATTCCAGCCAAATTTATGAACTCTGGAATACACAATTAAAAATCATTAAATTAAAAATTAAATTATTAAATCAAAAATCAATACACAAATAAAAATCATTGATCTTTTCCAAGTCTTCAGAGAGCTTTTGCTCCTGCTTCAGTTTGAAAATGAAAGAAAAAAGACTTACAAGGGTAACATATTTCACCTAATTGGATCCATTCATCTCTGTTATTAAAATAGCTAAAATTGTTGTTGATGCTTAGAACAACAACAAAAACCAAAAAATAACATCACTTAAAAGCATCCAAAGAGCTGGAATTTTCCTGTCTCAGAGACTAGAGCCCTAATTTCCACTTTGTCCTTCTGAGGAGAAATGTGACTTGGGCACATCAACTAATCTCTGGTGTCTCCAGTTTCCACGTGTTTAGTGTTATCCACTTCTAGATTCCTTTTAGACTTACAAACAAGAGAAGATGTGGTATGTGTGTTAAATATTATTACTCTCATTTAAATTCAATTACCAAATGAGAAATTCAAGTCTGCCCTTTTGTCTTCAGTGCTTCTATTCCTACCCCAAAAAGAAATATCCAAGGGCGCATTCATCCAAGAGGCTGCCTCACATTTTGCAAATGGAAATGACTCCAGGTTGATAGAAGAACAGATATTTTTCATGCACCAAATGTGAAGAACTGCATACATGTAACTGATTCTGTCCTCAGTTTTGAGCCTGGGCATAACAAAGACAATATAAATTTAGCACATAGTTCAGTAATTAATTGTTTGGAAACAATTCATTGTAAATAGTTTAGTATTTATAGCCACTATGAAACAATGAAGATAACATCTGAGAAGGCTCCAAGTGAAGCAGGAAGACGCTGCAAAGGATGTGCCATTGTCATTATTAATAAAGCTTCTGTCTGACTGCAGCACAAGGTACAGAGATTAATATCAGCTGTGTCCCTGGAGGGAAGAGACAATGCAGAGCTGTAGTGAGAAGAGTGACACACCCTTCTGTGATAGTGTACGTGGAAGATGAAGCGTCCTTCATGGTTTGCTCTGTTCCATTTGCACAAATGTCAAGACAAAAAATACCTTTGCTATTCATTTACAAAAGCTTTGCATAGCATGTCTGTAGTTCTGTATGGAGTCCAGGCACAGATCTTTTGGCTGGACTGTATTTGCCCAGCTCAGAAGAAATGTTTTTGTTCCTTGTGTGCTAACACTACAGGCTTGCATTGTGACTTTGTTAATAAGGGTAAAAACACTTTTCCATGGAGACACACAGGATGATAAATTTTGAGTAACTTGCAATCCCTTCAGAAAACATCATCAACTATATTAAAGAATGCTGTTATAGAACAAAACAACAACAATAAATAAACCAAAAATAGCAAACCTACTGAGTATGTCTTCCTGATTTTCCAAAAAGGGAAGATTCACTGAAACTAAACCAGATGACAAAGCCATTACTATTTCTGAGAATAAACTGTAATCCAGTTCCAATATGGAGAAGTGGAAATTGCTGTTGCTGTGAGTATACATTTTTTTACCCTCCATATAAACAACCCTTACAGAGGAACAGGATGCGAGAACACCCATCCTCTGCTTAGTATGTTAAATTAACATGCTTTTTTTTTTGCTCTAGATCAATAAATCTCAAATTCTCCAGACAAATAAATACAATAGGGAGGCTGGGAAAGAGCTCTTAGGGGTTGAAGTTTCTTAATTCATCTCAGTGCAACCAGAATAGAACAACTCACTGTTTTTCATTGACTTCTCCAAGGTCACCCATGCTCTGTCTATACTTTTAAAATGAGGAGAGATGAGGACTGATCTCTGGCCCTAGTGGCATTGACTGTCTCACACCCGCATTGCTTGGGTTTCATCCTTTCTTTACCACATATGTCATGTAGAGAGTTAGTTGGCATAATCTGGAACAGGGACAAGAGACAGAGTGTAGACAATCAGTAGTTAACTTAGGATATTATTGTCACAGACTAACTGCTCTAAATATGTAATAATAATGATAGTAAACAAGTAGGAACTAATCATTCTCAGTGTGTCTTGTTTATGAATATCAATCCAATAAAGTCATGTTTCAAAGACTAAAACTGGCCTGATTTATCATTCAGTCTTCTAAACTATCCTAACACAGTGACTCCTAGTTCCCTGAAATATAAATATTTATATGTAAATACATACATACATACATATATTGAGTTGTAACAAAGGGTTCGGTACTTTAACTTTCTCTTTGGCCATCCTTTGTTTAGCTGCTTAGACATAATATTTGCTCTTATAAGAGTGCATGCAAAGATAAGGTAAGATACAAAAAAGTGACAATATCTAAATAGCAGAAAGTTGTGAAAGGACAATTAAAATAAATGGGCATACAGAAATGCACTGTATGTGCCTCACTCTACACATTACAAAGTGTATTATACTGTACATTTTATTTCAGTTTTTCCACTGCGAGGTTCCTTCTCTCCCATCTCTCCCATGCCTAATTTCTTATGATTGATAGAAAACATACATATCTACAGCTTATGTGACATTCAAGCAAGAATTACTACACCGAAACACTTGAGTAGGGTGACAGGGACAGGATCTTGGAAAATCCTAGTATCTTGCCTTAATCTGCTTCCCTACCCCAGTATCTCTTTCCCCATAAATTATCCGTTATTATCATCAAACATCTTCCTTTCACTATGCTTTCAAAGCCCCCATTCCTGTGGTTCATCCTCCCCATTGCACCCTCCTATCCTTCTGTGGCCGGATCCTCTCCCCCCTCCTCTCCTGCACTTTTCCAAGTCTCCGTCAGCTCCCTGCTCCCTACACACACACCCCAGCCCAGCCAGCTCTTTAATCCTTTCTTTTCCCTCTCCCAGCCTTTAATCGACCTTCCTAAAGCAACTGCTGCCAGCCGCTGCTTCCCCTTCCCTCTCCTCCTCCGCCTCTTCTTGCTGGTCAATCCGGGTGGGAGAGGAGGAGCAGGAGAGGAGACAGCCTGTCTCCCTGCCGGGTGGCTGCGCAGAGGAACAGGGGTGTGCAGAGCTCGTGGCCCCGACGGGGGTGGCTTTTCATGGCTGGAAATCTGCTGAACACATGAGAAGCTGGAAACACCCGAGGAAGGAGCCGGTCCAGAAGGAAGGCCGCGGGGGGATGGCAGCAGCGCACACCATTCAGAAAACGGGATATATCCCGAGCACTGAAAAGCTGGGGGGAGAAGGAACAGGCCCGAGCTCCTGCTATGCTGTCTTGCACAAAATTCCTGTAAATCACTGCCTGATAGGAGCAGTAGCAACTTGTAGCTGCTTTGCATTCAGTTCTCACGACTCCAGGAGAACCCAGGCTCATGGAAATAAGCATATGTATACTGTAATATGTTGTGGTTAACTTCTTCTTAAACTTTTTGCTTACCTGTCACAGAAAATGACAGGATGTCATTTTTCTCCGACTGATAACATTCTTAAGAGGATTGAGAGTCTATTGTGGGGCTTATTTATTATTCTTGTTGATGGGAGGTGGTTTGAAATTAAATAACTTCCGACAAGCTCTCTTTCCTTTTGATTTGGTCTTATTTGGAGAAGGGGTGGGGGATAAAATCTGCATTGGTAGATTTTGTTTTGACAGAAAAAAAATCTCTCCCCAAAATGAGAAAGAAGGATGTTGGAAATTAAGATTAGTTCTGCATGTGTGGACAGACCATACAGATACCAAGAATTACTCCATACACAAAAGTAACATATCAATGACCTAATTTGTTAGCTGGCACCCGGTCAAACCTCAGAGCCACCCAAGGTAGAAAAAAATATAACCAACTTGCTGATTCTTAGCCAATCTTGCTTTGTTCTTTCATTCAGAGGAAAGGCCTTTCAAAAACACTTCATTTTTCTGCTACATGCATTCATATTCTCTTTTTATATTCATTTGGTTGGATAACAAAGAATGTTATGCTCAGCCATAGCAAAACATTTGTATAGACAAGCTCAGCAGGAGTTTTCATGTTGTGCTGTCAGCACTGCACAATGGCTGCCTTTTTTAAAAAAATGAACCTTATGCAGAAAAAAGTTCAGACTTTCAGAGCAATTAATATCTAGTGATATCAACTGAACTGGAGGCTTTGCATTGCACTGTGATGTTAACAGCTTGTAAAAACACTATTCTGGGATTGGAGGTACCTCCTGTGAACGGACATACATGCACACAAATGTGTGGAACACAAGAATTTCTATCAGTTATTAATCCCAGTGGTATGTTCATGAGAACTTCTTATATGCTGTAAAGAAATATTCTTGATCCCTCCACATATTTATCTCTATGAAAGTAATTGTTTGACATAGAAGACCAATTCAGTAAAATAAAGGTATGAAAAAATTTCTCAAGTGTGAAATCCTGAAGAATATGATTCACTGCATAACACATTTTTCAAGCAAAGGGTTCGTCAACATGCCCCAAATATTTTCAGAAAATAAGAAATTCAAAACCAAAAAAGTGGATAATATACACAAAAAGAAATTTGGACTAAAGCGTAGCTCTCTCCCACGCAAGAATAGATCATTCCTTCTACTTATACAGAAAGTTAGAGATTTGCCAATGACTTCATAGGAGCTTAAGAGGATAATGGGTCTGAATGTAACTACATGCTTTTTACTGAAGAGCTTTTGCAGCACCAAAACATTCTCCATAATATTTACTGTTCTGCATACGCTGATAACTGTCACTATGAAACATTTTTTCTACTGTCACAAATGCAAATTAATTTTTGTCTAACATCTATATACTAAAATGAAAATGAACTATGCATGTTAGATAACATAATATCTGAAAAGCTCAGTAGAAAAAAAAAAAGGAATTATGAACTGTTCAGAAAAGCAGCTCAGCCTTAGACTAGGCATGACTGCAAGAGACAGGTGAGGCCCTCAGGCACAGGGTACCAAAAATAAACAGATACAGTTCAAAGAACAGTTTGAATGGACAGAGAAGGCTTATCTTTTCCGCAGTAGATGAATATTCCTTCCTCTCTGAAGGAAAATTTGCCTAATTTCAAACACAGAAATCCTCAAATTCTAAAGAGAGGCATTTTCCTAAAGCATCGCAAGGGTGGTAATACCTGTGAATATTTTCCACTGTATCTGCCAGTGCCATAAATGAATACACTAATAGGAAATTGTTGAGGGCAGGTATTGCGACCACGTACATTTTTCCCTTCCCTAAAGAACTATGTAAACCATTCTCTCCATTACCTGGCCCCCACTCATCAAGACATCAATATTTATGTTTCCCACATCAATATGTAGTTTTCTTATGCCAAAGCATAGCTTTCATTCCTTTAATTATAAGCTCATTGATTGCAAGAGCTTACTAGGCTACCTTCCAGGCCTTCACAAAGCACAATTATATGCATCAAAACACATGTTTTTCAACTTTCTTTAAAAAAAATAATCATTTTAGTGTTTGAGATGTATGTTCTCTCTCTAAACCAAATTTACTTCATTAAAAAACAATTGGATACTGCCAAATTGCTAAGTCTATGTTGAAGACTTAGGTTATTTTATTTGATGTTTCTAATGGAAATTATTAACATGTAAGATAAAATGCATTTTAATCTTTTCCTTCTGCACAAACTTCTACTAGCTAAGCCAAGTTAAAAAAAAAAATCAGTTTCAGCAGCATACAGACATGAAAAGGGTGCAGGAGAAGGAACTTTAACTCTGTTGTGTTTGTGTTTGTTTCAGATCTAATTTTCAAACAAAGAAAATAATTCAATACCTAGGTAATAATTAAAAAAACACAAACCACAATGATGTTCATTTGAATAAAACAGTAGATCATGGACATTTGGAACTTTGGATGTGCTGGCTAGAGGAAAAAAACTGTAGTGCAGATGGGGATTTGGACAGGCTGTATTTGAAGCCGACTTTTGATGAGGTGAAATCACTGAGAAACAGAATCACCGTGAAAGGTTTTGTAGACTTTATTAGAAAAGCTTCATAAGACTGCAGGCCAACACAAACCCAATGGCTATGTCTATGCTGGTAAATAAAAGAGGGCCAGAGACCGAAACAAAATGTGACACTGTTTTTGGAGGTGGGCCCTGGAACAAATTATCCCCAGAATTGTGCCACGTATTGACTCAGAAACAGTTGTTTGGAGAGATCCTCCCAGAACCTCAGACTGAGCCAGCAATTAAGCAGTGTCTACTATGAAGGATCCAAAACTCTACTTCTCTCCCTGGCCTTCTTTTATTTAGCAAACAATGACAATTTGTGCCTTCAACCTAAATATTGACAATAGTGGGAACTGATTATAATATCATATCATCACCAGGATAGATACAGTACAGTCAAATGAGGGATTTCTTTGAGCTTTCAGAACCTAGAAGTCAAGGTTATGTTGTAGACAGCTTTAGCTGTCATTTATTTTGGCCACTGTGACACAGCAAATGATGTGGTATGGCTCCACACTTAAAGCCAAGCTTTCCTGGAGCTTTATAGCCAAGCCTGATGAGTGTAAATTGCCCACTCTAACTGGACAAGCAAGCTCCACATTTGCCTATTTTGGTTTTGAAAAAGTTCCCCCACCACTTTAGCAAAGTATTTGAGGACATTTACTGAAACATAATTAGACAGACACTCATTTCCTTCCTCTTCTCCTGCTTCTCTTCCCCAGCAAAACAAAAAGCAAATAACAAAAAAAAAAAAAAAAAGGATTTACAGTGATTTTAGATTGGCAAGAGACAGAACCAAAGAAATTTCCCTAATGCTCTCCATATATACACCCGAAACCAAAACTTGCTTATTCCTGTTGATTTCAAGTTCTTTTCATGCCTAGATCTTAATCCTACATGGCTGGCATAATGCCCTGGGGTACGAATCCAGAACCCCATGTAGGATGTAGGGCTTTTGTTAGATGGACCAGCTTTCCTAAAGTGAAGATTTAAAGTGGAGTCTTTACCGTGCTGCTGAAAGCTCCATCTTGTGCAACACAAAGCCACTGGTTTGGTGACAATGCCATAAGAATAGCATCTTGTGCCAGATACTACATTTATTCAGGGTTACTTGAGCAGAAGTAATGAGAAGCATTTAAAGGAAAGTTTACATAATGAAATGTAATATCAATCACGTTACATACATTAGTGATAAGGTTAAGGATTGAGTTGTTTTGGACAAAACAGAGCTCTCTTCTTGAGAATGGAAAATTACTAGCAGACTGCAAATTTACCCCCCTATTTTTAACGCTACTCAGCCACCTCATCTTAGTGATCTGTAAAATTTACATGGTCATTTAATAAGATGAGGGAAAAATATGAGGGAATAAAAATGCAAGTTATCCACAGAGCAGAGTATCAACAGAAGCCACCCAAGGAAAACAAAATTAAATAGCACTTTTAGGAAACTGTATTCTGATTAAAACCCTATACAGAGAACCAGGCTGAACTCGTTTGCCTCCTTAGGTAACCTGCTCTTCAAGAAAATGGGCTCAAATCTCCCTTGAACAAAGTGATCTTAACCCACATCATGACTTTGGGTGAGGAATTCTTGTCTGAAGGGAGTCACTGTCAGCAAATTCACATCAAACAAGCTGGAGGGCAAAAAGCAGAGTTCAGAGCCCATGTGACCTATGTGCACTTGCTATGGATGGCCCCATATCCCACCTTTGTAAAGAGCTATATCACGGGCCCCAAACTTGTTTCCTATAAAACTTTCACCGAGGCTAATCAGCTTTGAACCAGAGAGAAGTTCCTTATTTCCACCGTCCTGTAGATTGGCTGACTGTAGATTAGCCATATGGATAATAAAAGCCAGGTAATATACTCACGGGTATAAAAAGGAAAACTGTCAATGCTTAGAGGACTGCACCTTTCCCAGAGGGAGGCAGGCAACAGCCTGTTCTCCTCCCCTGCCCACCTCGAAGGGGACAAAGCAGTTGAGGTGGTTCTCAGGGCACTGATAAGGAGAAGGCACCTGCTGGCTCTGGAATAATGATGACTGAGTTTTTTCCTGCTTGAGCTTCTTTCTTTTCCTTTTATTGAAACCTCACAAGTGCAGAGGGGAACAATGCTCATTGCAGGGGGAGTGGACTAGATGACCTTTAAAGGTCCCTTCCAAACCAAACCATGCTATAATGCTGTGCCTTTATGATATTGCATTGGACCATCTGTCCTCATAGAATCATAGAATCATCTGGGACGGAAGGGACCTCCAAAGGTCATCTAGTCCAACCCCCCTGCAGTCAGCCGGGACACCCCCAACTAGACCAGGTTTCCCAAGGCCTCTTTGAACCTCACCTTGAATGTCTCCAGGGAAGGGACCTCAACCACCTCCCTGGGCAGCCTGTTCCAGTGCTCCACCACCCTCATAGTAAAGAACTTATTCCTAATGTCTAATCTAAATCTGCTCTTCTCCAGTTTAAAGCCATTAACCCTTGTTCTGTCATTGCCAGCCTTTGTAAATAGACTGTCTCCAGCCTTCCTGTAGGCCCCCCTCAGGTACTGGAAGGCTGCTATTAGGTCTTCGAATCGTCTGAGCGTACCTCTTCCACAAGAGTGTATTCCCTTTCAGTAAAATTATTTGAAAGCAAAGTATTATGATGACTGTTATATGGATGATGCAGCCTTAGCTAAGCATGTTTATCTTTTCCTTTATTTTGATTACCCATGGCAGCAAGGAATCTCCCAGCATTTGGCAGCAAAATATGCCCAGGCTTAAGGGAAAGCTACGACCAACCTTTCTGCGAGCTGAAGCGGGAAGATGGGTCCCACAGTATGCTGTTTCCTCAGCAGAATACTTTTCCTCCAGCTTTCCCACTCTCCTATTTTTTGCTCACACGTGCTAGCTAGAATCAACTCAGCACATGGCAGCACATGGCAAAACGGGGCAGAAAACCTGGCAGTGATGGGAATCACTAGCTACAGGACAGACCCAAACAACGTAGCAGTTCTTAAAAAGAGATGCAAAGGGCTGTGACACTGCAAAACAGCCTGAAGAACAGGAATAAACAGCTGCTCGGAAATATGCCTGTGACCTTTCCATGACAAAGCCAGTGGGGAATAGATGTATTCTATGAATGACAGGGGAACAGCCAAATGAAGTGCAAACTGGAGAGGCAGACTGAAACACGGACTGGACAAAGACCAAGAGGAGAAATTACCAAAGAAGGATGAGACAACTGAGACCCCACATATCGAAGAGGAGAAAAGTAAAGCTTTGTGCTAAGGCAGAATCCTGAAAAACCCCACAGGAAAAGCAGATGGGAAATATGTATGGAAACAGAGCTAACACCTGCAACAGGTGTGTTATTCTTTTGATATGAAGGAAACGGTTCCAACCCCCGATGACCATAGCGCAAGCACTGAAAGAGACCTGTCAGGAAGGCAGAAAGGATGGCAGTCCCAGCCAATTATTTTGCATACAAGGAAAGTAGTTCAAAATATTACATAAGGAAAACATGATAGAGAGCCAGGACAAGAAGGACTGTCATAACAAAGGTGTTGCTAGATTTATTGGGTAATGCTCCAAAATTTCTAATCATCATATTCCCTATAGGAACAAATGACGGCAATGAAGTACATTTATACGATATATAAGCAACTATTTCTTCAGACAGTAAGGAGAAAAAAAAAAAAAAAAGATAATTGGAACTGTGCAGATAAGTAACTTTCAGAAGTTTTCCCCGTGCCAAGCATGGGTGAAGAAAGTAAAATACTGATACTGGAAGCCAACCAAGGGAAGATCTGATAGGGTAGGTTGGAGGGTTTTGAATGCACAGATCACTGGAATGCCTGCTGCAGCCGGAGCCAACTGTTTGGATTACGCTGTCTCCACTTATGCAGACAGGTTGCCAGCCTCTTGGGCTCAGAACTGGCAGGGCCTGTTAGGCAGGCTGCAAACCTTCAGGAGGAGGAGGGAAAGGGAAAGCTTTGGCTTAATTTGAATAATCCGGCTTGTACTTCCAACATACAAATTAAGCGAGAAACTGAAATTGTTCTGAAGCGAAAGATGAAGGATAACAAGAATATAATGCCTGACGCAAATGTGTGGGGAAACAAGCAACAACTGGAAGGTGCTGTACTAAATAAAGGAGATTACGATCTGGAAAGACTAACTGAAATTTAGTGGGATAATTCCTGTGTGTTGAAAAGACAGGATGCAGTGTGCATGGGAAAGGCAGAGTGGAGAAAATCGATAGGTGTAAAAAATATTATATAATGCTTTCAAAGCACATACGCTATAATTTTGACAGTGACAATAGTAAAATGGTGAAAATCTCAGGTAAGTGTACAAGAAATTTTAAAAGAATTAAACAAAACAAAACTAAACAAACCCCAGAAAAACTATAGCAATAATAGCATGCTTTTCCTTTAGGCCACCACTCTGGAACAGAGCCAGGAAAGGCACAAACCTCTGAGTGGATTTTAGTTGATCAAGTCTGTGGATAGTGCATACAGATGCACATACATCAATCTATCTCACAGAATGAATTCCAAAGAATACAGATGATGAGTTGGTTCAAAGTTTCACCTCTTGGGAAAGGGGCACTGAAAATATAGAAGCAGAGCACTTGAATCCCCTACAGCAAGAAAATAATTCACAGAGCAAAATGGTGGAAGGGAATCCATTCCACTTTCAGAAAGTTTCTAGAGTGCATAAACAATTGGATATGGGATGAGCATAAATGTTTAAAGTTTACCTTTATGAAGGAAAATTAGAGACTTTTGGGGAAAATACAACAGGATTAAAACTCATCTGTGGAAAAAAAAAAAAAAACAACAAACAGGAGATAAAAAGGCAAAGCAATGGTCAGAGTGTCTTCAAAAGGGCTGTTCAGAGTTCAAAGTATGTATACAGGAAGGAGTGACAGGAAAAGAATCCAAAGAGTCTTAAGTTGAATAGTCCAAAAAGGGAAAAGGAGAATAACAGGACTTTTATAGCTACAGAAGGGGGAAAAGAAGTAGGGAGATAAAAAGAGAGTATATCAATGAAAGAAAATAAATAAGTTGAAACTTAAGGTGGAAAAACAACAACAACAAAAAAAATACCAACCTGAACTGTGTATCTCATTTAACATTTTTGTTTAAAAAAAAGGAATTATAGACAATTGGAGCTAACAGCCTCCAAAATTGTCCACAACTATTGGGAATGGGTCCAGAAAAGGACCACTTTGAGTCACATAATGTATTTTTGAGGTACTCAGGAATCAAGAGTAATCAAGAGACCTATCCTTGGCATAGGGTGTAGGAAATTTAGGGTGTGGTTCACGTGATTTATCTTAAGCAATGAAGGCTCCAGTATCTTTCAACCAGTCCCTCTAGGTTTTTCATGATCAACAAAGAAAAACAGGAAATTAACCTCTGCATCATAATTTTGGCTTCTGGAATAAGGTCAGATACATCATCTCCAGAGATACTTACTTTTCTCCATTAGTATAAAAAGCAGCCTAATTTAGATTTAGACATCTAACTTGTACATACTTCAAGTCAGATGAGCCAAATCCCACCCTTGCTTTCCTAATATTAGAACCTAGGAGGCTGAATTAATGTGTGTAGGTGTTTTACAAAGTTGATTCCAAAATGACTGAAATTCAAAACTTCAGATGACCAGTTCTTAGCTCTGTTTTTTGTGAATGGTAGAAATAGTGCATCACCTTTATGATAAGAATATTTTTATTCGTTTTGGACAGTATACCCTTTTCATTTGCTATTCCCACTTGTGCTGACTTCTGCTCTAATCCTGCTCTCCCAAAACTCCATGGTAAGCATTCAATATAAGACTTGATCACCCAGAAAAACACAAGTACACCTCGGTAAACACAAGTGTGAAATCCTACCCTCTTTGAAGTTGATGCCAAAATTCCCACAAACTTCACTGTGACTAAGATTTCACCAGAAAAATGCAAAGAAATATGTAGGGCTGTTTAAGAGAGCAAACTGAATAAAGAGGACAATATGAACAAAGATGAATGTTAGGCTCACCATTAGGAAAACATTCAGTAGTGAGTTTTAATAACCTCTGAAATGTCTTACTAGAAATGCCTAGTGTTGACTGGTTAAGCCAACAGAAAAAATAAAAACATGGCTAGGAAAAGCTGACATTGGCAAGGAAAGGGAATAAGAGACCTAGGAGGTATTGTCAATGCCTAATCTCTTTAATCAAAGGGGAAGAAATGGAAAAAATGTAATCCTAATTGCTTTCAGAATTTTTAGATTGTATATGTTTTAGAGATGTGAGCTATCGAAAGAGTGCATTTGGAGAAGTATTTTATAGTAGGAAGAAAGGAAATGATTTAGAGAGCTTTAACACCTTTAATGGCACTGTGCTGGGAACACGAGGAAGCCACCAACATGAATGAAAATGCAGTGCATATTCATTTGAAGACATAACTGCTGCCATCAAACCATCACCCTGGTGGGCCCTGTCATCTCCAAAATGGAGCACAAGTAATGCCTACAGGCCAGAAGCTGCATGCAGAAATGTGCAGTAGCCCCGTGTCTTGGGTCAACTGAGGCTGTATTGCATGTGTGTGTGTCATACTCTTTCCTGATGCCAAACAAAATTGCTTTATCTTCCTGATAATCATTCTCTTCTAATGAACAGGACAGCATAATCCCTCTGTCAGCAGATCTGACAGGAAAACTGGTATCATTGAACTGTGTGGAAACCCAGCTTAAAATTACCAATTTTAATTTAATGCATTTTGGTCAATTTGAAATGAAATAAATATTAAATATTAAAGAATTCTGCATTATTCAGTATAATAACTGTTTAAAAAAATAATCTGATGTTTATAAAATTCTATTTTTTAAGTAGAAGACAATTTTGTGAGATAAATTGCATTATAAACCACATAGTATTCACCTTGCAACTAAGGTAACACATGTATGATGAATACTGTTTACTAGTAACCAGTAATCTAAATTGAACCATTCCACTATGGATACAGAAAAGTGATAAGAGTGCATGTCTATTTACCATTGTTGATTAAAATACAGCTGTGACAACTGTGTATTTCATCAGCAATGCAAACCCATGGGAAACAGAGAAAAAAATAAAATGAACTACCATTATGAGAATATATATACTTTTATATCTGTGATTCCAAATATGAGTAGAATACACAGAAAATTATTTATTTATTATTTATTCCTTTGCCTCTTTATTTTTGCAGACAGAAACCATGAAAGACTATTTAAGGCAATCACTTTCTCAGTGTAGGAGTGAGAGGAAAGACCACTTAAAATACTGGAAAGAAAAAAGAATGAGAGATCTTCCCACTCATACATATTTACCAAACTTGTTCACAATCATGTGAGACCTTCACCTCTACAGCTATTACACCTACAGCTGCCACTGAATCAGCAAGGGACAGGAAGAATATCAAGACAAAGATGTCTGAACTATAATACATTTGTAAACAATTCATAATCAACAGTATAAAAATAACACCTATGAAATATCGAGTAAGCAGAAGATCAATGAACACCATCTGTGCTGTGCACTAAATGAGGCAGAAGCCCAAAAGAAAAAATAGTATGTAATCATATGATTAGAAGTTGTAGCGTAAAGGGAACCTTAAGGTTGTCAAGAATCATAGAATGGTTTAGGATGGAAGGGATCTTAAAGATCATCAGGTTCCAACTCCCCTGCCATGGGCAGGGACACCTCCCACTAGAGCAGGTTGCTCAAAGCCCCATCCAGCCTGGCCTTGAACACCTCCAGGGATGGGGCATCCACAGCTTCTCTGGGCAACCTGTTTCAGTGCCTCACCACCCTCATAGTGAAAAATTTCTTCCTGTTACCTAAACTAAATCTCCTCTTTTGCAGCTTAAAACAATTACCCCTTGTCCTATCACTATACTCCCTGATAAAGAGTCCCTCCCCATCTTTCCTATAGGCCCTCTTCAGATACTGGAAGGCTGCTGTAAGGTATCTCTGGAGCCTTCTCTTCTCCAGCCTGAGCAACCCAAATTCTCCCAGCCTATCTTCATAGGAGAGGTGCTTCAGCCCACTGATCACCTTCGTGGCCCTCCACTGGACCTGTTCTAACAGGTCCATGTCCTTGTGCTGAGAACTCCAAAGCTGGATGCAGTACTCCAGGTGGAGTCTCACAAGAGCGGAGTCACTGGTGAGGAGGAATCACCCCCCTCAACCTCCTGGACATGCAGCTTTTGATGCAGTCCAGGATATGGTTTGTCTTCTGGGCTGCAAGCTCAATGGGGGGAGAAAAAAAATAATGGGGGGAGAAAAAATATAAAGGGGGGGAAAAAAACTGCATAACTTTTTCAGGCTTTATTTTTGTTCCTTGCAAATTTCACCACTGGGTGGTTTTTTTTTGTTGGGCATGGTTTGTTGGGGGTTTTTTGTTGTTGTTTGTTGTTGTTGTTGTTCTGAGGGGGCTGAGTTTTTTTCTGTTTTTTTCTTCTTTTTTTTTTTTAACAAAGACTTTTAGTCTCATATAACTGTTCCAGTTCTTGGAGGTCCACAGCATATGGCTTCACTGGCAGTGACCCTGCAGAACAATGCAGTGAAGTTGTTCTTGGAGACAAAGCAACAGGATGTTCTCATGGAGCCAGTATGCAATTAGACATTGTTATCTAGTGACAGCTGATGCAGCAGCCAGCACCCTGCAACACAAGTCAATATTGTTTCTTGTACAGAGAGAATAACCCTCTCTGCAGAACAGAGGTTAAATCTAGCAGAAGTATCCAAGGGAATAATCAGTTTTTCGATTTGCAGGTGTAAAGAAGAGGTTTATGACAACAGTTGTGTTATTATTCCCTCTAATATTATCCTAGATTATATTAAGTGCTCCAATATGTATCTCTGGTATAGAACTAACTTAGACAAATACCTCTTGTCTTTTCTGTCTTACACATACTAGATATTGCTCTCACTGCAGTCCAACACATCTATATGAAAGCCCAGTTTATTGTCAGTGCTCTCCCAACCCAAGACCATGAAGGAAGCTAGAGATAGGAGTGGAATTACAATAGGTTTTGCCTGACCTAATAAACATATTAATGGTGAAACTAACATAGTGCTTAAGGACACCTAAATCCAAATTAGTCATCGTGGCTTCCTTTGTAGCTACTACAGAGCAGTGGGCACTTGCATGATGTCTCTCATCTTAACCTGTAGCAGACACATGAATTAGGACTGGTGTACTGTAAGAGTGCCCGTTTCTCTCCATTAACCATAACCATAAGTTTCTGAAGATAAATTCCACCTTTTCTGTGTAGCTACGGATAAGGTTAAGCATACAGGAGATGATTTATGCTACTGAAAGTGGAGAAAAAGGAGAAGGAAAAAACCAACCAACCAACCAAAACCCTCAAAAAAGCAAACAAGAAGACAGACAAATTCTTTGCAGTATGCAGAATTTCGAATGCCAATTTAACCCTCTAGCCTTTCTCTGATTCTTCCATCATCACATACATCAGTGTTAATTTTTTATTCTTGAAAATGAGAATGGGCTTTTTCAATTGTCACAGTCCATATTCTTTAGCACAGCCCTTGCTTCTTTCTTACCAGTGTAAGCATTTAAATTTCAGTTTTGGGCATAACACTGTGTGAATCCAGCACTTGGGTAAATATTTGTATAAGGACTCTCACTAGCTGTAGATAGGGGGCAATTTTCAGCAGGATTTGATTCATCCTTCATCCATTCTCCCCATGATAACCCAGTTATTCCCCACTATGCACAGGATGCATAGTATGTGAGCAGTGCAGACCCTCAATGCTGATCTAACCCAGGGCTGTACAACTTCTTGACTATTTCAAACTGGGTTATACTACAAATATTTTCTCAGGGCAAGTAATTCTTATCTGATGTTGTAGTTGTCCTGAGGACCAGAATTGTCCTATGGGCCACAATATCCTGTAGGCTACCAGTTGGATGGCTTTGTTCTAAATTAACCACAGTGTGGGTGGTACTAATGAGCATATAAGGATAATGCTAAATTAAGTATCATAACAAAATAATGTATTGTCCGTAAAATCCATTTTTCATGACCCTCTGGGCTAGATAAATGCAAAGCATTTTTGTGAGGTTATGCTCGAGCAGCTACTGCAAACTGTAGCATCACTCCAAAATTCAGCTATATATGTATATATATAATACCAGTAGAACAAGATTTGCCTTCTGAGCGTGCATATATAAAGAGAATGACCTTTTTTTTTTGGTTTACTTTTGTGAGTAACACTATCTGACTTTGTAACCTTTGCATGATCATGTTTCCTTCCAAAAGCTGGCACAAACCTTTGAGCCAGAATGGTACCTGTGGCAGTCATTCAGCTGCTCAGGCTGCTAAATGAAAATATGGGGAACAATCATTTTAGGAATTATGTTTGTGATTTGGTCAATGGAATGAAGTTACTGTACCACCACCATCAATTATGAGAATTTTCTGAATTACTTTAGGAAAGGTTGCAGTAAAACCAATTAAAAAACCATACTAGAGAAAGCACCTCTATGCATACTGGAAAACCAGGGAGAAAGCAATGTGTGTTAATGATTCTGTCTCTAATGAGCTGCCGTAAGGTTTATTTAAAACCAAGGAGCCTAGGGGGAAAAAAGAAAATGAATTGGAAAGCGTGTGTTGGTTGACAATGAAAGTCATATTGTTAAAGCTAGACAGGAATGGGGAGGGGAACTTTTTTCCTATCAGAAAATCTTTTGTGGGATTGTAACATTTCTGATCAAATTATTGTTAAGGAATTCTCTCAGGTCTAAACAAAAACTACTTCCATTTAAATAAGAGAAATAAACATCATCTGCACCATCCCCAAAGAGGCCAACAGCCTCCCAGTTTGAACAGTACATGGGAAAGGAAAGTACAAATACCCATTCACCTCACTTAACTCGAACCATTATCGTGAACAGTTATCTATCACATCCCAGCTCATTATACCAGAAGCCAAGCTGCAGTCTGCTCTGAGACTGCGTAACAGGGTTTATCAACAGAGCACTCTAACATAGTTTTTCCTTTTCCTTTTTGCATTCAAAACATGGCCCTCTAATAAGACTCCCTTAAAACTGTGTTTATTGAAGGAAATCACGCATTTTGGTCCTTTATCTGAATTTCACTGAATTTCACTGAATTATTAGAGTTGGAAGGGACCATAGAGATCATCTAGTCCAACTCCCTGCTGAA
>JAOQGH010000001.1:160647724-160664570 GCA_025769975.1 Gallinago jamesoni
ACGACCTCCTTGGGCAGCCTGTTCCAGGGCTCTGTCACCCTCACCATGAAGTAGTTTTTCCTCATATTTGAGTGGAATTATCTGGGTTAATTTCAGGGAATTTTTATTCCACCCACTTCAGGATTCCTCATCAGCCTGCCTCCTCCAAATTAAATAGAAGCTATGAGGTTTTGCTCTAGGTTATACAATCTGCCAGCCTTAAGCTGAGTTGAGACTGCACTTTTCTTCATTTTACTATTCTTTGTCTAACTGCTTAACTTCAAAACAGGTCTCCCACCCACGTCCTCTTCCCTCGGCTTCCTCTTCTGAACTGACACGCACCTCTTCCCGTCAGTCTTTCTAGGTCCTAACTCATCTCCCGAGCAGACGGCAACAGGGAAGGCACCAGGGCAGTGCTAAGGCTCACTCAACACCAGCTACTGGAGAGCATTTTAAAGAATTCCAGCAGTATATTGTTGCCTATTGAAAATATTTTATTTGGTATAAATGACTACATATTTTGTTTAAGCGTAAAATCACATGTGTATTACATGTCTGATCATTTGGTTTTACTTATTCAGCAATAATCTTCTTTGGGTAGGAGGGTATTTGTGTGTGTTTTGTGTATTTAAGTTTAAAAGCCTTGTCCCACCATGGAAAAGGAAAATCATTTCCCATCCTGCTGCAGTTACTTGTCAGAAGCTGTCTAAGGAAATATGCAAAGAGAAATAGAGAGAGGGAGAGAGAAGTGCACAGAGAGTGCTGAAGTTTGTTAGGCCCTCCCAGATCTAGAGAGAGATAAGCCTCAGGGAAAAGCTAGATATGCATACATTTCTTTAATTGGTTTCAAATCTGTTTTCTTTGAAGTGTCTCTGTACTAAATAAAGACTCTGTTTTAAGAAGGTAGTTTGGTCGTGGCGTCAACCAATGTCATTGATTTTGGAGAGAAGAGAATGCATGGCTTAGGAAGAAGTAAAACCTTCCAAATCAATCACAGTATTTTGGAACTGTAGCCGAGGATGTTGTCTGAAGGTGAGAGTGTCACCTGATTTATCCAAGAGTTATGTGATTTGTGCTGCATGCGTAAGTTGATATTTCAACCTTGGCCAACCTTGAGCTTGGCTTCAGCTAGCCCTGTCTATATCAGATGTGTTTTCCCTACCTGCATTAGACCAAAGCCTCTATATTATACCAAAGTAATCCCTGCTGCAATTTTTCTTCCTGAAGAAAAGCTGTTAAAGATCTGACCTCTGACAATCTGGGTCTCCTTCCAGGTATGTCCTTCTTTGCAGGACGCAAAGTGGGATAAAGTAGGGACAGAAGACAGGAACAATGAACTGCAGCAGATGGGTATCAACCATAAAGGGTACCATGTGGTGGTCACTATCTACCCTCTCTTTATCACTTCCCTCCAGCGAGGATAGTGAGGAAGAGTCAATATGGAGCCAAGGTCTGCATCTATCTCGGCCACTTCTGCTCCATTCCTCAGAGGGAGCTTTGCGCTTCTTCCTGAAGAGGTACCTGATCGATGATGGTTCAGTCATTCAATCAAAAGTTTTGCACTGTTTCTTAGCTAAAACTAGAAAAAACATAGTGGAAGGAAGGAAGGAAGGAAGGAAGGAAGGAAGGAAGGAAGGAAGGAACTCTACAACTTCTTCTTGTTGACTTTCACCAACTCTTCCACTGGAAACAAAAGCATACCCAGATAAGAGAAGGAATAAGTAAGAAATAAAATAACATTGCCATTATTTTTATTTCATAATCAACAAAAAGTATTGTATAACAAAATTAAATGCAATATCATTCTCTTTAGTTCAACAGTCAAAAGTAGATAATTATAATTTCAGGAGTAGAGAGACTTTAAATGTCAGGATAGTGAAAAGAAATAAATTATGTGAGATAAATTGCAGCTTATTAAACCAGTGCAAATGGATATTTACTAACAGATAATATTAGCATACATTAGAATTCTGTTAAAGAAGCAAAGAAAAAGGCTTTACTTAATTCTTGTTGAATCATATAAATAAATAGGTTAGCTATATTAATAATCTAAGAGCCTCCAAAATACCTAGAATGATGAGCAGAACTTGGAGAAGTAGATGTGGTTCTCATGGAAAAAAAAAAAAAAAAAAGAAGAATAACATGCTATTTTTCTGTTCACTATGAATGACACCCTAAATATGTCTTTTCCCCTTTTGGCCATAGACTGTGTTATAAGAAGCAGCACATCTGGGCTAGATATAAGTATAAATGCAGAATCATACAGCCTGCCTCTTTCTCAACCCCTTGTTTCGGGAAAACAGAATGAGGGGAAAAAAGAATCTTAAGTGGCTTATTATTTAGCTGACACTGCACTTAAAAAAAATAAATGCCATTAAATGTATGAGTTTTTCATTTAATGCTGAAATTGTGTGCGTATCTTTATTAGTCCATCTCGAGAGGAAGTCCTGGTGCTTTGCTGCCGTCTCGGTGCCAGCAGAGGGAGCATAGAGCATTGGTTTTTGTGGGCTTCAAACCTGAAAGTGGAGATTTGACATTTTCTGTTCCAATTTTTTTCCCCCAATAAAAGGGTTTTAAGACTTTATGATTGCTCCTTCAGTGCTAAAAGCACATTTCTGTGTGTCAGGAACACAGCCGTAAGATCGCGTAAGTGTCACACTGCTGTACTGTAAATAACTTTTAGCACCTGGCACACCAAGGCAGACAAGAGGTAGGGAATTTCACTGAGAGGAGAAGATGCAAGTTATCCTAGAGCATGGTGGCTGCATCCTGAAAACGCACCTTCAGCTCGCCCTCGCTTGGTGGCACAACACGTGCTAACGCACAGCAGCCACTGGACAAAAAGGAGGTGCTGTTTTCCAAAGGGCATGTTTGTACACATAGGTGTACCCAACACACCTGTGCCCAACTGACTGCGAAAGGGGTGTGACCCGGGTGCTGTGAGGATTAATTAGCTAATGAGCCTGGTCTTCCTGTCATTACTCAGGTAACACTTCCACGCGTCTGAAGCCAAACAACTGCAAAACTCCTGAGGATGAAACTGAGGTATGCTATTTGTGCTACTTGCACGGCTGACGACAGCAGCGACTGTTTGCCGCCAGACCCCAGCCAGAGGAAAAATGTGTGTTAAGCTCTTCCACGCACTAGAAAATCCATACAAAGGACTGCAGAAAACTTAAAGATGGAGTCAATTAAGACCTTTTTTTTTCCTCATGATTCTCATTATCGGATTTTCACAGAATTGGATCCCACTTTGCCATCCCTTCAAAGACACTCTTGTTAAAGGAAACGGCAGCATTCAGCACCTTACTGGTTTTATTCCCAAGTAAAAAGCTCATCGCAAAATCTAGCAGACAGACGTGTCCCTCGGCTCCCTGACTCTCCCTAAAAGAGTCTGTAACCATAATGCTTCCGGGATCAGATTTTCATAAGCTGAGGCCTAAGGTTGTAGAGGATCTTCTCATGCACAGTTACTGCAATTGCATATGTATAGCTGGCTTTTGTACATACAAATGGAGCCTGTCTGCTAGTGCCTGGCTCAAAGGAATCTAAACAGTTACACAAAAATACACATGGGCCTCAGTTTTTATTTTATGATGTGAATAAAGCAAAGGGGGAAGAAGGAGGTGATGGGAAAAAGATGAAATTCAGATTTCATCAAAGTCAAGGGTAGTTTTCCTATGGACTTCAAAAGATTCAGAACTTCATCTGTTACATTTACGTGCTACTGAACCTGGAGATATGTTCAGAAACAGGTTTCACCCTCAATTCATTTGGCAGCCCAACTTCTTCCTGGTTGAATGGTGGAAGCACTGACAAGGATCTCTAAAGAAAATTCTACCATGATCCAAATCAGCAGTCCCCATTTTTTTTCTCACTGTCTGGGCAACATCACTCCTTCTAAGAGCCAGTGAGAGCTTTATATCCAAGCCCACACCACACTCGCATAGCCCAAGGTAGTGTGTATATGGAGGTCCATTGGACTGACATGCAAAGTAGGACGATGTTTCCCAGAAGCCATGAATATGTTATGCAGTTCATTCCCAAGCCGCCCCTGCTGAAGAGGAGACTGCTGAGAGCTGGCTACAGGCTGGATAACTTGAGTTTGGAGGCTGTGTTTGGTCCATATCTTGCAGAATAGGTGTTTTTCCTCCAAGTTCTCACCACTTACGGAGGGCTGACTAATGACCGTTAACTGTCCTTCAACAGCCTTTTTACATCTTTCTTTTGGGAAGGAGGGAGCGGGGGAAATGTTCCCTTCCTGTGGCCAAATTTAGCCTCGGTCTATGCAAGTGCAACATTGCTGACGCTGCTGGAGTTATGTATTGAGTAAAATCCTGGCCACACTAAACACGATGGCAAAATTCCCGTTGTCTTTAATAGAGTCTAGATTTCACAACAAATGTTAAGGGAGTGTGACTGCAAGACTGAGGCAAAGGCAAAGTAGAAGCAAGAACGCTTTCCTCACTGCAGTCCAGGGACAAGGCATGGTTCTCCAGGGCTTTACGGCCAGAAATAATAATATATAAAAATAAATAAATAAAGAGGGCCCTCCTGTTCAGACAGTTACTAATTCTTGGCCTTTTTTTCTCCCATCTTCTCACTTGCAGACACCCGTCCAGCTGCCCTTTCTTCACACTTGACTGTCCAATTAAGCTTCTCTGTCAGCCTTGCTGTCACTCCTCTTTTAGCACATGATGTCAACCCTCCTGCCATCTTGCTGTCACTTTTTTCAGATGGCAGGATTCACAGCCTTAGCTCACCAACCTGTTTGTATATCGGAAGACAAATATTTGTCATACTTGCTTCTTGTCTCCCATTAAAAATAAGCTTAGCCAAGAAGGAAAAGCCTGTCAAGAAAGTACTGACAGTGTATTTATCTGCCAATGGTGTTCCAAAATACTGTTTTTTAGTTCTGCACCTCCAAAAAGCTGAGAAGAATCAAGAAGTGAAAGATTCAGCTCTGCTGGGGATAAGCATACATATTCTGTAATGGCTTTTCAAGTGCTTTCTTACATGTAGGTCGATGAACAGCAGAGGTTTTTGTCATTATTGCTGTTATTGTGGGAGTTTGGGTTTTTTTCCACTGATCTAATGGTGTCCAAGCAGACACTTTGCACCACTGGGCAAAAGCAATAGCAAACTTGCTAACTGTGCATTTTTATATCATTTCCCAGCACAAAACACACACAAAGATACCCAAGTTGGCAGGTTCTAAAATGCTACTCAATTTAACAGCAAAATATTGCCATTCACGGTGTAAGCAGACCTTAGAATAGCATCAGTTAGTATAATGTGACAAATGAACATTCTTAATCACAGCAAAGAAAAGTAAGTGAACAGGTCCATAGAGTGAACTCTTCCCATCAAGGATTCCCAATGTGTGAAGTCTTTGCAGGATGTGGATAACCCCTGGCTTCCATGTGGAGCTGGATTCTCAGAGGACAGAAGTCAGCTATGGTAAACCACCCCAGCTGAGTATCTCCTCCTCAGTATAATAAACTGTTTATTTATCCTGCTGCAAAAATGTTCTAGGAAGTTGCCAAACAGGAAGGAGATCCTTGCCTGAAGTAATTTGCAATCTAAAGACTGGATCCTACCAAAGCATCTGGTCTGAGGTTTTGAACAGCTTTTACTCCCATAAGATTTCAAAAGGTATTCAGGAAGGCCACGTCTTACAGCATGCTGTAAGGTTTGGCTAAAATTGCCTGTAAACTTGTTTCAGGCACTTACCAAGCCTGTGTTACCCTAGTCTTTAAAATATGGAAGAAATGTGCTGTCGATTGGTGAACTGGAACTAGATGCACAAGGAGATTAATTTTTATTAAGAGATGTATAAATGTATTGTATTGCAAATGAAAGATAGACAGTAACAATATTTAAAAAAAAAAAAAAAAGCAGCAAATCTTCCATCTCATGTCCTGTCCTATGAGTGCAGAGCTGCCAGTATAGATGGGTTAGTGCAATGGAATAAACTGTGCTTCATCTGTAGATCACAGACTTAAACTTGCTGCCATGGACCTCCTTTCTCATGACAATTTATTTTGCCCTGGCCACCCTTAAGCAATCAGTGATGTTCTTTATACCTTGTTAATAGGCTCTATGATAAAGAAATAAGAACACATATCCAGTGTTATGTGAGTAAGGAGACTTTAATGCTGCTGGAAATTAGCAAGCTCTTTCTTTTTAAAGTCTATTTTCACAAAGCTCCAGAAAATCTTATTTTTCTCCTTAATTCAGTTTCTGGTTTTAATGTCAGTTTTTTGGGGGTTTTTTTTGAAGAGTTACATTTCTGGCTAAAATACAATGTTTCAGTCACAGTGCGCGGACATTGCAGAATATTGCAAAGAATAATTGACCCCTGCCTTCTATTTCCTAAGTGTATCATCAGTGCCAAGCACCCAATTGGGCATTGCTAAATGACAACGCAAAGCCTAACAGATCCGGATTTTAGTTAGTTAGCATACACTAACTACCTTATGTGATGGCAGGAAATGACAGCTCCAAGGCTGAAATCAGATCCAGGCAGGTGGGCTGCTGAAGGGGCTCGGCGCGCACACAAATGTTGGCCCCCGTGGATCCAGCTGCAGCAACAGAGCCTAAGGTTGCAGAGGCCTTTGGAGAAAAGCCTGTAATTGTATTTAAAATGTAACACATCCTACATATCATTACACACACACATCATATATGATGTGTCACGTGTGATGATACATCAACACTGCCTGCGTTGGATAGATAAGGGCAATGAGTGCTGTGTGTATAAAACACCACGTATGGCATAGACGTCCAGACTTGCCGATGGCAAGACATTTCAGTAATTCTCAGGTGCAGGGGGTTTTGTTCCTAAATAAACAGATCGACTCAGCCCAAGACATCTTTTTGAACTCCAGGATCCGGAGAAATCCTGTGAGAGAGGAGAATCGGGTCAAACGGCTTCTCCTTGCAAGCGACACAGATTGCTGTGTGGGAGACAAGGGACAACTTATCTGAGCCATCAGTGCAGATGCAAAAACCAGTGGAAACGAGGAGATAAAAAGTCAAAAGCCCGAAGACCGGCTAATAGAGAAAGAAGTGTTGTAACTGCTAAATCACCCAAGCTGCTTTGCCAAACTTTGACATGCTTGATTTCCTGTGCTTAAATAATTTTTAGGCTTAAAAAAAAAAAAAAGGAGGGGGAAGGGGGGCTGGGTGAAGGATAGGGGGGCGGGGGGGGAGAGGGAAGTGAGGAAAAATAACCAGCTGTTCCTTGTATAGTCCAGGAAACATGTTTGATTTATTGCTTTAAGGTTATTTTTGAAGGGGCTGCCTGCGGCAGCCGGAGTGCCGGAGAAGTCACTGAGGCCTGTCCACTTGAAGGGCTCAAACTGTTTCCTGAACAGCCCTTCTTCACTCGTCACCTCCGACAGCTCTTATTGACAACGTGTGACTGGGGCCCCGGAGTGTTTTAAAGCCGCGGGGGGCCGGGGCGGACAATGGGGCTGTCAATTACCTTTTCCCCCGCCGTGAAAAGGGGGCCGGGGACAATGCGCCCCGCCGGCGGGGGGTTGTGCCGCTCGGGGCCCGCGACCCCCGGCGGCATTCAAGCGCCGGGACGTGGCGGTGCCGGCCCGGGCCCCGGCTCCGTCTCGGCCGGGCGAAGGTGTAGGTGTCTCCATGGCGAGTTCCGACGGAGGCGGGGGGGGGGGGAGAGAGGGGCCGCGGGTGGGGGGCTCCGCGCCCGGTAGAACCCCCCTCCGGGCTCTGGCAGGGCGAGCAGGGGGCTGTCGTGTTGGGGTGTGTGTGTGTGTGTGTGTGTGTCCCATCCATTCCCGCTCACCCGGGGATGCGGGGGAGGAGGAGGAGGGGGGAGAAGGAGGAACGCCCAGGCTGCTCCCTATCTATATTGTGCCTTTAAAAACTTCCTGTGTGCCTTGATCACTTGCTGAGAGGACTGTCCATCATACAGGCGCTTTGTCTGGCAGTCACTTCCATTTGAATTTGACTGACTGAGGAAGCCCGAGTTATTTGTAAAGAACAACAAGGCTTTTCATTCATAATTTCAGTAGGGGGACAGGGTGCTAATGACTGAGCTTGAATAACCAGGGAATGTGGTATTCAAGGCAGGAAGAAGCCCAACTGGCTGCCAAATGAGAGGAAGGGAGGGAAGGGGGGGGGGGGGGGGTAGGAGGTGGGGGGTGGTGTGGGGGGGAGATGTAGGTGAAAGTGCCTGTGTGAAAAGGCAAACAATGAAATCGGGATCACACACATGTATACAAATACAAATCAGGTTCTCAAAAGGTGAGACAGGCGAAGATGGAAGCAGGAAGGAGAGCCGAGGAAATTCCCGTTTGTATTTCATGAACTTGCCTTCGGAATCGGCTCCTGCAACGCTGAAAGGGAGAAGGCCTCTGCGGAAAGGCAGCTTTCTCCCCTCCTGCCGCCCCTCTCGCCCCGGAGAAAAAGCTTTAGGTCTCCCATTCCTCTTTACTACAGAAAAAAAAAAAAAAAACCAAAAAAACCAAAAAAACCAACCTTGGGTTTTTGAAGTTGGGCTGAATGAAGATTTTGCCTTTGCTTAAGCAAAGCTCTAGCTTTGACGAAACATGAAAGCAACTAAAGCTAGTGGTAGTAGCTGCACTAAAGCTGCGGCCCAGCACCTACCATCCCTACGTGTAATTTTGCGCAATGACTGTCTGAATACACATATTCTCTTAACTCTGCAAGGATCGTGTCTTCTCAAAAGTCAAACTTCGCCTGATGCAAAATCTATTCAGCTAAATAAAGCTTGTTGCCTTTAGTTCTGTTGTCTGCGGCGGGATTTTGAATAAGGTATTAGCAAATTTCTTTAGCTTCAATGGATTTTATAGAACCATAATTTGTGTCCCTGTGGAGAAAACAAACCTACAGAGTTCAGAAAGAAATTAAAAATGGAACAGCATGTAGTTCAGAAAACATAATTGCTTTGACACAACGTAAACCATCAGAAGTTGATATAATTCATGTCAGTTTGAATTGTGTCGCAAGAAAGCAACAAGAAGAAAACTTAAAATACGTTAAAGGGCTTAAACATTTAACCTCAAGAATGAAGGAAGCTTTCCAGTGGGCTTATTTTGCAAGCTTGTTCTGTCAGATGCGGTGGATTTATTGCGTATGTTTGTAATGCCATTTCCAGCACTTCCTTTAGCTTTCGTTAATTAGGACACCATCCTGGGAGCCGCTCCGGGCAGCTGGATTCCTTCTGCGATCTGGAGAACTGCAGACTTTCACTTGGGCTCCAGAAAGGCGTCAGGGGCCTGCTTAAGAGGAACAGCTCAGAGATTTCGGCTTCTCACTTAATTTTCTGCGTTTGTCTCTGCGGGGCTTTTGAAAGTAATAGGCCTGCTTAAAATACAGGAAAAGATGATTACAAAACCACAAATAAGATAGGAGTAACTACACCAGATGCAGAGACGGAAGTTTAGAGGAACTCTTTAATCAAGTGGTGGGAGTGGATGCTCCTGCAGAGATAACCTTGTTTAGATAATCAAACATTTTGTCCTCTTCCCTCTCTAAGTAAGATAAGTATAATTATCTAACACTTCCTACTCTCTTTTAAGGTGTTCCGATTCTATTAGACACAGAGCCTGACATTTTAGTTGTGCAGAAAGGCCCTGGAGCCCACAAGGATATACAATGCCAGAGGTCTCCCTGTGAATCAGCACGTACCCAGCAAAGAGATTGGACTGGGACCTGGAACTCCTAGATCTTGCTTTTCAGATAAGTTACTTTCTTTCACCCGTGGGTTTTCTCACCTATAAAATGAACACAGTGATAGCTCTTGAAAACTCTTTCGAGATCTATGGAGAAAACTGTGATAGAATATCCAGCTTTTTAATTACTGTTGTTGATACTACCATTATAACCAGGATAATGAGGCAGTGCTATGCAGATCCAAGAGCAGGGTCTTTCACAATTTTTTTTTTAATTGATGCAACAATATAAACAGTAATTTCTGATGTGTTCTGATTTTCAGACAAATGACGGAGAAACACCACTTCTTGTGCAAAATCCATTCATCTCCAGGAAATCACTCTATTCTGCACACATCGCTTCTGCTTTCAGGATGTTCTTGTGTGCC
Organism: Gallinago jamesoni; assembly: GCA_025769975.1. Lineage (NCBI taxonomy): Eukaryota > Metazoa > Chordata > Aves > Charadriiformes > Scolopacidae > Gallinago > Gallinago jamesoni. Next base: position 160,657,800 of record JAOQGH010000001.1, read on the forward strand.
ACTCAGGTGAATACAAGCATTTCACAGAGGAAAAGCTCAGCACATGGGAAAAAGATGATACAACTTTTAACAGTTGCTCAATCTGCTTGCTTTGGTTTGCAGCAAAATCTGTAAGTCTTACCTGTACGTATCCCTTGGCTGTCTTGCAGGCTATGTGCTACTGATTACTAATCTCTTGGAGGTTTTTGTTTGAACTCCAGCTCCCAGTGAAGAAAGGTACCTTATGTTCTAGGACCAGAGTAGCCGCCACAACACCAAGGTCCATGCAAGCTACCTTGCATTTCCAAAAAGAGCAGGCATCTGCTTACATCGCTTACAGTACTCAATATATTAATTTACCTTTCCACTACATTGCAGTTTAGAGCTAGTTTGGGTATCTCTACATCAGTGGTTTTCTAACTGTGATCTGTGGATTCTTATGGACTACTTCTAAATGGGAGGTCTTATAATTTGTAATTTTCTTAAAAAATCTGCACTTCCCTTATGATTTTTTTTTCTCTTCTAAAGCATGGAAAGAGTCTACAGGCTGAAGAAGTTTGAAAACTACTGTTGCAAACCGCAGTACAGATGTGTGTGATAAGTCTTCTCATAAAACCTTCTTGTGCCCAAATTTCCTGTAACTGCTAACATTGACCTCTTCCATTTCTTTTGAGTCACTTGATTCCCAGGTCAACACACAAGTGTCTGCATCCTGCTACAAAATATTTTGGGAATTTCCAAATTAACACTTACTTATTAACATTTTAATAGGCAATCAGTTAATTTTACATAAAATTCTAGTATAGTCAAGCCCTGTGTTATCTAGACTCTAATTGAAATGAGGCTTCTCTAGTGCAGCGTTTCAAACGCTGACAGACGTTGCTTATCTGTACTGTCATTCTCATGATTGCTTCTACCAAAGCAGTGTTTAAAATGTTAGGAGGAAAATCGTAGGACAGCTAAATAATCATAAAAAGCCTGCTATAGTAGCAGTATAGCAAAAAAAACTGCACTTAGTTCTGTCCACGCCAAATTGTCCCACTTTTGAACATTTGGTCTCAAGGTATTTGAGAAGAGAGAACTAATTATAAAATGCATTGTATAAACTGGAAAGGTTTATAAAGTTGAATTCCAAAAAACCAATGCTGATTTTATCAAGGACACAAATATAACCAAATAACATTGAATGGCACGTCAAAGAGCATACAAGCTTTATTAGAACAATTTATATGCAAAAGCTCCACATTATAAGTACTAAATGTATGTATTCTTCGGTATAATTTCAGAAGGATCAGGAAAGGGATTTGTTTATTTTTTAAGTTTACATAGGTATATTTGGTATTCAACAAGAAAACATTCTCCTGGCAACTGTCCCTCCATGTACCGGGGCAATCATTAGATGGGATAAAGTTACACAGGATCTGGCTTATATCACCTTTAAGGAAGGTGGTGATCATTAGCAAGATCTGAATAACAGTAGTTTAATCCCAGGAGATGTGGGCATCACTAGAAGCAGGAGACCAGATCCCAGCAGCTGCAGAGCATGTATATTCCCAACCACAGCAGCAGGTATTTATTCTGCTTTTCACATTTAACAGTGCTGCTCCTTGTCCCACCAGAGCGGGTTCCCAGTAGCCTTTGCTCATTTTCCCCCCCTTAAGAAATTCTGGGATTTCCTTCAGGTAACCTACAATGAAAAGCACAAAAGCAAAACTAATGGTACTGAGTCAGAGACTTATTTTTCTTCATAAAAAATGTCCAACTGATTCCAGTACAGTGAGTTTGACTTCTCCGTTTCTCTCTATGATATATCTAAGTGTCCTTGTCTGCCCTGAGAATCTCAATGAAATATCAGTAGGCAAAGGGCTTTGCTGCTAATCACTTTTAAAAAATCCTATAATTCTTTTATGTACATTACCTCTTTCAGAGTTACAACCATGAAAGACAATCAATTTAAGGTTTAAGTTTCCCGGGAAATGCTGGGCATTAGAAGCAGTGTGCAGCCAAACTTAGTCCTTTCAGGATGCACAGAATCAATATCCTCATATCAGTGCATTAACTCATGAGATAATGCACAATATGTTCTGAAAGTCAGCAAATTTACTGCACTTTCATTCTTTTGCGAGAAGCAGTTCCTTATGAATGAACTTCCTTCTCTTTTACAAAAAGGGGAAAATACTGCTTGTTTTCAGGTCAAATCGAAGTAAGATATTGTGGGATGATTCCAGTATGATGCAGAAAAGTTTCAACTATTTCAGACGTGTGCCTGTGACATCACAGACCTCACTCTTCCCAACTCTTCACTTAAAAGTCACTGGAATTGCCACTATTCTAATATATCATGAATGCACACAGGCATCTATACATATATAAATTAGATATGCATATGTGTATGTACAACCATATATATACAACAGCTACATTCCTCCTCTGAGAATGAACTAAAGACCTTCATCTTCAGAAACAAGGTCTGCTTGGGTTTAAAGTAAAAAAACCATGCAGTGGTTAGAGCAAACCACTAGGGGAAACATAGTCACATGCATTAAGCCATTACCCATGACAAGAAATGTGAAATGTGAGTGATATATGTAACCCTGAGAAAGCTGGTTCCTAGGAATCCTCAAATTAAAGGCCTGAGAATTCAGCTTTGAGGTTTCAACCCGAAAGAAAAAAAAAAAGTGCACTTAATTGTACATATTTGTGTGTTAGTTATTGGTACTTGTGTGCAAGTTAAGCTTGTGCACACAAACCTTTGCAGTTTTGGTGTTTTGGTGCTTCTCTCCCAGACTCAGCAGTACTAGGACGCTGTATGCTTGGAGGGGTTTGGGGTTTTTTTGCTGCAAGACATTGACACTTCACCATTTTGCACGCACGACTGGCTCCGTGAATAAAAATAGCTTCACTGTTTTCACATCTGTCTTTGGGACTACTCACTATATGAAGCGCATACACCTGTACTTGAGAACTGGGGTATAAATTGCTGATTGCACTACTGACCAACAGATTCAAAAATGGCATTGTGAACTTTGCAGTTTAAACAGGATTTAGATACACAGTATAAATGCTGAGAAATAATCTAACAGAGCCTTCCCGTGTGTATAGGCTTGCACAAAGAGTTCTTCACCTTTTTTTTTGTGACTTTGCTACCTGGGAGGAAGTGATTTTTTTTTCAACTTTCCACGGTGAAGTGAAATGAAGGTCGTGCCTTCTATTTCCCAGGTATTTTCAAGTTACTCTCGTCCCTCACAGCCGAATCCCTTGGATTGATTTCCTTGCGGACACAAGAGCCCGCACACACACCTCCGAGGATGCCCAGGTCGGTCCTGGGCACATCCACGGGCACTCCCACGCTGCTGGCTGCCCCCTCCCGTGGTGGGGGGGAGCCCAGGGCAAGGCCCCCGGCCTTCCCCTGTCCACCGAGGGGGCTGCCCGCCGCCGGGGCTGATGCCTCGGGGGAGCCCCAGGCGGGTGCCGCAGGGGCGCCGTGTCCCCCCCGCCGCCCCCCGCCCCGGCGCCGCGCTCCCTCTGGCGGGGAGAGCGGCCGCACCGCCGCCTCCGTGCACCGGCAGGAGCCTTGAATGAAACCCAGCCCCGCGGGGCTGCGGCTCCAGCAGCGGGGCTGCCCCCGCCCGCCCCGACGGGCATTTTGCTCCGTCTGCGGCTGCTGGGGGTGGGGGGGGGGGTGGGGGCGAAGAGGATGGGGAAGAGAGAGGCGCCGGGCCCCGAGCACCCAGGCGGCAGCGATTTTTGTGCGGGGGTAGGGGGGCTGGTGAAGCCCCCGTGAAAGGAAAGAAGCGAGACCCGTGTAACTCAGGCTAACCTCACTGTCATGCAGTTACGGAAAAGAATTCGCAGGCATAGAATATTACCTTGGAAAGAATGGATATTTGCCTATAAAAATATGAAAACCTGAAGGCCGTCGGTGTTAAGACATTGCCCTTTTTTTTTTTTTATTGCCAGGTTTTTACGGAGAACGACCACCCCCCCTTCAAAAAGCTGTGACGAGCAGGTGTAGGAGAGGAAGCGCCTGCAAAATTGCCTCGAGGAGTAAAAAAAGGGCTGGTGGGGGGTTTTTGCGCGGAGGATTGTTCATGTAAATAAAGCGACGCATTACTGCCTTACACATCGTGTATATTTTAAGCCGTGCCACACGTGATACGGGTATATTCGCGCTCGGTGCATGCCTACGTGGATACGCTGCTTTGCGCGCTTAAAGACACATGTAGGTGCAAAGATGCTGGGGCCCAGCGGCGGTGGCCCCGTCGGTGACTTCAGCCCCGTACAAAAGGGACCGAGCTGTGGCCGTGTCAGGAAACGCCCAGAAGACAAACAGTCACGTTTGTGAAGCTGCTCGCAGACCGTGTCCCCCCCACCCCCCCCCCCCCGCACGAATGGGAATTAACTAAAACAAAGTTTTTTCTTTCTTTTTTCTTTTTTTTTTTTTTTCGCCTTCCTAAAATCCCCACTTCTCCGCACGGACCCCGCAAACCCCGCAGCCACCCGAGGCGCGGAAAGCCCCGCGGCGCGCTGTCACCGGCCTGTCCCTCCGCCCGCTCCCCCCCCGCCGCGACCGGCCCGGCCCGACCCGCTGCTCTCCACGGCCCCGCTCCGTGTTCCCGGCCGGCCACGGGCGTCGTGTCGTGTCGCGTCCCGTCTCCCACTCCCCCCCCGCCTCCGCGCCTCCTAATCGCGTTAATCCGCGGGACAATGCCCCAAGTAATCACCCTTCCTTCCCCCTGAAAAAGGACGGGGGGGTGGGAAGGGGGAAGAAAGGGCAGAAAGTGTAAACTTTTATTCCACTCGGTTAAAAAAACACGGGGCGGGTGGGTGGGGGAAGGGAGGGGAAGCACCTGGAAATGGGTCTCCCGAACGCTCGCAGCGGCGGCGGCGGCGGAGAGAGCCCGCCTCCCCTCCCCGGGAGAAGCCAGCTCCCCCTCGCCCAGCCATCGCTGCCCGGCCTCTGAATAAATACTCGAGCACAAAAGCAGCCCCGAGCGCCGTGCGACCGCGCACGGAGGAGCCCTCCCGTGAAAACGGGGCTGTGGCGGCCGGGACCCCCGGCAGCGGGTCTGCCCGCCGCCCCGCACCGCGCAGCGCTGCGCAGGGGAGGGAGCGGAGGAGAGGGAAGGGGAGAGCAGCGCGGAGGGGGCCGGGGCTGCAGGGCCCCGGGGCCGGGGCTGGCGCGGTGGTGGCGGTGGTGGCGGCGGCGGCGGCAGCAGCAGCAGCAGCGCTGCCCTTTTGAATGCCTCCCGCAGCTCGGAGTGCTGGCAGGGCGCTGGGAGCGCCAGTGAATGTAGCCCCGCAGAGCCAATGAGCTGGGACCGGATGCGATATATCCTCTGGGACAACAACTGCTCTGTTCCTCCTCAGATCCACATGACGCCATTTACTGCTGCTTTTGCAGAGAGATCACCCTACCTCCTCCGGAAAGAAAAAGAGAGAGAGAGAGAGGGAGGGAGGGAGAGAGAGCGAGCGAGCGAGCAAGAAAAACGCCGAGCCCTTACAGCTCAGATCTCAAATCTTCCTCCTCCTCCTCCTCCACCTCCTCCAAACACACAACAACAACCACCACCACAAATCCGCTGCGCTCCCAAAACACCCCCCACACCCCCCCCCCCTCCTTCCACTCCCCCCCCCCCCCTCGATTGCAAACCACAGCGCTGCCTGCAACACACACACGCTCGCAGAGGGAGCGAGAAAAGCTAGAGGGAGAGAGGGGAGAGGAGCTTGCAGCCAGAGCAGCTTCTCAGCAGAACGGCTACATTGCACAAGCTGCTTTTTTGGAGGAGCTCAGTGGAAGAAAAAGCTTTGGGATTTTTATTTTTTTTTTCTCAAATATTAGATCCACTTTTTATTTTGTTTTCTTTGGCTTTCCCCTGCCTCTTGATCATTTGCAACAACAACAACAACAAAAAGTGACTTGGTATTGGCGATTCGGCCTCCCGTTCATTGAGGGGGAAAAAAAAAAAAAGGAAAGTGTGTGAGAGACTGAGTGATTTCTTTTCTAGGAGCAAAGGAAACCCACCCCGATCCGGAGAGGTGTTTTTATTATTATTATAGTATATACGCGCACACACGTATTTATAATCGATCCGGGGAGAGGGACCTAACTTTGCTCTGGACTTTTTACACGGTGATCATTCTTACTCTAATTTGCAAGTTGGACTAAAGCAGAGTTTGGAAAAGAATTTTTTTTTGCTTTAGGGCTGGATTTATTTGCAAACCGCAGGAAGAAGAAAATACAAGAGAGAGAGGGATTTGGTGCAGCGCCGCGATCACGGTGAGAGCCTTTTCCTTCTTTGCAAAACAAGCTTTTCAGTAACATCCCCCCCCCCCCCCCCAACCCTTCCCCCCCCTCCCCTCCTCGGTTGCTCCAAGAAAACTCGTGGAAATGTTTGAGGCCGATCCCTTTTCCATTCGTACAGGTTCTCCCTTTTTCCCCCTTCCTCTCTCCTTCCTTTCCCAGAGAGGAGCCGGAGGTGGGATTTCGGAGCGGTTTCTCTCCGGGGAGGCGGGGGGTGTGTGTGCCGCGGGAGGGGGGGGGGGGGAGCTCCACTGGGGTTTGCGGGCTGCGCCGCGTTTGCACCCCGCCGGGCTGCCTTGGGGGCGCGGGGGGGAGAAGGGAGGGGGGGACACGACGCGGAAGGTTGAGCGGGGGGCGGAGGGCTGCGCGGGGGCTGCGAGCGGGGCCGGGGGGGGGGGGGGCGACGGGATACACACGGGACTTCGGCGTGTTATCCCTGCTGTGGGGGGCCGGGCACGGGCGGTGGTCGGGGCGGTGTGCGGGCTGTA
>JAOQGH010000001.1:160666296-160684425 GCA_025769975.1 Gallinago jamesoni
GGGGGAGGGAGGGCACGGGGGGGAAGAGTTAAAAGGAAACATGGGTTTGACTTGCCCGATAAGGCGGCTGCGGCAGCCCCCTCCCACCTCCCAACCCCAGAGGATGTCTCCCGGTTATCTCCAGGTTGTCTGCACTTGCGGGGCTGCCGGCGGCTCCTGCGGGCCAGGGGCTGCCGCCTCCCACCTGCTGCGCGCCCCGGGATGGAGCCTGCGGAGGGGAAGGGGGCCGAGCGCGGAGGCTTCTCCTCCAGCTCCCACCTAGGCGTCTGAGAAGGGGGGGGGGGGCTCCGCCAGCGAGGCCGGTGTCGTCTTAAGCGCCTGCAGGTCAGGGTCAGCTTTGCTTTTGCTCGGGGTTGTCATTTCTGGAGATGCAGGGGCTTGGGTTCGGGCGGATCTTCCTCGGCTTCCAGTCTGGACATGGAGGGCAGGCAGGGCTGCTAGTTCCTCTCAAAGATGGGGAAAGTATTTTATTTTCTGTTCTTATTTTATCTCCAGGTAGTTTCAGATGAGGAAGTGTCTGCTTAGGCTGTTGGTTAGAACTTTTTCTATGGCAAAGGTTTGAATTTGAAGAAAGCATAAGCAATGATTCAAGATACGTTTGCAAGGCTTTTTTGCTTTTACCTTTTTTTTTTTTTTTTGGGGGGGGGGAGATGGGACCACCATGACATACACTCTGTGTCCAAAATGAGGATTTGGCAAAATAGGTGGTCACTCTTAAAATCTTAGATTTCTTTTTCTTTTTCTTTTTTTTTTTTGAAAGAAAACACACTTGAGGGAGGGCGCCAGGAGTTAAAAGGTTAAATGTTTTCCACTGCTGTTAGAATACAGACAGTGTCTTGAGATATTCATTGTTAAGCTGTTTGGCTATATTTTATTATACTGCGGTATAGTATTATTGTTGGTAACTGATGTGTACAGAGTAACACTATGGTGCTCTTTCTAGGTATAATTGAAGACATTGTGTGGTCCTTGTAAGAAGCTTGGTTCCTGCTTGGGTTTTAATTGTAAAATATTGTTCTGGATTTTTGTATAGGTAATTGGATTTTAGAATCGCTTTAAGATATGATAAAGGCAAACCAAATATTAACTAATTTAAAGGGCAGCACTTGAAACTTTTGCATATCTGAATGTGGAAGTTAGTTATTTACAAATTCTCATCTTCTGGGTCTTTTACTGGGTTTTAATCTAAATTCTTAAGTCTGCGTTTCTACTTTGTAGTTAATGATCCTTCAAAGTAGTATTTGCAATCAAGCAGACTTCTTGGATGCTGGCATTGTTCGATTATATTATGCATGCCTCTGTCCCGCAAGCCACTCTTGGTAATACTTACAATTTGAATGTAGTCTATGGAATTTTTTACACGTTTTAAAAAAATAAAACGGTGGTAGCATTGCTTTTGTAGTACTGAGCCTTAAAATAACAATCACAGTGGTGTACACAAGTATGACACACACTAAAATACTGGAGAGAGATATTTTTACTTGTGCTGTTGAAGTTTTTGGTAGCACTAACTCATTTAATGTCTAACCTCAAACATTTTATTGCTATTTAGTGTTTTTCTTGGGACCATTGGTATTAAACTAAAATTTCCTATTTACATCATGTAAAGTTTAATGTGTAAAGAGACTAGCCTACCAAAATATTATCCAGTTTTAAACAAAATTGGAGAATTATATGTCTGTCATCAGCAGGTCACATTACACTTGCTAAATACTTGCAGGCTTTTTTTTTTTTTCCCTTTTTTTTTAATATATATAAGTTTTTCAGTAGCCTGATGTGGAAAGAAAAGTCACTTCAAGTGGCTGAGATGTAATCACTTTAAAGTGATTCAAAGGCCACGGTCTAACCAGAAGGTGGCCTGGGAAGCCTTAGTTAGCAGGCAATGATACCTAGGCTTTCTAGAGCCACGAGTTAGGATGCGTGGACCTAGAACAGAATCCCTTTAAAGCTCTCCATGGGAGTAGGCAGGATGGGCCAAGGGAAGTGCATTCAGCTGACTGGCTCCCGCGCCCCGCCCCAGATGTGGCTCCCTTTCTCTTTGGCTGGCAGATGGGTTACTGGCGTGTGTGCGGTGCGGTGGGACCCCCCGCCGGCTTGCAAGGCTGCTGGAGGGAGCATGGGATGCGTTGCAATAGTGAATCCTCTCTTTGTCGCTCCAGGATTTCAGATGTGTTCTAAGCCTGCCGGGGTGAGCACGCTTCCGGGCACTGATGGAGACGAGAGCTCAGCACGGCAGCGGGTCGCAGGCCTTGCTACAGGCTCGGCGTGACAGTGGGAGACCCCATGGGGAGCCCGACCTGCGGGATGTCCTGACACAGCAGGTTCACGTCCTGTCGCTGGACCAGATCAGAGCCATCCGCAACACCAACGAGTACACGGAGGGACCTACGGTGGCTCCGCGGCCGGGGGTCAAGTCCACGCCTCGGCTGACCACCCAACCCAAAAATGAAAGGCCCCACGGCTTGCCCGAGCATCGTCATTTTAGCCGGATTCAGCACACGCAAACGCACGCCTCTCCTCGGGCGCCTCTGTCCCGGTCCATCAGCACGGTCAGCACAGGTTCGCGGAGCAGTACAAGGACAAGTACGAGCAGCAATTCATCCGAACAGAGACTTCTAGGATCATCCTCGGGGCCGGTCGCCGACGGGATAGTCCGAATGCAGCCCAAGTCTGAGCTCAAGTCAGGTGAGCTGAAGCCCCTGAGCAAAGAAGACTTGGGAGCGCACAGCTACAGGTGCGAGGACTGCGGGAAGTGTAAGTGCAAGGAGTGCACGTACCCGAGGACCCTCCCATCCTATTGGATCTGTGACAAGCAGTGTCTTTGTTCCGCCCAGAACGTGGTCGATTACGGGACTTGCGTTTGCTGCGTGAAGTGCCTCTTCTATCACTGCTCCAACGACGACGAGGACAACTGCGCTGACAACCCCTGCTCCTGCAGCCAGTCGCATTGCTGCACGAGGTGGTCCGCCATGGGCGTGGTGTCCCTCTTCCTGCCTTGCTTGTGGTGTTACCTACCGGCCAAGGGTTGCCTTAAGTTGTGCCAGGGCTGTTACGACCGGGTAAATCGGCCCGGGTGCCGCTGTAAACACTCCAACACCGTCTGCTGCAAAGTTCCCACTGTCCCCCCCAGGAACTTTGAAAAGCCCACATAGCATCACTAGTCAGAAGTACTAAAGGGACAGGGATTATTTTAACGTACATATGCAACCAACTTAAGCAGCTATGGTCTTGGCACTGTAGTAGATGGGTTGGGGATACGCGTTGGCTGTTTGCAGTGAAATGCTTTTCCCCCTATGTGCCATCTTTAACTGACACGCTTGTTAGAATCCAGCTAGTGGGATGCAGAAAAAAAAAATAATAAAAAAATAAAAAATGGGATGCAGTACGTTGTGACCCACATATTGCATAAGCTAAAGCAACACAGACACTCCTAGGCGACTCTATTGTTTGTGAATAGTACTTGCAAAATTTGTAAATTAGCAAATGACTCCTTTTTTTTCCATTGTTTTCTGCCAGAGATAATGTGCTATATTTTTGTATATACAATAATATTTTCAACTGTGAAAAATAAGTGGTGTCATAAGACATGGCACAGTCACAAAATATTATACTAATATGTTGTACATTCGGAAGAATGTGAATCAATCAGTATGTTTTTAGATTGTATTTTGTCTTACGGAAACCTTCTATTACAGACTCTGATTTCCCTTTGGACTTCATGTATATTGTACAGTTACAGTAAAATTCAGCCTTTATTTTCTAATTTTTTCAACATATTGTTTAGTGTAAAGAATATTTATTTGAAGTTTTATTATTTTATAAAAAGAAATATTTATTTTAAGAGGCATCTTACAAATGTCACCCCTTTTTATGAGGACGTCATAGTTGCTGCAAATAAGGGGTGAACGATGCATATGTTCACTATAAAATAGAAAATATATTAACGTTTGAAATTAAACTGGGCTGCTTGTCATTTTTTCCTCCCCATGTATTGTTCTGAGTTGGGAAAATTGGTACTTCTAATTGCAAACTTCACAGTGATACATAATCGCAGTGAGTCTAATGCGAGAAAGAAAATGGAATTTTTTGAGTGTATTTTTGTTGTTGTTGTTTAGTACTTCACTTGAAAACAATGCAGGATTTTTGCTTCCTTCCTTTTACACAGATGTCCCGTATGCTGTTCCTACAACAGAAAAGGAAAATGAACATAGGAAAATGCATTAATTCATTCCAGACTAGGACTAATAGGCACTGAAAGCCTGACCTATTCTATAAGTGATGAGCTTTTGTGCTTCAAATAGGAAATAAGTAATCATTCACAAAAAATGTTAGGCTTGCATGGCTTTACTCAGCGAGAGAGAGAAAAAAATTAATACGGTCAGTGCAAAAAGCTTGCAGGATTATTTGTTAAAAGTAGAAGACTATGCCACAGGGAATGATAGATCTGAATGCAGTCCAGCCTTATGTCAAACATTTGCCTCACTTGTAAGAAGAAAGCTGCTTGATTTGTCATTTGTGGCAGTTACCTTCCACTGAGGTCAAAATCCTTTCGCTGCCAAGTTTCCCACCGGAAGCCTAGAGAATGATTTACCTTTCTTTATTAACAAACTATCATTTCCTGTTCTGAGCATGTCTCTCCAAGTTTAGAGGTCTTAATGTTGAATTTTATTTATACATTTCTTAAGCTGGCATTTAAGAAATAGTTGTACGTATTTTTAAGTTAACGCTTAGAAAAATCTCACAGACTTTTCTGAACCCTCTCCAACAAAAACAAGTTATAACTAATAAATTAAGAACTCACTAAAAGTTGAAAACCAGAGCATTGCGTAAACGTTCTATCTTTTCGCTCCATAATTTTCATCTGTGATCTGGTGTTTGGGCTATTTTACATACGTGTGCAGTGCTCAAAAATCTTACCCCGTGTGTTTGTGTGTATTGGTTATCAATCACCAAGTGAAATTAAAAAGTGCAAGTCCTGACTAGTTTGCAAAACAAAAATAGCTGATACATGGCCTTTGTTCTCGCTTTTTTTTTTTTTTTCCTTACCTCTCTGGTGAAAAATGTAAGCTGGTTTTCTTTCCTCTCTGCACCAGCTGGCTGGATACTTTGGTATACAAAGACAAGCAGTATATATTTAGCCTTCTGAGTGGAATTTGCCAGGGAGAGGGCGGCTTATGTTACATGAGTAATTGGTCCGTATTTAAAGCGCATCAGTGTATTGTGACCATGCATTGGGGCATATATGTGAGATTGTACCTAGCTGCTGATTAACAGATTTTTATAATTTTTTGAAGAAACTTTGTTCTTGAAGGGGTTGGTAACCATCATGTGTTTCCATTCACTGATTATAATTCTTGAATTAGATTAGGTGCTTAACTTGAACAGTCCTGGCTTAGTCGTGCTGATTGGAAACAAACATGGGAATAATCAAATAGTCCGTTTACTTGGGGGAATCCTTGACCTTTTGGCTGTATTTTGGAAACCCCAACCCCCACTGATTTCAGTAGACAGTAAATACAGCCATTTCACTGTGTTCATGAACTTGACAATGCTGAAGGTGAGCCCCGTCTTTTCAGCGGTTTATGTTTCAGGCAAGGAAGATGTCTCTAAGGAAAGCTGAAGGTGAAACTGGGAAACCACAGCATGGCTGAGCAGCGTAGCAGTCAAGGAGGGTGCAATTCTTAACTCCTACTAGATAAATACAGTACGATATACTAGATAAATACTAAAATTGTGGGTTTGTTTTGGTTTGCGCTACAGGAAATGCTTTGAACCTAGATTGGTTGGAAGGGAAAAGGAAAACCATTCTCTCATTGATAGTGAAATTTGAAGCTGGTCTCAACATTAAACACTGGTTGGCATCTTCCACTTAGTTCTTAATGAGGATAGATGGTGGATCCCCACTCCAGGTAAGCCCACTACCAGCGAATTGGGTTGCATATATGACACTTGGGAAGGAGGACGTACAGGAGGATGGCATTAGGCACGGCCTCTTGGGCTGACTATGGTGCTGGGATCTGAATTGGTGTGTGTGTATAGTGGACTCTTAAAAGTTGGCTTGTGTATGTTAACTAACATCCTAATATTACACTTAATTAGATAAGGTTTACTGTTCTCAGTGAAACCAAAATCTTGCCTCAAACAGATTACGTTGTTTTAGTAAGAATTAAGAGGGCTTTTCAAGTGGATTGAGATAATGTTATTAAAGCATGCCTACTTTGTCCTTTGAGATAGGCAAGTGGAGGTCCAAGAACAGAAAATTTTCCATGCACAGGTTTTGAGGATAACTGTGAAAGTCATGTCAGATACACACAATAAAGGGCTTTGATTTTAGACAGCTATTAAGCCATGAGAAAGGGGAAAGCCCTTATTATTGCTCCATTTGTTGTGTTGTTGCTTTAGTGTTTTGATCTGTTAACCTCCTATAAATTCTGATGTCACTGTGAGGTTTGCTTGAAGTTAGAGACCTGCAGGGCTGGACTGACAGTTGACTATAGCAACAATGGAAACAAATAGCTGTTTTTCAAATTATTTTTCCATATGATGTGAGCTACAATAAATACATCAAATTTCCTTGTACAGTAACTTAGAACTGTCTCTATTAATACCCTCAAGCAAATTTTTTACTTTGCTCTTTAATGGTTTGAGGCTTGATTATAATTTCTTTTTTGAGACAGCGATCATAGCAGTAAAAAAATAAACTTGGGATTCAAAAGGAGAATAAAAAGATACAGTATTTTAGATGGAAATAAAATGTTTTCTTAAAGGATTTGAGATCATATTCAGGTGAGTATTTCCATATTCAAGCAAGTTACCAAATCAGTCTTCAAAAACCAAAATTCTCCCAACGGGAAACTGCAGTAGTTAAGTGGTCGTTGTGATTAACACAACAGCTTTTTTGCACTTTCTTACAAAACTCTCAGCATGTATGAGGTCGAAGTGATTTGTCAGTACAAAAGTACTGATCACTTATATACTATGCATAACTTGCCTTTTTAAAAATTAATTATTTATTTATTAACGTTCAGTATTAACTGTAGTAGCTTTTTCACTTGTGGCAAAAAATAATTCACTTTTGTGATGAGTGAAATGTTAAGGCTTATTCTTAAAATGGCAGGGAGAGAACAGAATGCATTTCTGTACTGCAGTAGAACCTTCAACTATTTTTAGGAATAAACTGTTGCGGTAGACAGATTTGAACAGTCTGTCTTGTCTCTGATGTTCCTAGATGGGTGCAGGTACAGCAAGTAATGATTTCATTTGCTGAGACTAATTTCTCAATCATCAGTCACCGGAGCAGAGACCCAGAAAGAAATTGGCTGAATATGAGAGCACGCTTGATTGAGTAATGTCTGTATGAATAGTGTTGGATAGATTTCTTACTGAAAATGTCAGCAATGTATTGGCTCATCTTAAATAAATCAGTTACAGGTTGAGGTTGCAGGTAGACTACATTGTGACAGCGCACCAAATTCTTACCGATGAAAACACTTGGTTCTGTTTCTGATTTTAAACTGGAAATTTAGAAATAAAAATTGGCATCTCATTGAAATCGGGACAGTTTGACATGGAAACTATGTGTATATATATAGTACTTTCAAAAATATGCTCTACTTTTCAATCTGAGGAGACCCCCTGTATGTTAGTCTCTTCATGTTTCTTCTTTCTGGTCCCCGTCCTTCCCCTTGACCTTTCCTAGCCGTGATACATAAAGGTTTACTGCCACTTTAGAAAGTCCTAGAGGACAAAAGGTGAAAGAGGAGGATGAAACATGCTTTTGTCATTAGTATTCTCTGTCTCTGAAAGTTTAAGACAAGGTGGAAAAAATTATTACCTTGCTGTACTTGTCTTGCATTTTAGAGAGATACAAAGTGTTTTTCCATTCAAGTTACATTGAAATCCACAGTTCCAGACAACATCTTATTTTTGTTTCTTTAGTATGTTTTTTTATTATCCGAGAAGATTTTATGTGTCTTCAAAGAGTTCCCCTTTGTTTTAACCTATTGGTGCTGTGTTTCAGATAACCGAGACAGAGGTCTTACTATTATAAAAGCAGAGCCTGCTCTTCCTCTATCACAGTGATTGTCCAGAAGAGCTGATGGAGTTACCTTTGGGCATAAGTAGTATCGATTTTGCTTGAGGCAAGGAGGACTTCAGCACTTTCAACCTTGGGAAAAGGCAACAAATGTTGTACTATATATCTGAAGTTTCTCTGTGCTTGTGCTGTAGGAAATTTTTCTCTTTTTTTTCTTTTCTTTTTTTTTTTTCTCTGACTCAAATTCTGCACACTGATTAGAGAAGCTTATGGCTAAAATGTTCAAACTTCCAAACTAAAATGCATCGGTTCTTATTTCAGTAGAAGTTACCAATAATCAGAAGCTTTGACAATGTAGCCTGTTATTACATAGGATTATTTATGGATATTTTAATACTTAGGAGTTTAAGTTACATTTTAAAACAATCTTGCCAAGGGAGATAATCTGTTTTAAAAATGTAAGAAAATGTATAATCAGAGTAGCTCTGCCTTCCTGGTAGCCTGCTGTATAATTACAAAACCACTGGGTGCACCTGAGAGATGTTACAAGAGAAGGCACTTGATGCAAATCAGATGTTGCAGGCACAAGTTTAACTTGGAGAGTCTGAGCCGGTACAAGGGTGTATCAGGATGATTCACCAACTTATGGACATGGAGAGCACCTTGAACAAAGTAGGCTTTTAAAATATTTTTTTTACTTCTTTTTTTTTCCACCCTGATTTTATTTTGATCAAGAAGCAGTGTATATAAAACAATCAGAAATTGTGTGGTTGTCAATGTGATTACTGATAAAAGAATATCTTGATGCTCTTTCAGTCTCAAATAGCGCACTGAAATGGAAAATTTCTAAATGACCATTCAAACTTAACATTGTAATCTTCAGAAATGAAGTCAAACATCAGGGCTATAGCAATCCATGTTTCAAAATTAGTTGCACTGTAAGTAAAATGCACTATTTGGTTATACTTAAAAGTGTTACTTGATTTAGAGACAGACAGTCCCACTTTAGGTCTAAAAATCAATTCAGATTCCACTGTAGTGCAGTTTTTTTCAGTTACTGATTTTCTTAAAGCATTGATGTTCTTTCTTGTTATCATACAAGACACATGTAAAAATTGGTGCACCGCAAATGCTGTCAAATGCACTAAGTGAACAAAGTTATTCTTGCCTCTCATTTCTCTTGCATAAACTATTGCAAAGAGGAAAACATTTCAAAATTGTTTTGTTTGCTGTAGTTCATTTTGTTTGAGCATTTGGTTTAATTATTGTAGACAGAGTAATAATTTAATGGAGTGTTAGTTTTAAGATTATTTTTTTTCCCTCTTATGTATTTGGCACTATGAAATATGTAAGTAGAGCAGTTAAAGGACCAAGAACTTTGGGAACTTACCTAACTGCAGCTGCATTGAGCAGTGAAGCAAAGCAGGCGTCAGCGTCTTCTTGCAGAACGTTGAATGCAATGCACCTTTTGGCAGTAGGTTTACTGTCTTCTGTGTTCACTGCTCTGCAGATGGAGTTATGCAGCTGTTTATCGTGTATATATTTTTATCCTTCAGTGACTATTTTTTGTTGGAGAAACACTGGGTTCATACTTTAAAACCAATGCGTGGTGATCCCATGATGTTGCAGCTACATGTGAAAGCTGTCTATCTGCACACTGCTTACTGCTCTCAATACTATTCTGGGGGAAGAAGGCATTCCTCAGACCCCTTCAGCACAAACTGGAAGGAAAAGACTAAGTTATTCTAAAATATGTATATGTGTGTGTGTGGGGGGGGGGGAGTGGTAGTGGTATAAAAAGTGAACTTTACATCAGGACTGGGCCTGAACTGTTCTCTCCTGCATACATACAATCACAGCACAAAGTCTGAAAGTGCACAACAGTGTCCCTGGCCACCACCTCTCTACTAGTAAATCAGACAGTAGGTGGAAATGTTCCTGGACAATGGATTGCAATTGCCCACGCTAGTGAAGCGTTAAGACTTTCCCTGGTGTGAGTTAAGCATATGCCAAAAAAGTACTCTCCCAAGTAATTCCCCGACACATTTCAGAAGCTAAAATGTTCCAGGGCCATTCCCAAATGTCGGCTTGCCAGCAGCTCCCCTCTTCTAGAGGTTAGAGGAATTGCCCAGCATGGACACTGTCCTTTAAGGGCCAGCTGGAACGTGGTGCCCCAGAATGTTCTTGGGCACTCTTACTTGCAGTCCAGGAGGAAGGAGATCCCTCCCACAAATCTCATCTCAAGGGAAATTTATTCACAAAGACATCCTCATCTGTTAGGATGACACAATCTAATCCTCAAGTAGTAACTTAATTGCACAGAAGCAACAGATTTCATTTTTTTGGCAAAGAACTAAGGTGACAATGTAACTTGTTAGAATTTTGCAAAGCTTAGGTGGTAGGGGCTCTTGCTCCAATGCAGACTAGTTACCTAAAGTTATATATCAATATTTTGTATCAAACTGGAATCTGTAATTTTTTTGTTTGATTTCAGGAGAATGGCGTTTTTCCTTTTTACAGTATTTGCTTAAGTATCCCCTGACAAGTCATAAAACCAGATTTTTTCCTATGTTTATCTTTCATTAATGAGCAAGCTTTCGTATGTCACAGCATTTACTTAATTTTTAAGAATGAATTAAGATGGCATTTTGGAACTTACATACATCTTGAAGAAAACAGTCACAAAAATAGTTTCCTCCTGTGATAATCACTATAACCTCATCTTTCCACAAGATAGGAAAGTGTTCTCTCTTTTTTCCTTTCGGCCCTGTCCTCCCTTAGCCCCCAGGTTATAGAGTGGGTGGCTTATGGAACCTTGCATTTGCTGGGTGATTATACATAGACAAAATATGGTGTGTAAAGTATTGTATTTGAGCTTGGCGTCTGAGACAACAGATCTCACTGAAGTATTTTAAGTGTATGCAAAATGTATTTCTATATACACGCAGTCTGAGGGATGTGGCTGGAGACAAAAGGACTGTCACAATTCACCCCTTAAAATCTCTGCTTTAGAAAAATGGAACAATGTCAACTATTTTTTTTCCTTTTTTTTTTTTTTTAAAGTTGATAAATTAAGCTAAGTAAAATATTGGATGGAGAGACATCCTGTTCAGTTTATTAAATGTGGCCAGGATTTGTGCTGTTTACATTTCACATAGTTTTTATCCAAAGACCTCACTTCAGCTGCAAGATTGGTGGGTGAAATGCCTGGCCTCACTGGAGGCAATGACAAAATTCTCCTTGACCTCCTTGAAACTTTGTATAGACAAGAGGTGAATTCCTGAATATGTACTGATTGAACATACACTTGAATGGGTATCCTGGGAAAATCCCAGCTGCCTAGGGGAATAAAAAAAGTTTATAATTGCATGAGACACACTTTTGAATCAAGGAATAGCTACCTTACTTTAGGATTTTTAACCTTCGTTCTGATCCTACTTAACTTATTCTATGATTAAGATTATTTATTTCTACCGCTGCTGTAGTCCATGTGCAGTTGCTTCCTTTAGGCACCAGTCTTTAAGATTTTACTGAGAGATTCTGTTTTGCGGGTTAATTCTGTTAATGGTGCTGCAGACTCCTGTTGGGCTTTTTACTGACAGACTTGTGCCAAGACACTTACTGCAAAAAAAAAAAAAAGTCTAGGGAGAGTATTAATTTGGTTAAGCTGACAGTCTGGTTAATTGGCATAGGCTCATTCATACTAAGAGTATCTGCACAGTGTTTTGTGGCAGTATTACTAAATCAGCCATAAGCACTACCTGAAGTTAAATGAGTGAAAACATGCTTAAAGTAAACTACAGTGAGCTAATCTCAGACAGAACTGTCTATACCCACTAGCATTGCTTTGATCTAAGATGCCCATTAAGATGGGCAAAATATTTTTACAGTTACATTTCTTTGTCACCCATTATATCTCCTGTGTGTGTATATATATATATATATATATATACGCACATCACAATTACATCTTCTTTAGGAGAAATGAGGAAAGGAAGGAATGAAACTACTTCCTATAACTGCGTTTCACTAATATTCTTCTTTCAGGGTATCAGCTTTTGCTGTAACATTCTCCCCTAGTTTTCAAATGAGACCATGAAAGGCCCTCTTTTCCCTCACCCTTGAGAGAGTACATCTGCAGAGTGGAGTGCATCTACCCTGTACTCTGTACTTTGTATACTGAAGTCTCCCAGGCGTGGTATGTTGGTCCAGTAAACAGAACAGCTTTTTTTTTCCACTCTGTACTTTCAGTGAGAAATGAGTGATGAAGATGCTAGTTTTCTTATTGCTAATCACATGTAATATGGCAACTTGCAAAGGCTTTGTCAATCCCCGAACAGCACCGATATAAGCTCTCACGCAAATGCACCCAAAGGCAGATTCCCAGCCCCTTACAATTTATAAATGACTCTGGGAGAAGGCATCATCAGAGCGTGAGTGGTAAAAGAGAGGAAAGAGAGGACGAGTGCACAGATGTGATGTGGTTATATAAAGCAAGTATGTGCATAACTTGATGATGCCAGATCTTTTTAAAATACTCTTTAAAAGTATAGGAGCTTTTTAAACATTGAGAATTTTTTAATGTATGCAGAGAAGCAGAAGAACCCAGTCAATTAACCATTTTTTTTTTTTGATAGGCACAATTTATTTACCAATATCCCTCTGTGGCTGCAACTGTGCTACAAGTAAAATGATTGGGTTATAAGTAAGCTATACCCTAGTTTTCAGGGGGAACAAAAAACCAAATATACTGTCTAGATACATGAGGGTTGTAGTAGCAGTGGCCATGAAATAACAACTGTTGGGTTTACTGTTGGTTTGGCTTTATGGAGAGGTTCAGTCCCACAGTAATACAGACATTAAGTAGACACAAAGAACATTCTTTCTAAATTTAGTGATTTAAACCTGAATTGTACACATGTGATTTAGACATCTCATGTTGACAGTATGCAAGGTATTGTTTTCCGTCTCTGTTTGTTTGTTTGTTTGTTTTGTTGGGGTTTTTGAGGTTTTTTTCTCTTGTGAAGACAGGCTACAGCATGCATGGCAATGAAAAAACTGCCATCTTTGGTATCCATTTCAGAGACTTGCTAGGACAAGGAGACATCAGAGACCAAAAAAAAACATTGGAGTGAAAGATTTTTGCTCTTTTGCTGTTTTCTTCCTTGGTGGAATGGGTCTTTTTTGCTGCTGGTTGTAATTTTTTTCCATAGTTTTTTTGGTTTGGTCTTTCTTACCTAATGCTCCTCGTCTCCTTCTTACCTCTTAAGGTCTGCCAGTCCTTCTAGGCATAGATCACTCCCTTGTGAGATACCATGGGATATGAAATATGAAAATGTACTCCTTTAGAAAATTACATACAGGACAGAAGTTGCTGTCACAGCAGGTTTTTGTGATTTTAGGGTTTTGATTTTTTAATAATTTAACTGGGGCCCAGATTCTTAAGTCGAGTCAGTCAGCCTGGCTCCACTAATGGTATTGATGTTCTGGTGATGTGCACTAGCAGATCATCTGACCAAGTAACTTACTACCCAAAAAAACCTAACACAGTAGGTGTTACACAGTAGAATAAGAATCTAAAGATTTTATCAGCTTTTGTTTCTTACTGCATCTTTGTCGAGCAATAGCTTTCATTATAACTCAAGACAGTTCCTTATTTATAATACTTTAAGAGCTATTATTTATTACATTCAAGATGCTTGACCAGAAGGAATGCTTTCAATTCAGTCACTTAACTTTAGGATCCTGGGATCACTTGAGTGTACCCAGACTTGTTATGAAAAATGCAGAACCCTTGCAAAAGGAATAAAGCTGATCACCTCAAGTTACATGCAACAGTGTTTTACATTTTTGAAAAATACTTAAAGCATGCTTTGTGTGGCAGACATTTATGCTGGGCCTATTTATTACGGAGTGAATAATATTTTTCAAGAATGATTCATCTGGCTTATTTTAGAGGCTGCCTTGAATTCTGGTCATTTCTATAGATACTGCAATTCATAGTCATTAGTAAGCTAGTGGTTTGATCTAACCTCAGCTACCTGTTGCTGGCTGTGAATGGAAGAATTTATTTTTAGTGCAAACCACAATATGAATATTTTCCATTCCGAAAGTATAAAAAACCCTTTAAGTAAAAATTTTACTCTTTCGCTGTGATGTGCTGTGGCTCTGATGTCAGACATACTGGGTTCTTCTTACAGAAAATCCTTTAAAATGCTTGATTCTCTATTGAAGTTGACAAGAATTTCCTCCACTTAACCCCTTCATTGCCCCCGGGCGTTCAGCTCACATCAAAAACAAAAGGGAGCTCCTATACCTCCTAGACAGGGATGGTGGGATGTTGACAAATCCAAGATCAAAAAAAAAAAGGACAGGAAAACCTGGGCCCTTGGGCGGTCAGGAAAGAGTTTTGTGGTCAGACTCACATAGCTGTGATACGTGAGAGACAGCATCTCTGGAAAGTTGCAACTTTACGGCTGCACAACCACTACAACTGGCCTGCTGATAAGGCAGGCTTCATTTTGACATGA
Organism: Gallinago jamesoni; assembly: GCA_025769975.1. Taxonomy (NCBI): domain Eukaryota; kingdom Metazoa; phylum Chordata; class Aves; order Charadriiformes; family Scolopacidae; genus Gallinago; species Gallinago jamesoni. Next base: position 160,680,862 of record JAOQGH010000001.1, read on the forward strand.
TATGGGTTTCGTTTCTTGGGCTGGGCTGTTTGGGGATAATTCTGCCTTTTCTGCAACATGCAGGGGTAGAAAAGGTCTGTAACTTAGGGAAGTATCAGCTCTGTTTAGTAAGAGATGGTAGTTTAATCATGGTAGAAAGCCATCTACAGGCCTTGAGCACATGAATCCTGTAGTTAATTACTGAGTCACCGTGTGAATCTTATGCATTACAAGAGCCTCTTGACTAGACTCCTCAGTTAAATAAAGTGACATGAATGATTGTATCTGGAGTTATGAAATCTATTATTCATTGTAAGGGTGGGTGGACCAACTCACCCACCACAGACTATATTGCAAGAGAATAAGAATCTGAGGCCTTATAATGCCATTGGCCTAAACACAAACTTCTCATTTTTTTTTCCGTAAAACATTTGAATTGAATTTGACATAAGATGACTCAACAATGTTCAGAATCCAGGTGGATTTATACTTATGTTTGGTTTATAATTATAACCTCGCTTATAATACAGTTAAAAGCAAGGAGATAAAATGGAAGAGAAGAATATAACACAGTTTAAAAAACAGGAGAGTTTCTAGCTCATACCGAAAGCTCAGTTCATTTCAAGGACAGGGACTGGCTCCTAAGACTTGAGTGAGAGCCTGGTTTCCACAGAATATTAGGGCTTTTGGATAATTGATGGGATTTAGTTGCTGTTCAACACCAAGCTTTTACCGTTCCAGTCAGAGAGGCTACTAACCTTCTCATGTTTAGGTTGTCACCACATTTCCACAGCTTTAAAAAGATTTAAAAATAATTTGTGGATTTCTTTGATGGTGGAAAATTAGTTCCTCCTTCTTATTTGTGATGCCTCAGAAGTTCACATTTTGTCCGCCTTTTAACAGGCCAAAAGAAAGAAGTAGATGGTTTATTTCTGTTAGATCAATTAATTTATCTTAGGTGAAGAAGGCTGTAGTCTTTGTGTCCACACTAATAAGGAAAAAAAAAAAGTGTATGTTTTTTACCAACTGCTTGCTCACATATGATCATTAGCATAAGGTAAAATGTTAGTGTGGTCAAAGCTGCTGGAATTTCAGCATATGTGGTTTGGTCATTCATGCTACCAAGGAAATGTTTACCATCTCTACCCATACACCTTAAAAGCTACAGTCACGCTCTTAGCACTGTGATTTTACCATCTGATAAGCAGAAAATGTTTGTTTAAAAAACACAAGCAAGTAAGTACCATTCCCCAACCAGTTTTCTTAGAAAAGATAAGACCTGAGCTTCCGGTTAACACCTTCGAAGACATTACTAACCATCTTGCATTCCACATCTGTGCCTTATAAAGCAAGAGACCTTGCTTTTATAAATCCAAACATTTCTCCTCCTCCTGACCAGCTACAAGTTGTTTTTCCAGGTACTCACCGCTTCATTCCCCAAGCAGCATTGGTTTGAGTTTTGGCCTAGAAACAGGAAGGGGCATGGAAAGCATTTCAGGAGAACCCCCATCCTGGCTGGAGAGAGGAGGAAGTATCAGGAGCATACCTCACTGGAAGTCCTAGAGGATATGACACGTAAACATCCTTTTGGTAAGCAATGTAACCTTATCACAAGAGTGTAAATATTTTTGGTAATTGCATTTCTTTGATTCTTACTTTTTAGTGTGATTGTGAAAGAGCCGTCTGCTTTCAGATCCTCAACGCCCAGCACAGAAGGGAATCTTGACTATGGTTAAACCCTGGATTCAACTTCCCTTAGATTATAGGGACTGCAACACCTTTTTATTTAGGGTTTATACATTTGTAAGGACTGTAATAGACTGATGTTCTGTATTTTCCTGCCAGCTAAAGACTAGAAAGGGGAGGACATCCAATAAGAGAAGAGCCTGCTGATAGATTTATTTAGGAACCTCTTAGGAGACAATTGAGAAGTAGCAGTGAAGCTCAGATGCATCCATAATCAGGAGTTAGTTGAGGGGATGCATAAGGCAATCTCCAGGGACAAACAGCCTTCACAATGAGGCACACTCCCATCAGCACCCGCAATGATAACCAGCTTCAAGAACCCAACCACAACCTGCTTCTGGACTGGCTTCACCTCCTTTGTCTTTGTAAATCCGGTGGTAAAAAGTGAGATGTGTGCCTGTGAAATGTTTGCTTTATAGACAATAGATCATTGAACAGAAATTAAAATGAATGGCGGGTGAGGTGCCACAGTCAAATATTCTAGTACAACAGTGGTGGATGGGGTAGGGGTAGGAAGAGAACAGACTGCATGCTTTTCCTAAATAGCATCTCTGTTGTCACCATCAGAAACCATGTCCTGGGCTATATGCACCGCTTTTCTGAGGCCATAGGAAGTCCCTGGTTTTGAGACACAGAAATTCATACCAAGTGTGAACCGTCTTGGGTTTTCCTGAAGTAGGTATAGGGGAATTACAGTGACTGCTTATGTGTCATTCAGCTGCAGTTTACTACAGCCAGTCGAGGCTCACATGGCTCTTCATCCTGTCCATCATCTCCACCTGGATTCTGCTGGAAAACTTGCGTAGAAGTACTGAAAAACAACTCATGGAGTTGTGCTGGATCTATGATTTTTTTTTTTTCCCAGTGTGAATGGACATAGCTAACAGAGGGCAAAGCTAAAAATTCTTCTGCTAAATATCTTCATAAAGTAATTCTCTACAGTGGTCTTAGGGAAGATTTTTCACCAAAATTCAGCTTTTCAAACAGTTAAGTCAATGAAACACTGCAACCAGTCCCTCAGAAGGCCAGGCAATGTGAACACAGCTATTTAGCTGCAGCAAGGTTAGTGAGTTGGCTAGGTGACCTTAAGCATTCATGCCCAGGAAAGAAATCAACCCTAGAACATCTAGAAAAGATATAAACTCTGACACATTGATTTTTAAGAAATAATAAAGTGCTTCTTTGCAGCTTTGCTGAATGGAGAAGAACACATCCCATTTGCTGCAGTTTTAATATGAAAACCTGCTTAGTGGAGTGATGTTGTTGAAGTATAGAAATAAAATATTGGACAATATTTTAGCACAGTCTTTAAAGCCTTTAAAGGCTAAACTTCTACACATTAGCTTCTCTGGCCAGAAAAGTAGTAATGTTATGGGAGAGAAAGTTAATGTGCAGACATAGCAGGAGAGAAAATTATGTTTTCTCAAGGTCTAGTTTTGTTCAGGTCAGAATCACGTCTGTTATAAAGGGAACACTGAGATCCAAGATGGACTTTGATTTGATCACCCAGTGCCTTCCTGTCTGTAAGACTGGCTCTAAGCCTACTCTTTTCCTTCAGCAGTAGTGTTTTAATGAGTACATACACAGTCACAGAGCTATTAGATCATTGTCTAAGCTGACAAGAATGATTATAGGCCAAATTTTTGCTTCCTTCACGTCAATTAGAAAATAAGTCTACATTTTAGATGTAGAATTTTTCAGAAGTTAGACATTTTTTAAATACTAAATACTTCATAAATAAATTGTAAATGTAAATTGTGGAGATCCTCTCCTCTCCTCTCCTCTCCTCTCCTCTCCTCTCCTCTCCTCTCCTCTCCTCTCCTCTCCTCTCCTCTCCTC
>JAOQGH010000001.1:160684436-160800802 GCA_025769975.1 Gallinago jamesoni
TCCTCTCCTCTCCTCTCCTCTCCTCTCCTCTCCTCTCCTCTCCTCTCCTCTCCTCTCCTCTCCTCTCCTCTCTCCCTTGCCTTGCTTGCCTTCATTAAAAATATTTTTTAAAGAAGTCAGGGCACAATGGAGCCCTTGATGGATGACAGTCATCTCAGTTCAGATGTCCCCAGCTCATGTGTCTATTTCTATACTAACCACACTTAGGCTATCTTGATCTTTACTGTATTACAGGGAAGACACTGAGGTGCTGGAGCACATCCAAAGAAGAACAATGAAGACGGTGAGGGGTCTAGAGCACAAGTCTTATGAGGAGCAGCAGAGGAAACTGCACTTGTTCAGCCTGGAGAAAAGGAGGTTGAGGGGAGACCTTATTGCTTTCTACAACTACCTGAAAGGTTGTAGAAAGGTGGATGTTGGTCTCTTCTCCCAAGTAACTAGCGATAGGATGAGAGGAAATGGCCTCAGGTTGAACCAGGAGAAGTTTAGATTAGATATTAGGAAAAATGTTTTCACCAAAAGGGTTATCAAGCATTGGAAAAGGCTGCTCAGGGAAGCAGTCAGAGGTATTTGCTGGAGGTACTTAAAAGACATGTAAATGTGGTGTTTAGGGATATGGTTTAGTGGTAACTTGGTAGTGTTACACTAATGGTTGGACTTGAGGATCTTAATGGTCTTTCCCAACCTAGATGATTCTATGATTCTGTGATTCTAAATGAACAATCTTAGAGTGTGTCTAGATTACCAGCTGTTGCAGAGCGAACAGTGGAGGACAGGGCTGGATTTGCTGTGATCTGTTAGGATTCTAAGACTGCATATTCATGTTGCTTCTTTACTGGCAACGAAGCTGGTGCCAGTTGATGATTCACAGCACATCCCTATCATTTGTAGAAGAGTAATTGCTGAATGACCCTGCATCCATTTTGCAACCGAGGTGCTGCGAGTGGCCTTGCGAACACCCGCCTTGGCTCCATCAGGAGCAAAAGTGCTTCAAGCACACCAGCTGTGTAAATCAGAGGACAGTAAATACAGATTCAAGACAATTTTGCATCAAAAACCATCCCTCCAATGCACTGAATAACTATGGTAGATGCACCTGTAGGGTACAAGCTGTATGGCCTGTTTCATCTGCTTTTAATTCATCTACCTTGGGAGGAACTGAATTGATTAAGAAGGGAGTTTATGTGACTAGTCCAGATGGAAACATCTATACTTTTAATTTTAAGATTGATTAAAATTAATCTGATGCTGTACTTCTTTTTACAACATAAATTTTTCTTCATATTCAGATATATCAGATGTTGTATTGAAACTATTTTACACATTCTTAATCTGTACATTATTTGCATATGTAAGTCCTGTCTTTTTTTAGATATTTTATCTATTTGATATAATTCCGTTACAAAATCTAAGCAATGTTTTAAAAGTCTGATTTTTTTTTTTAAAGTAAAGCAAAAATTAAAAGATGACTATAAATTTAGAAATAATTAATTTAGGGCAAGTTTCTATATTAAGTACATATGCCTATATGTGAAAGAGCTGTCTGAGCTTCCATTACAGTCAATGGGAGTTCTATTCATTTGTCCACACTTGAATGCTTTGGGCCACCTGAGTTCTCCAAGTGTATCTGTGGTATTTGCATGAGTCTGGAGTGACCATCAGGAGTGGCAGGTGGAGTCCAGGTATTGCACTAGGTACCTGTACACAAGCAACCGAGTAGTCAGAGGATCAACAGAGTCATCCTAAAGCAAATGTCTAAGTTTAACTAGTGAAAAGCATTTTAGACTCTTTTGACTGGATTGACTAGATCTCCACTGACTTAGCATAGACACCTACATTTATTCCTTCCTAAATTTAGATGTCTGAATCTTGAACAGAATCCTACCTCTAGTTACTGAATTACTGAATCCTGTTCTTACTTGTTTAACTGCTGCATAATCATTTTAAGTGACTATATGGCATACTAATTCAGAAATAGATTGTGAATTCCCTATTTTATCCATTTGAATGGCACTGACATTTTTTTTTAAACTGTTACAAGTTTATCAGTTTAATCAGTTTATGGTTTGGATAATTATGAAAGTTTCCATGGTCTTTTATTCATTATATTTAGTGTAATATACTAAATAGACATGAAAACTGCACATCCCACTTGTCCTCACAGTTGTATCTCACAGGCTGAACAGTCCTGTTATTGCCAAAAAAACAGCTTTCATGGAGCATAACACAGAGCTTCAGTAGAAAGTTGTTTCATGGCTTATAAAATACACTGTCCAATAGCAGCATCGGTGAAATTTTTCCAGTCGTGTAGAAAAAGGCAGGACTGTACAGAATTACTTAAGATCATTTAGTGTAATCATCTACAGTAAGGACTAAATGTACTGCAGCCATTCCTTGCAGATATTTGCCTAATCTGTTCCTAAACAATCCTAGTGAAGGATTTATTGCTGAGTCTCTGTTCTAATATTTTACCCACTACTTACAGGAAGATTGTTATTGCCTCCCTCTATAGGCTTCCGATTCTTGAAAAAAAAAGAAAAAAACATCTTTCAATCAGCTGCACATACTTTTTATGGTGATTACACCTAGAACATCCTGTGGAAGTGCTTATGTCTGCGTTGACTGTATTGGGACACTGTGACCTTGTCTCACCACAGAAATGTTACACCAGCCACCTTTGGTCAGACAAAAGATCCATCTGGCCGTTAATGCTACTCCTTACAGATGTAGGAGATATATAAAAAACATGCTAACTGGTATGGATACCACCTCTGGAACACTCTCCCATAATCGAACGACTTTCAACCCACAAACTTCCTGCATCCATTCTAATGTTCTAACAGCCTTTAATAACCCTTCTGTTAATTTCTAAAGCCCACTCTCCTAAGGCACTATAGAAGCATAGAATTGGCCAGGTTGGAAAGGACCTTTAAGATCATTGAGTCCAACCATTACGTTCTAAAATTATTGTCTACAGTATGCTTCAGCAAGGAGTTCCATCGTTAGACTATAAATCTAGCTTTTAGCTGGCCAGAGAAGATAAGATTAATTTCACCCTAAGCACTTGTAAACTGGTTGTTATAGATGTATTTCAGTATCTTTATGAGGATTGAAGGTATACACTGGCTGATCTATACTTTGATCTATATTTCCTTGATTGTGTTGCAGGACTTAACCTGTACTACCAACCTCTCAGCAGGGGTTATTAGCTCAGGTGCAGCACAAAGTGAATTCATCTAACTGGGTGCATATGTTTCTAGGGTCTCTGCACCAAGCTTCACTGTTTTCTGTAGACATTTATGTTGCTGGTGCTGCTAATGCTTTTACCAAGTTGTGGAAAAGAAATGTTACCAGATTGGTTTCCATATATTTGCAGTTCAAATTCCTGCAAGAATTTTCAAGAACGGTGCAGGATACAGAAATCATGGTAGTGTCAGCTTTTTGTTGTAAGGCAGATGTCTGAGTAGCAGCAGAGTTATGTCTTTAAAGTTTCCTCTCATGGGGAGGGAGACCATGGATTTTCATCAATGTTTGGTGAGATGTTCAAGTCCTTCTGTTTTTTATTGTTTTGCATTTTTGAGCTTCTGATTTGCATCTGGCACTGTGTGGTACTGTTTGAAGCTTCCTGTGGTCTCTTTCAATGTATAAGAGTTTTCCCTTTTTGTTCATTAGTTATCATTACCAGTGCTACAGCAGCAAACCCCCCCAAATCCAGAAAGGTTAGAATTGCGTTGCTCAGGGAGGGACTGGCAGGAGAGCCTTCAAATATAATGTCAAGCAGGAACCCAAGATGTACTTAGTGGCACAAAATGCACTGATAGAATCTGGCTCAGTAACTGTGTTTATAACTCCTTTGCACAGCAGCAAAAAGCAAGGAGGTTAAACCAGTTTATCTGGTCTATTGATTTCTTGTTGCTCTGAATCCTGATACTTTGATTTTTTTGGCTTGAATCTTTACACTGCAAAAAGGGTGAAACTGATGCTTAGGGCCATTTCCCTAGGGGTAATATATGGATCAGGTATGCAGGTTGCTGGCAGAGGATTTTCTAAGGTAAGTCTGCAAAACGTGCAGCTACAGGTCTCCCGCTAGGAAGAGTTTCAAACCCACCTCTCTCATTTTACATGTTAAATGTGGCCTAGAGGAACATCCACCCACACCAAATGGAAAAGCCAAATTTCCTTCCAGTTCCAAAAACATTATAGACATCTGCCAAATGACATTTCTAATTCTTCCCGTAAAAAATGGAAAGCTAAACAGAAGCATCACCCTTCCAATAAATCCATTCCAAACTCTTCCTGATTTATTCCAGATCCACTGCGTTTTGGTGAGGCTGTTAAATAATACCCGCTTTTGTTTTCCTTACGGCGCTTACCTCAGAATGTGTTTTATATGGGTATTCCTTCAGAGACTTTTAAAAATGCTCTAGAAATCATGAAGAGGCAAAGTTTGACTTTTGATACACATGTTCAGTTCCTATTGACTTCGATGGGGAATTTCAAGCCGGAATAGACCACAGTGTTGGAAACATTTATTTAGGCACACTAAGGAAAATGAGTACTTCTGAATGAATGTTAACATTTCCATCAACTACAACAAAATTTAAACACCTTAGTTCGACTTTTTTTTTTCAATACAAGAAAGAGACAAATCACTAAAGTATGTTTAAGGAATCAAAGGAATGGTGAAATGAAGAAAGCCACAAAACTTCTTGACAGGAGGGTTTTTTTAAAGGACTAATTAATCACAACTTCTCACAATAGATGTATCATCTCTAAGACGTAAATGAAGGATAAAATTTTAACTCACTTTTTACTGCAGTGAGATTATTGAAAAACATCCAAATTCATATTACCATAAAGAAAATAGGTCTTGAGATTTTATCCTTTCAATTATAAAGACTTTGAAAGGGCTGTTTTCAGTGGTCACTGTTGTGCCTCTATTTGTTCTGGAAGGTTTTTGCAGCCTGACTACTTGGAGAAGCACAAGAAGACCCGAGATCCTCTGGCTATGCCCTGACCTGGTCAGACAGAGCCGGCTCCTGTCCAAAGTCAAGTACGTGCTCGGGTTGCTCAATCCTGCTTGTTACCTCAAAATGCAAGTGCCATGTGAATGTGTCTATATATGACTTTGGATCAGAGCTGGCTCATGTCTGGCCATTTTGAAGAACAGACAGACAAGCTTGCATCTGTCTGTACCTGTCCCTGTAGACATACCCTAAAGCTGCTAAATAGTTGATTTTTTTTTTTTTTTTAATGTCACAGTAAACAATGAATATGGAATGTCAAGCAATCATCATAGAACTAAAAAATCCTCAACAAAGAGAACAGGTAAAACAATGCAAATAAAATGAGATTTTTTTTTTTTCTCCCACACCCATGAACCATCATGCAAGTGCAATAGCTGGAATTGATGTAAACTCTTTTTGAAAAGCTAATTTAGTAGTGTGCAGTCACCTTGTATTTTGTTTATTACTCTCCTATTTTAATTTTTTTTATTATTTTAAGAACTTGAATTTTGATATTTCCAAAATGTGAACAAGAAATACTGGCTACTGGTACAGGAAGTACATGAAAGCTTGTGAAATTTTCAAATTTGGTAAACTTTGGATAAAATTCCATACTTTGAAGTCATAAATGTTGGATGAATGTGTCTGTTGGCAAAATTTTCCCAAATAACAAATTTTAATATTTCTTATTAAATTCAGTAATGCAGCAAAGTAAAAATGGCCATTACAGTGTATGAAAAAGCATTGATTTATTCAGTAATAAAAGAGAATACCACAGGTAAAAACAGAAGATGGATGTGTAGTCCTCACTAGTCTTTTAGAGCAAGACTGTCTAATATTACTCACTTATCTTTTTATCATAAATATTTGCGGGTTCATTATTTATTTTTATTTTTGCAGTTTAGTTCTTCCTTTTGCATCTTTAAAAGCCATCTTTTCCAGATTCTACTGGTAACATTGCTGTTTAAGTACCGATGCAGTCCTACACCACGTATGGCAGTCCCTAGTCTGTGTGTCCATCACACGTGGCCTGCTGCAAGCTGTCATAGCTCTGGTTTGACTTTGGTTTTGTGCTTTTCGTGGTTGAATATGGAGGACTGATGACCACATCTTGTTTGGAAATAGCATTGCAGTAATAAATGAGAGAGAGTCTTGTGGGAATCTTCCAAAGGGTCTTTCCTAGGTTTTTTGAGGAGCTCTAGCAACTTGAGAGGTAAGAGAAAATATGGACCAAAGGTTTTGCAGCTAACTTGGGTCCTTAACCAAAGTCCACATTCAGATGGATCAGAGGGCTGGTTTAAAGAACTGCTTGTCCTCAGTGTGATCAAACAGCCATTCCATTTTACACTGACAACAGGATACCATATCCGCCAATAATACCTTTTAAAGAAGGCTTTTAAATCCCTAGCTCTCACCATGATTTGAGCACAGGTCTGTGTTACAAAATAGAACTTTGTTCTAGCAGGGGACAAACAGGTGGCAGCCAAGTCCAGAGGTGCAGCTGGGTCTAAGAAGATAGGAGTTAATTCCCCAAAGGCTTTGCAAAAATGAAGGACAAATAACTTTAAATATAGCAGCACTTTACACCTAAAATATCCCTATTTCAGTAAGAAACAGTAATGTGTCCCCAAAAGCAGAACAGAACATGAAGTAGCTACAGGGCTTCATGAGTGGATATAAATTTAGAAGATCTGATGAGCCATCTCAAACTTTTCTCCAGCTGCTTTGATGACATCATTGGTTTCGCTATCTACAGTGGCACCATTGTCACATTAAACAATGACAGTTCTAAAACTATCCTCTCTGCTTTCCTGACAGATATTCATATGCTGCAGAAGGGAAAAAAAAAAATCTTCTTCTTGTCATCATAATTTTTCTTTTTTTCTTTTCCTTTTCTTTTTTTCCTCCCACATAATTCCCTTTTGTCCTTCAGGTCTTAATTGCAATTCATTATTATTTTTGTGAAGAGCAGCCTCATGAAGGCAAAGAGTTAAAGACGTCACTTTAAATGACAAAAGCTGAACACTTTACCCCACTTTCAGTCTCTCATCTATTCATCCTTTTCATTGTGAACTTCGCTATTTCAGCTTTCTAAGCTCTTCAACTACCTGCTCCTAATTTGTATTCCTGGGAAGAGGCCTAGGCTGGTTATTTTGCATTTGTGTGCTAATGGTGATGAGTTTGCTTCTAAGAGGAGAACAGGGAGGGGAGGGCAGGAACCTCCAAAAGGGTTTAAGTGGGAGTGGGGGTGAAGGTGCAGGAAGGGTTGTTTGGGGGAGAGTCATGCTGAATTTTAACCCTGAATGCTTTCTTATACAATTTAGCACAAAGCCCTCCTGATTATATGGAAAATGACACCCTGTGAAAACTTGCCTGTTCATATACACCTTTTAAGCAAATAGGTTAGTCAAGTGTCTGAAAAGCCTGGGAGACAGTTGGGTCATCATTTTATTAACACATTAAAACACGACATATATTTTGCAAAGCTTTTTTTTTTTTTTTTTTTCATATTGCCCTGAAAATTATGCAGCTTATTCAAAGTATGTATAGTATTCTGAAATATGTTTATTAAGGGAAACAGCTTGTACATGTAAATGACAGCAGTGCAACCCAGCTCTGCTTTGTTTGATAAAACCATTTACTTTCACAGGGTTAATTTTGCCTGTGTGCTTAGATACCAAGTTAGATAAAATACCTTTCATTAGATTAAATAGGCAAACAGAGTCTTTTTGACTTATTGACTAGTATTTCAAAGCTGAGCATTTCTTATGCTAATCATTTTTTATAACTAATTTAACAGACGTAAAAGAATGTCATTATGAATAATTAGAGATGTTTGTAATTTAGTTTCTAATTAACCAGGGATGTGGCAGACCATTACAGATGGGAACACTCATTAGCTGTGAGAGGCATGGGTGTTTTACTGCTTATTATAGATTCTGCCTATATTTAAAAACGGTTTGGTTGTTTGCACTTTCTAATATGAAGCACTTTTCGTTTCACACTGCTGGGCATATCGTCCTGTACTTTGTTGCATGGTAAACCAGACAACTGTGCAAAGCACCTGATGCAACAAAGCGTGTAGGCAGTCATTTTCCATTTCGTGAACTGTTGCATGACAGTAGTTCTCACCCCGACTCCACACCCAAGAAATGAATTTGCAAAAGGGGCATTTTTCTTTTGCAGGTGTAAGGCGCTTGTAATACAATTAAGCACTTAAGCATTAGATCTTCAAATCTGTGCCCATGACTCATTTTGTGAGCAAAAATGAAAGGGAGCCTACCCACTAATGTCTCCCTACTCGCTGACCTTACAACATACTTTCCAGGACGATACTGCAGTCTATGTGTCACCCGTTTGCTGTGTGTAGGCTTCCACTAGTGACTGCCCAGCAGCCTCCTGGGTGGGAAAAAGGCTGCTCCTTCAGACTCTTACATCCCCTGGGTGAACTTCCACACACCACTGCTGTTTCTGCTCTTATTACCTTTTGCTTTCTTTAGATATAATGTCCAAAATTCTTATTTATTCTAAATGTTCAAATTCTGTTTCAACAAGACCCAAACAAATTGCAACCATCTAAGGACAGACTTCCTTCCCTTATATTTTGAAAAAAAAAAATAAAAAAAAAAATTTGCAATTTTTCAGGTACTGGAAATCCTTTGGAATCAGTAAGGTCATCTTGTTTTGGAAAAGAGACTGGATATTGATTACTGTAATCATAAGTAATTTTGCAATATTAACATATTAGCAATATAGATAGGCCATTAAGCTCTATTAGGAGGGCAGACTGCTCTATGATTTATTAGTCTATGGAAAGCAAGAGAGTGACAATTTCATGAGCTACGGCAGCAAATAAACCTGAAGGAGAAGAGCTTCCTCCCAGGTCTGACATTGGGGTTATATAGAAATATGCACCCTAATAATGGCTGTCTTTGTCTACAGAGCAAAGTCACGCACAGTTTTTTGGGAGTGACCCAGTTAAACTGCTGTAAGCTCTGCTTAGTCTGAATATGCGTAACAGACCTCTACCAGCCATGTAATGTAGTTTAACCAGATTAGTTTAAACCTTTAGTCAACCAGCGCAACTTTCTTCTGCAGAAGAGAGAAACAGAAGTGGTTTCAAGTCGGATCATTCATTGTTTTCTGTGCAAACCTGTTTGTGACTCCTCTTGCTGGAGAACAAATGTGTCCCATTTCAATTCCTGGGTTAGAGCCTGCACCAAAAATACCAGAAGCTGTAAATTAAAACGAACTGCTATTTCAATTCAAGGGTTCACATAGGGAAGAAGTAAAGATGGAGATTCCTGATATGCTTATTAGCCTACTTATGTATATTGTATTGCCAGTTAAACTTTGCCTAAGTTACAATTCAACATACTTAGTCAGATTAGAAAATATTTTTTCTTTTCATAGCAGAGATTAGAGCACTAACCACAGCTATGGAAAATCAGTGTTCAGTGCCTGCTCTACTATAGATATCATAATACAAATGACCTTGGGCAAGTCACTTAGCATATATTTGCACTGCAATCAGACAACCTAACCTTAAAGTTCAGCATTCCTGAACTTTTTAGCAGCACCAGCAGACCACTGTCAACCCCCACTGTTTTCAAAGGCCACTGTGGCCCCCTATAAAAATTTTAATCAAAAGCACCATTGTGACAACATTGTTTTATATGGTTCAGCAAACCACTTACTATAAATTGGGAACTGCAGATGGGAATCACTCCAATGGCATGGCCTCAATGTGGGTTAAATGCCGAGGGTCTCAGGCAGATTTGTGCATCCTGAGCTGCTTTGTCCACGCTTCTGCGAGTGCCAGAGCTAGTCTGGCTACCGACGTCTCTCACGTGCCTGTCCTTGCTGCTGCCACACTTCCCAGCCACAGCATTGACTGTGCCTCAGCTCCTCACCCGTAAAAGTATTTGTCTGCCTCACAGGTGCAATCTGAACATAGACGTATCAAAAGACTGAGAGGAATGCAGACGTCATAGGGTTAATGAGGGTATTTAATATATATACACACTCTAAAATACACTGAATAGTTATCTTCTCAACTTTCCCTCGGACCTTCTGGGAAGTCCTAGTAGGTACAGCTAGAGGAATGAGCAAACTACTAAAACGAAGGTGGGAGGTTATATGGTTATATAACTGTCAAAAATTATCTCAGTTCTGTTGGTTTAACCAATGTCTGACTCATCTGACCTCTCTCCAGCCTGACTACAGTGGAGATTAAAAAAAAAAGAAAGGCACCAGACCATTTTAAAAGAACAGAAGGTGCTAAAAGGAAGGGGGTTGTGCTATAATGAGCGGCTGATGGCCAACAACCACCTTCTCTCATGCCAGAATCCAATAGTTTGTTTGATTTTGCCCTCAGCGTTAATGTGATGTACCTGAATGCGTGGAATCTTCAGACTTCAGTCTGAAATCCTCTTACGGTGATGCACGCTTCTGGCTGAAGTGAGTGGGGACAGTACCTGCATGTTATTCCAGAGGATATCGAGTAAGGAACAGCATAAACAAAACTCTTACAGATAACAGATTTTGGGCAGAGTTGACTGGTGGTGGTACTGCTTTTGCTAGTAGTAAACCAACTGCATGATATCATGAGTTTCTTCCAGTGTGTAAAACAACCAAGGCAAACTATAGCAAACCAGACCAGGAGTGGGTGTCGTGTTAAGTTAGCAGCTGCTATCTTTCTGTAGGGAAGCAGACTGTAAACATTAATGGGTACAACTAGATCTGCTGCACCTATAAATTCTATGAATTTTCATCAATGCCAAATTCTAAAAGATTAAAGTCTATGCAGCCGTCCTACTTCTATTGTTAATTTTTCTCTACATGTTTCTTCTGAGTGCTCTTGGAGAAGGAGAAAAATCTTTCAACTACAGTAATCTAGCCTTCACTGTGCAATGACTGAAATAGATATTGTTTTGTCATTTACAGGTTATTGCTTAATAGAAAGTTGTCTGAGCTAGTTTCCTAAGATTAGGTGATGACATATTTGAACGTCACTTATCGTAATCATGTAAGCAGTATGTGTATCTTAATAAAGATCCTCTGTTCTGGGACTTTTTTTTTCTCTGGGTTAAAAACTATGTTCTGATGCATAAAAATGAATAATTTAGTTATAACTGTATCACCACAAGTTTATTGTAAACTGAAGCCACAATTTCAATCTTGGATGCCACAAAAAACTCGCCATAAAAATATCTAAATAGTTCTTTCTTCAGCTGCAATAACATACCATTTTACATTACCAGATGTTAAAACTCTATAGATTATCTGACAGCAAATACTATATCAAAGGCAGTTCAAAAGAAAAGTAAAAATTATTTTCATATTTTTAATCATGCCTGCAGATGGGTTAGGATAATCTGTCATAGTTCAGAAGTAGAAAAGAAAAGAAACAGGCTTGATGTAACTTGGCTCAGTGGTCTGTTTCAAATATGGTTCAGACACAATGGGAAAAACAAACAGGTCTTTGCTTGAGAAAACAGATGCAGCAGGCAAGTGCAAAATCGTACTTTGCTCGTTTCAAAGACAAAAATCAAAAATCAAAAATCTAGCTTTTTAGGAGAGAGAAAGAGAGAGACATCACTCCAAAGATCCCGTGTAAGCTTTTCTTTTTTGAGATACTTTCTGCTCTTCCCCCTTCCTCTTCCCACACACGCTGAATCAACAAACCCAGATGTTCACAGGAATACGTCCCTCGGCACCGCCACGTCCTGTGCCATGCTCGTACAACAAGAGGAGATGCCTCGCTGCAGATGCCTGGGAATCCCGCGGGACCAATTGTTACGCTGCAAAGAGATGTACAAACTGCGCTGCAGAGACAGCAGGGAAACTGAGCTTGTTCTTTATTTCTGCCTGGAGAAAGCTTCATGGGATGAACCCTCTTCAGGGGCCTTGAGTATCTAGAAACTCAGTGCTTACAAAAAAAAATCTGACTTCTGCCTGGCAGCTCTGGGCATGCGCATCCCAGGTCCTTGTCTTTTTAGTGACACGATGTTCCTTCTTAGTCTGGCGCTGAACTGAAGAGTGGGATCTGGAAGACAGAACAGAGCCTGATACCAATAAAAAACCCCACTATCCATAATTGTTATCTTACCTTCTTATTTATGGAATTTATAAGGAAGGATGTTTCAGTTTATACCCACCCAAGCATAGTCTCAGTCGTCTGCTTACCTGCTTTTCTCAGATATTTTCCTTGACCGACACCTATTTTATTTTCACTGTTGGCCTGTGATTTAAACATGTGACCACTCGAAGCTGGGGAAAGCGGCGGGTTTATGATGTTTTGCACACAGCAAGTCTTGTGTCACCTTCTCCTAGTTTAGTTACGCCTCGATACCTCACGGCACCCTTCACCCAGCCTGTACGGAGGGGTTTAAAACAGCAAAATTCAGCAGGAGCGCTTCAAAAAAACACACCAAAAAAACCCAAACCATACAAAACAAGTGGCGGGGTCGAGGTGGGTGGAGGGGTAGGACGGGGAATCAAACCGCCTGGTGCCTGACATAAAAAGAAAAATAATAAATTAATAAGGCCATAAACAATAACCTGGATGTTTACTGTGCCTGGCCGCACACCCTCCAGCGACGCTTGCATACCCCCTCCCACCCCCCCCGCCGCTTCCCCGGGCCGGATGGCTCCACAGCTCAGTGCCTTGGCTTAGGTGCAGTTGGAAATGCCCGAGAATGGCTCTTTGTTGATTTTCGCCTGTGCGAGAGAGCCTGGTGTTGCTGCGAAGCGAAGTGCTATTGAATTTGCTCGCTCAGGCAGAACACTCGACAGGAAGGAAGGAAGCAGCCATTCTTTCTGGTCCTATTGTCTGGCCACCAGGCTTAGGCAATCAAACAGCCCTGTGGCCCGGCTGCCGGCTCCCGCTCCGGCCTCTTCTGGTGGGCCCAGGGCCTGGGGCGGGGGGGAATGTATGTGGGGAGGGAAAAACAGGGGGGCTGCTGCCTTCTCATGGTGTTTACTTTGTTTGCCCCGCATCCCAACTGCGTCTTGTCAGGGCTCGGGGCCTCAGGTAGCCGTTTTCCAGCCCTGGGCATTTCTCCATGGGGGAGAAAAAATGGTCGGGGAGGGGAAGGGAGAAGCGAGACCAGCCCCGGGTGGGACATCGCTGCTCAAAACCGCTTTTGGGCTGTCACCGGGGGAGAAGAAAGAGGGGGAGCAAAGTGCAGGAGCCAGTGAAGAGCCTTTCCCAGTGCTAGGAAATATTTTTTGTGGTGGTCAGAAGGCACTTCTCAAAGCTATGGGCTATTTAACAACACGTTTATCTTTCGGGGGTAATGAAGGGTGATGGTGGAAATGGGCGTGGGACAGGCGGAGCGAACCTGTCTTTCCAAACAGGTTCGTTTAAAAAAGGATGGCAATGCAACGCGCTTTTCTGATTTCCCAGTCCCTAGTTCAGTTATCTCCCTTTTCTCCCCAGGGAAGAGGAGAGGGTGAAAAACGGGGCCAAGGGGGCTGTTTCTGGGGGGCAGAGTGCTGGGAGCGGCCGCTGCTTGTAATAATGCCATGGTCTCAGGGCGAGTTTTCCTCCTGAGGATGAGTGACAGAGGGAGAGCAAAAGGGATAACTGCCCTGAGAGCATCCAGAGCGAAAATCTGTCTGCTCTCACATTTTTACTTGCTGGACCACATCCCTGCAATGCCTCAGCACTTCCAGTCTAACGTCAGGTTGCAACCAGAAAGCCACTATGTGGATTTTGCCGTGCTGTCTCTCTTGTCCTTACTAAGGTCTGTCCATGGGATAGTCCCTTACTATAGTTTGGTGGCTGGATTTGCTGTACGTGAGAGCTGGAGGGTTTTTTTTTTGGTTCGTCATGACAGGCTTTCCTCAGACAATACGAGCTGGTGGCAGATCAGGCAATAGGTGTGTCAGGGATGACATTCTTAATGTCACATGATGGATTATGCACTAGCAAATCTGCGATGTATGGTAAGATAGTAGAGTCTGATGATTGCAGAGGCTTTAGTATTCACACAATCCTGTTTCTGCAAGCCCAGGGGTGGTTTCATGGTGGCTTAAGCCACTCTAAATACAGGCTCCAACGCTCTCACCCATGCAGGTGTCCCCAGCTGTGTGTTCCTGATCCATCCTCTTATTCAACATTATTGCTTCAAGTTTTGTTTGGCCACAAGCTTGGATGCAGCTGAAAACAAATGGCAGTCCCCAAGCTGGGTCACTGGGCAGAGGCAGGTATTGGCAGAAAGAACAGGAAGGAGCAGGACAGGGTAATGGGTACAGGTAGCACGGTGTATCTACCGCAGCCCGGGCTCAGCAGGGCAGACGTTGCCCCTTGGCATGGCACCATGCTGAGGCACTTTGAGTGCGACCTCCAAAGCCAGAAGGATTTGCTTATACCTGGGAAAGCCTATGGGTTGCCTTTTGTTAACTTCAGCAGAAAGCTGTGCATTGCATTTTGGAGTTTTGGCCTTGGAGTATACCCAGTTTCCCACCTTTATCTTAATAAAACCTCTGCTCAACCAGCTCACACCTTCCCTGGGGTGAATCTGAAACAACCTTGATCAGTTAATGGAGTTAATCCAGGTTTACCAGTGCAACCGGCAGAAATCAGCACAAATTATACCATTTGTTTTCTTTTTAATGGAAACAAGTGGAAATTACTAGAACAGAGAGACATTTGAAGCCAAGCAGAACTCTTGGGTTTGGATTTTATTACAAACTTGAAACTCGGGCCAGTTTTGATGGGATTTGTAAATGCTTTCAACAAACGTGGGCCAAGTTTCAAGTGAGGCTGGGCTCCGTTGTAAGGGAATCTGGGCCAAGGTATGGTTTTGAGTGGAAAGCATATGAAACTGAGTGCATTTTCCTGATTTAGAGACTTGCTTTGAAGTACTTGGTCCATTCAAACCTGAAACTCAAAGCAAAAACCCACATGGTGTGAGTGCACTTGAGCCAAAACTATAATAAAAAATTCCCTTGAAACTCCATGATTCAAAGCTAGTGCAGCTCCAGATAGTCCTTATAAGCTGTTACCAAGGTTGTTATTTTGCATATATATTTTATTTCAGAAATTTTAAACAATCTGAAATTTTTACTAATTTCTGGATTCTTAAATGGTCGTCTTAGCATCTTACTGTAAGGGCTGTAGTCGGGTGGAAAGGATTCAAGATTATTGCTTTTGTTAATACCTTCGTTATGAAGCTATAAATTAATTTATTTTTTTTATCTTGTCCTAAATAAGATACATCATTAGTGACCCTACTCTATGTCTACGGACTCTCTCAACATGCTCGGAACTGTGGTGTCTGAGAGCCTTCCAACAGCGCATGAAGCAACGTGAATAACATCTGCTACGTGCTGTTTATTGTCTCATCCTTTCCCTGAGATGCAGCATGTGCCATGGAGCGTCTTACTCTGGTGGGGGTTTTTGTGTCATGATTTGTTTTATGATCAAGGAACCCTTTCTTTTAAAATGTCTTGAAAGGCAAATGAGTGGAGGTTAGAAACTGGAGGGAAAATTCCCCATGAGGTAGTATTGACATATTTCTTTTTCTTTATTTCTTTTTTTTTTATTTCTTTTTTTTTGTGTGTGTGTGTGCCGTTGACAGATATTTTGACTTTGCTGCAATAGTCACATACACAAGCTCTGTGCACATATTCACATAGCTAGACAGAAACCCTTTCAAGCTTTTTTTGTTTGAACACAGCGTAATGCAATTAGCTTTACTGCCCAGCGTGCCTTTGATAGCAGAAAGTATGCTACAAGCCGACTTCTCTCCCCTTTACAGATGTGTCAAAATTCCATATGAGCAGCCACCCAGCGACTCGACTGGCTTTTGCATTTCCAGTTAACTACCCTGAATCATAAAAGCATGGGAAAGGATCTGAGAAGCGTGTTCCTCCCAACTACGGCAACACTTCAGCAGTAAGGCTGAATTTGCGTTACATGTGGAGGATCTCATGTTGGTATGCAGCATCCATAGCCCTGTGCGGATCTGTTAGGCACTTCTGAGAGGGGCTGCCTGCCTGGGGAACACCCATAGAGCTAATGGGAGGTCCTCATGTGGCTTGCTGACAGGATCGGGCCCTGTGGCTAGAAGCAGTCAAAAGATTTTGTGCTATTAAGTAATAATTCCAGTACAAAGAAGTCTCCTTTCTTACACAGCTCTGTAATTAATCCTTGTCTGCTTTGGCTGCGATCCTTATGGTCCAGGCCAAGAGAAAGCAGGGGCAGGGCAGCCAGAATGGAGGTCTGGCTCTCTTACGTCTGTAGCAAGTCAGAATCGAAGTCACCTCAAACGTCACCTCGAAAAGGGAACTCAATTGTTTCCAAGGTGAAAAAGAGGAAGAAAATGGACAGCTCTGGGGATGCCATGATCAAAAAGGAAAGAGAGAGAGAGAGCAGCA
The DNA here is from genome assembly GCA_025769975.1 of Gallinago jamesoni. Lineage (NCBI taxonomy): Eukaryota > Metazoa > Chordata > Aves > Charadriiformes > Scolopacidae > Gallinago > Gallinago jamesoni. The sequence continues at coordinate 160,700,831 of JAOQGH010000001.1, forward strand.
GTGTCAGAGCAATAGTAGAAGCAGATTCACACTTGCAAAATAGTCACTGCTGCCTTTCCAAGGACATTGCCATGACCAGTGACTTCTCCCAGGGATAAATGCACAGATACATACTCTGCTCTTTCTTCTCCTTGGAAGTTCAGAGTGAAAAATCGAACATGCAGAAGCTCTCCAAAGTTCTGTCTCCATCCATTCTTCCTCCTCGCAAGTCTGCTAGTCCCTTCTGCATATGAAGCAACATGAATTAAAGCAAGGGTTGGTTTTAAGACCACTACAGCAACACTGCATAATGCTGTACAGGACAACTGTCACAATGTAGTGTCCCAAATAGAAAAGTGACTTGCCATTACCTCCCATGTCCACATACACTGGTATAAGAGGTGACCCTCCCTTTAAAAAAATCCTGTTTCTGGAGCATGTGTGCTAGGTGAAGGACACCAGTACCAAAACGTTGCATAGCACAGGAGGAATGAAGAAAGCATCATGTTCTTGATTCTTCTGGCCAGGCCTAGACCAACTTAGGCTGAAGCTCATCTGCCCTAACTGGCATAGCCTATATGCGGTTAGGGCACTGACAAAGCAAGTACATGCTTGCTCCTCTCCCTTTCCTCCACCTTACAATTTGCATAGGGCAAACCCAGGTCATAACAGAGGAGATGATCTAGCCTGTAAAATTTCTTTGGACAGAGAAGATTTGTGCTAAATCAGCATGTTACAATTTGATGAGATTCACTAGGCTCCTAATGGAAACTCCACATACCAGATCATGTGTTGCGTTGTGGAATGTCCTCAGCACAGTTATCTACACCTAGTTTGATGAAAAGCTGGTTCCATTACTGGTTTCAAAGCTTTTTTGATGTGAAGACTTAGTGGACATCTGAGCTACTTGGTCTTCTTGTTGTATTCCAGTTGTTCCTTCCCCCATACAGGTTGTAATGAGTTTGTTAGCTGTCATATCTTGGAGATTAAGCTTTTGTGCAAGTTTTTTCAGGACAGACATGTGTAAAGGGGCCCTTTCAGCCAGAGAACAAGTGTTCCTTAATGGCCATACACATTTTTTTGGCATGCATCCATACATTGGCAGTATGATCAAACACACCCCAGCAGACAGTAAAACGGAGTTGTAGGTATAGAGACTTTGGGAGCACAGGGGAAAATATGTCATCTCTGTTTTCTTTGAAGACCTCCCTCAAGACTGAAGGCCCATATTAAATCGTGATCCTGATTTCTGTGGTGTCAGCCTAAAGGACTGTCTGGAAAATTCCATACAAAACAAAAGGGCTGCTGAGCTGCCTTACTGACAAATTAACTTATCAGCTGGAGAAGTTTTGATTTACAATGAAATTCTCTGTTGGTTACTGAGAGTCTCCCATTTAAAATTAATGACCACATAGCTGATGAATGATGAAGCAGGAAAGGACGTGTGCTGAAGACTGAACAAAAATCATCAGGTGAAAGGGGCGCTCTGTGATTATGGAATAAAAACTAGTTATTAGGGCTTTTAAAAAAAAAAAAAAACAACAACACAGAGCTCAGCTTCTCACTGGTCCTAGTGGTGGATGTTTTCTTGGAATAGAAAATGACTTCCCCCCCTCAGGATCTGTGGTACTATAAAAACAGTCCCCTTCAGAACTAACTTCCAAATCTGCTAACATAATACTCCTCTGAAGAAGAATAAGAATGTTGGTTTTACAGTTAATTAAGGGGTTTGGGTCAGGAACTTGAAATATATCCATTAGGGTATGGTTTTCTGGTTAAGGAGTCATAAATACACAGTAGAGTTTATTAAATAGCTTGAAGACTATGTTTAAAATATGATAGCAACAGATAAATAAATGTTGAAAAAAAAGAGACAGTTCACCTTAGCAGCAACTGTGTGCGTCCTTTCTTCAGAAAAGTGTATTTTGTTGTTTTCTTTTCATTCCTTTTCTTCCTTGTAACTGATTTGATGATGAAGGGAGGGTAGGTAAAGATGGAAGTGGAAAGGTAGAGCAAAATAACGCAGGGATTTGGGAATTTGAAAACAAAAAAAAAAAAAAAAGGGGGACCGTTACAAGACAGAACTGAAGAAAGCACCTACTTCCTGAAGCCATGTGAGGTGTGAGAGAAGCACCATACGAGGTGTTTGTGTCCTGCCCTCTGGGACAGTCATTTCAAGAAGAGGCAAGAGATCAGTGAGGCAAAGCATAGTCAGAAATAGCTAGGAAGAGGGAAAGGAATTTGTGAGGGAAAACATATAAAGACGGATATTTGGGTGCCAAAATCCAAAATCTACTGTTGTGGCTGTGCCTCCAAAGACATCTCTCCAGTGCTGCAGGGGGCGGCGGGGGGGGGGGCAGAGAAAGAAGCAGGGTCCATGCAGGTACCCTCGAACAGTGGACCATTTATTTGTGAGCAGAGTAATCTTTTAGACAGTTCATCATTTCCAGGACCATTCTTATGCTAATTCCCCAGACTTAGGGAAACCTTAAACTCCTTCCCTTGATGAATGGAACCATTCCTCCATCAAGAGTTAATTTTAAAAAGAGAGCAAACAGAAGGACTTGATGTTTGGCAAGCTTGGGGTTAGAATGTTCCCATATATACATACACATTTAGAAGAGAAGTATCTTAGTATTCATGATACTTGGTGATAGAGTAGCAAAAAGCTTTCAATTAAGCATGAAAAACAAATATCACAATTTATCTCAATTCTCCAGTCTTTCATGTTCAGAAAGTGTTTTTTATGTTTTTTTTTTTTCCACTTTTTTTTTTTTTGTGAATGTCTTTCATTTAGAGTTACCCTTATTCTGGGTCCTTTTTTCTTTCCCTTTGGTCAAAGCATTTCTGAATTTCTGCCAAGAAGTTACTATGTAAAGCCTGTTGTACTCAAGAGTTGGATTCCCATTCCTGGAATCATGACTAGCAACCCCAAAATAGAGTGCATTGTTGTTTCAGAAGGAAAACAAGAGAGGAAAGAAACCTTAGGAACAAACAGAGAAGGATGAAGCCAAGCGACAGTTACAGACTCTTCAGAAAGCTACTCTTCAATTAGGCATTTAGATTGGCTACTGATGAATCTAATCTGGATGGCAGGAAAAACTACATTTGAAGTACAGTCAACCCTTATAAACTAATGTTATGCAAAGCTACCTATTTTTTGCTTCCTGCCTACTTGTGTTTAGGAACCAGCATCTTTACAAACACTTGAGGGGCAGGACACCTTGGAATGTCCTGTTTCTGCTGCAGAACACATTTTTTTTCTGAACACAAAGTGAAACTTCACCACAATTACATTCCGAATTCATTCCCTGGGGAAAAAAATGGCACGATCTGTGCAAGGAGGATTAAATAGAGTAAATTTTTTTTTTTTTCCTACATGGTGGTGTAAGAAAATGGGTTAGTAATAATATCGATGTTTCAGCAAAAATATTGATGTATCAGCAAAGAAATACTGAGACTTTACAAAAAGATTCCATGCTAATGGAATCCTTTAGGAAACATCCTTTCAGGATGTTTCTTTCAGGAGACATCCTTTGCTAAAGTAAGTATTATCAGGAAACATCCTTTGTTAAAGTAAATATATTACTGGATACTCATCCAAAAATTCTGTACCAAGTTATAATCTCAATAATTTAATACGCTGTTCATTGCTTTTTGCTGATTTTCATCACACAGAAGTTTAAAATTCATAGGTATAGCAGCATTTGATCCTATAACAGTAATCATTATTAACAACAGAAAGTTTAAAAGCCTGGAGAAGCTGACTGGACAAAACAGAAGAACCTTTGGGCTGGCACACAATATTATATCTTCATTGTAAGGGAATAGGATGTAGGGAGGCTGATCATCATTAAAAAAGTTCTACTAGTAAATTGTATTAAAATGTGTTCTTAGGAAGACTGAGTGTAAATCAGTTAAAGAATATAAAAATGAGAGAGGGTACCTAGGAAGGTAAAAATATTTCCATAGACTCTGCAGAACTTAATGGTTATAAAATTCTCCTTGTTCTCACTAGGACTTTTATAATGACAGCAGGAGGGAACTCAGATTCTCCTATCTCAAAAATATTAAATCCTTTCACTTGAGTTAAGAATGTTTTATGACACACACTGGACAGGCTTGTTTCTGTCAATTTAGTAGCTTATGATGAACTCATTGATTCCCGATAATATACACAGAAATAAATTACTACTTTTAGTTTAATAAAATATGACTAATTTTAATTAAGATGTTCATATGAAAAGAGACATCATGCAAAACCAGATAAGAGAAGACAATGATTTCACCCTGTGCTTTCAGTGAGTGTCAGCACTATGATGTTAAACTTGAGAAACTGCAAAGTTCTCAAGAAAGTTCAGCCCCTTTAAAGTGCATCAAAATTATGTACCAAAAACCAAGTACAGAACCACTACTTTCTTTGCAGTATTTTAAAAAAATAATATATGTAATATTATGTAATATATGTAATAACATATGTACAATATAAAATATATATTAAAAACCAGTAGTAAAATACATTGCCAGAATTCCCAGGCTAAAAATACATTGTGACATCCTAACTGTTCGATGAGGCACCTGATTTGTTTCTCTGCTGTAGGTAACCAATGAAGCAGTAAGACAAAAGTTAATATGTACTTTGTAAGGACATTGTCAACAGAAAGGAATGGATGATTCTGAGCACCTATGAAAGACAGGTGTCTATAAAAGCTGCTGAGACCTCGATACCCAGTTTAGGAATTTAATGAAGACGTAGGCAGGTTCTCAATCTGGATATCTTTAAATATACTATATAGAGACTTTAGCATTTACCTTTTGGAGTATTCTGTCTGCTCCAGCATTGTGTGCATTAGATGAACTGGAACCTTTCCTGAACTATCTGACAGACAAGTTTTCAAAATAACATCATAAAGAATATTTTTTTAGTCCTGCTAAAGGTGTCATGAGGCCAGAAATACATATTTTTTTCTTTTTCTCCTCTAAGTGGTAAGCAAAAGGCGAATAGAAGACTTAAATATCAACTCAGTTTATGGCCCTACAAAACTGAGTCCACATATAATACAGAAAGCTTTACCAAGTGGACATGCACAAAGTATTCCTACAAAAAAATTTCTTATGGATTTGTCTGGCCAAAACGCAATATAAGACAGTACCACTGAAATCAGATCGCAAGGGACACACTGTTTTATTTCGCTAATCCATGTTGGTGCATATTCAAGACTAATGAATATAAAGTGCATGTGTGTCTCTAAATAAACTAGTGTGTTTGCATTTAAAAATGTGACTATGTCAGTTTCTGTAATTAGATCCTTTAGCATCTGTTATTGATCATTCCTGCACTTCTTTAGCTTACACTTGTGAGTCAAGTAAAATGCAGAATGTTATCCTGTAGAAGAGCAATGCTAACAAAAACATCTATCGTGTCCAGCTTTACAGGGCCAGACAGTCGTGCGTGGTTATCAGTCTAATTTGCTCTTGGCCCACAACATAAAAATCTCTGTCGTCTGCAGAAAAATGGTGTTTGGGCACTTGGTGCCCCACGATCACAAGGAGAGGATGCTCAGGCAATCGGGACAGCTTGAGCCTGGTGAGAGAGTTCACAGACAGACACTCCCTGTTTTAGCAAAAACTTGGACTGCCATTTTTTTTTTTTCCTTAGGAATGACAGCATGCTACGAGAATGTGGAAATGGATGTAACCCAATTCAAAGAGAGAGATTTTTCTCCTCCTGAGAAATACGTTTGCTTTACTACATAGAGAGCACAGGCGCGCTGTTTTGTGCTACGCAATGCCTTGCTCTGCACTGATTTGGATCAAGCCTCGGTGTGTTACATTCAGTCGACCTACTAGCTGCACCTAGCAAAGATGTTGCCTTTATGTTTCTCCAAAGACAGGATCCAAAATAGGGCAGATGTGGACAATAAAAGTACCAATTCTCTCTTTCCTCTCTTCAACCTAGCTTCAACAGTTGCTGCAGTGAACAAAGCAGGCATATATCAAACACTGAAGCCTGTACTTTTGTAACTTTTAGGTAGGTTACAACAAAAATAAAGTTGCCCACAAATAGTCTCAAAATCAGAATGGTTTTGATACTGAAGAACTGAACTTACAGGAGAGCTACCTGTAGAACAGAAGACCTAGAAGAAATGAGTAAATGTGAATAAAAATGAGAGTCAGTTTGGATCTGATCCTCATAGCTCTTTCACAGCTTTATTTCTTCATAATCCTCACATTTTAGATGTAAAGAATTCATAATAAGGTGAAGAAGGGCACCAGATATTTGATGTACTATGTGCAAGTGGAATGAGAAATGTCTCTCACAGTCCAAAGCAACTGTGAGACTTGATTGAGAATTAACAGAGTGAAAAATAATCATAAGAATTTTCATCTGGTCAATGTTGCTAGTGATAATAGATACTGGTACTCATGTGTCTCAGATAACTGAGACGCATGTGTTTCAGAGTAGGCAGTGTTATAACAATGTACAAGAGGATTAAAAAGAGAAAAAGGTTTGTATCTACTATAGATCAATAGTCAAAAGAATGAATAATATGTCAGTGCTAACAGAGGAGGTAAATTTCATTTAGCTCCCTTATTGATCTCTGAGATAATTACACTGTACATCAAAAGAAATTCAATTATATTCATGTGTTGCTTTGTGAACTGCATTAGCATCAATTGGACTCATTATCTTACATCAGGGAAAAAGCTTCCAAACTAAAATGTATGTAAACCACTACAGTTTTGCTTTCCCAGAGCTGAAGTATGCATTACAGTCAGGCAGATTTAGTCCCTTGCTGATGCGATTTTACAATTTTAACAGAGATGTAAAGAAAGACAGCACTATAAATGTTAATATAGGCTACAGTCCAGTCTACCTAATTTTTACTCCAAATGTGTACCTACAGTTTAAACAGCTTCAAAGCTTCTTTATAGCATGGTGACTGTCTCTGATACTCTTTTGTGCAACTCCTTGTTAGGGGTGACACGCTTTCTCTTTTGCTCCTGAGACACGTTGATTTTCTCTCTGAGAAGCGCTCCAGAGAAGGATTGCATTAGCCACTGCGTATAGAGCGCGTTGTAAAACAGCCCTGTCTATGGTGGTGTCCCTCCACAGCCAGTTCCAGTGGGGATATCCACATCCTTTGACACCCTACAAGGGGTGCCCATCCTTGCCCTTCACACAGCACATTGTATGGAGTCTCATGCATCAAGCAAATCAGGGTGATAAATGTGTTGTCACTGCAAAAGTATGGAAAGTCAGATGTAAAGTATGAAAACATACAGTTGTTTGAATCTAATGTCAATGTTAGTAACAGATAATGCTTCTCTGATTCAGTTATTTGTATTTTATATGACTGCATTCAATAAATCTCTCTATTAATGAAAGCTGTAAAGCACTTCCAGATGGCCTGCCTTCTGAACACAAGAATGGGCTGAACCTCACAGCTTTGCAGAGGAATTCAGGTTCATCTGGTGCAGAAGACACACAGGGCCTTGCCCCTAAACTTGTCCCAGCGACATGCTGGGACAAACAAATACAATATGCAATGTAAGTATCAGTCCCTGACTGAACAAATGCTATAACATTTACATATAATTTGGGGTGTGACTTGAGAGGACGGAGGTAATCAGGCGCTGAACATTAGTAAAAGAGCTAATCTTTTGCTAAAGCGATGTAAGCCATTTGTGTAACCTCACTGGCATTGTAGTAAAAACACATCACAACGTTGTTAAAGATCTTAATTCTTTGCCCCTGAAAGTGCAAATCAGCTCGTGGGTCATAGAGTTTGGAGGAATGTTGTACAATTATCATATGAAAGAAAAATAAAAGGATTTCACCTCAGCTTAATTTTTTCGAAATTATTTCTGAAATACTCAGTTTGAGATGCAATGGGAGATTCACCGCAGCCCTACTTCTTACTTCTTAGACAACTGTTTTTAGAGCAGAGCTGTAATCACAGCAAACTCAAAGGAACAGAGGCATGATATGAAGACCATAAATTAATTACACTGAAAGGTCCAGATATACGAGTACCTAAACATCTTAAAGAAATATGACACTTTTCACAGTTTTCAGGATTTAAATAAATAAGCCTTATTCAGAGTCATAAACATCACTGGTAAGGTTGACAAGGTGGGATTCACAAACTTCAGGGGACTGTATCTGAGGCAGTTACCTAAGATGCCCTTTTTAACCAATAGAGAGAAATAAGTATATTAAGGATAAGAGTCATTTGACCTGTTTTCATCATCTATTTTAGGATGAGATGAATCATACTCTAGAAGTGCTTATTTCACTTCATTGAACATAAATGAGAGCACAGAGAGACTATTTCAGATGTCAACTACATCTACCCTAAGATTTATGATCATTAAGATACTGATGTCTGTATTTGGTCAAATGAATCCAAATCACATTGACTTCTGTTGGTTTTCAATTAAGCACAATAAAAAGGTTCACTTAGGGGAAAGTCTTACATCCTATTCAAAAGACACTGTGAAAAAGAAGAAATAAGCGAGACTAAGGTCTAATCAGGTGTGGAATAATTGATTGGATTCGTAATGTACTTGAAATACTTGCTAGAAGTAAGTCTGATGCACGTTCTTCTATCAGTGAGACAATATTTTCCTTGAATAGAGAGCTATGAATACATGTGAATGTATGATTTAATTGTTTATAGCGGCGAAAGTGTAGCATGGGATGCCATTTGGGATTTTTTAAAGGGGAGAATGCAGAGGAAGAAGCTCTTCTCGCTTCGCTGATGTATTCCAAGATCAAAACAGAAATTATTTGAAGTCTGCAAAGAAATCTATGTCTTACACTGGTATTATATTAGGCAGATCAAATCCCACATTTGTGTGGTATGTGAGTTGTATTTAGAGATATATATAAATATAGAATATAAATATATAAAGGAAACAAGATAGGTCAATTGGGATGTGAAGAGTCCTAGTTTCAGTTCCTTTCTTGAGAGCTTCTGTTTTGAGAAGCAGGTGGATATTATATATGAGTAGTACTGCTATTTTAAGAGCATTTTCATACGTATTTATGAAAATAAAAAAGAACACATCATCTTCCATGTAAAAAAAAAAATTATTATGTCCCACATTGTTGGTGATCAACTTGAGGTTCAGAAGACTGTAAATGTTATTTATTTAATGCTTTGGTAGAAGCAATATTTTAATTATGTTTATTTTATCAAAAGGTCTTCAAAAGACACCAAGGACAATGAACTTACTCTTACTGACCACTCCCTTTTCATCATCTGAAATTCTTGGAAAGCTTCCCATACCTATGCAGTCTTCCAGATTTGTATTTGGCATTGCCACTTGTATCTTACATTAACATCATCTATAAGGCTCGTGTATCAGTGAGAATATGAAACTTCCAAAAGTTTGGGGGTTTGGTTGTGGGATTTTTTGTGAATAATAATATATTGTTAGCAACGTTGTATTGTTAGCGACGTAACATCCTAAAAATGCATTCCTGAGGCACCCAAGCGTTATAGATGTGCTAGGGCAGACGTGTTACGCTCCTTCCTTCCTGCAGGAATACTCTCTGGTCTTCAGTGTGAAGTAGGCATCCAAGCATGCCTGAAAGTGAGCTGGTTTACAGCCACATCGGAAGAAGGCAACCTTCATTTTCACTAGATGCTCCACTGGTAAGCAATGGACCCACTAGTGAAAATGGAGCAAAACCATCAGTGCGCTCTGAATCATCACACCCCCTCCTCTGTTTCAGCCTCTCTCTTCCCCTCTCCGTAGTCCTTGGGATATCATCACTAAGACCCAGAGAGGGGGCTTTTTTCTCCTTGGACCTTTCCCATGTTCCCCTCCGAGGCATTCCCATCGTTCCACGTTGGGAAGTAGCCAGTGCAACACTGTGTGCAGAGCAGCGGGCAGTTTGATGGCACCAAACTTTGCTTGCTGGCCCAATGACTTCAGCACAGCTTCCTCTGCGGTGACACTGTCATTATTTTCACTCCTGTGGTTAATGCTGCAAATCAAATCTGGCTCAGTAAACAGCCCCCACAGTTCGCCTCCTTAAGTTCTTTCTTAAAACCCCACTTTCAGCAGCTAGCTTTCAGTCAATATGCTCTAGGCTGGCACAAACCACTTCTTCTCACACCTGTGATTGTATTGGGGAAAAAAGACCAAAATAAATATTTACAGGATACATGCAAGAAGGAAAGGGCTGTTTTCCCCTTTCTGTCATTGATTTCCTCTGTTCCTCGGTTACTGGTCCTGCTCTATTTGTTTATGATACTTAGACTGCATTTTGTGGGCAAAAGTCCTTGTTTCTTTGTCATGGTTGTTTGTGCTAGACTTGCATGCCATGGCAAAGAACAGGGGAAAAAAAACATGGAGAACACTGTAGATGAAAGCAATAGTAAACCCACAAAAATCGTCTGAAAGACTCAGAGGAAAGTAATCACTAAAATGACTGTTAAACTCCTTTTTAAAATCTATTAGCTTTCACATTTATAATGGCTCCTTAGGATGGTGTGTGCTACCCTTCAACCCACTACACATGTCAAAATATCCCCACAAACTTAACCCATGGGAGCAAGTAGAAAAGATTTTATTAAAATTAGGTTTGTTTTCTTCTAAATGTTTAAAACGTAGTAACAGACTTTTATAGCTGTTAACAAGGTTCACATTTTTCTCCTAAGTGATTGCAGAATTCTTGTTATGCATAAAAAAAAATGAGAAGCAGTGGTAAATAGCATTACAAAATGAAAAATTCTCTCTTTCTCACCCTTGGAAATACACCAAATTTTTCAGACCATTTTGGCTTACCTCTGCTATCTTGTATGCATTCTGGAAAGCTGGATTTAAGAAATCAGGCAGAACTGGGTCCTCTCCTCATTTGGAGACCAATAAGTCTTCTATTTATAGAGGAATTTTATGTCCCCAAAGCCCCTATATAACCAGAGTTCCTTACTGACAGGAACAGACTTTGCAAGAGACCCTTTTGATGAGTTCAGAATTGAGTAATAGTGATCAGAAAAAAAAAATCCCGCTAAAAAGCTGAATCGTTCATATGCTCTAAAGTGGTGGTTGGTCCAGTTCTGTTTGTTTACACTCTGAAATAGTCTAAATTCACTTGTTTACAAGATGGATGTGTTTCAAGGGTGGGATAGTCCCATACATTGCTGGCAGAGTAGATGCTGTGTCTAGCAAAGCAAGTCTGTAAATTGCTGATTGCCAGAAGCCAGGAGGGCATAAGGGGAAGGCTTTCTCTCTACTTGCATTCCTTACCTCTTTTTTTAAACATCTCCTACTTGGAAAAAAAAGGAAGCCTACTGGGATACACAGACATTCACGTACAACTGGTCTGATATTCAGCATTCTCATCACAAGGGGTGAAAGCCTTTGAAAGCTAATGGCTTGCTCTGTCCTAAATGAAACCCTTCCTGAGTGGGGGGAGATGCATTTGCCTGCCTTTGCTTTTATCTACTCTGGGGCTAATGGAAGACATCGGTTTCCTGTTCTGTCAGTCTTGTCTGTCAAGCAGACACTGAATTCACTTTAATCAAAGCCACAAACTTTTAACAAGGTGTACACAGAACGTTCAGCATCTCTCTCTTGCTTGTACTTATGTACTTTACCTTTTGAAACATCAGCTGTTCACATTGTGTGAGGGCCAGATGCTGAGGAGGTGAAACCCTCTTTTCGTTCTGCCGACGTCAATAACCACGCTGATTTGTACCAGCTGAGCTTCTGCTCCACAACTTAACATTTTCAAGCCTCTCTCATATATACATCTGCAACTGGAGAAATAAAGTTGAACTTCTGATTTTCTTCCATTCAAATGAATAAACATATTTCTAAGGTATTATTTTAAGATAAAGTTTTCCTTGCTGCTTCCCTCAGAACAAATTTCTGTCACTACTGATTTATTTTCCTCCATTTGTACTTTAAAAAAAAATATTTTAAATTGTTCCTGGTTGTTGGCATCATGTATTAATGTTAAAAAAGAACTGAGATACATTTATTTGGATAAAACTCCGTCGGGCATTGAATTACACGGAAACCTCTTTATTTTGGTATTCTCAGTGTGACCAGCAATGTCACATAGAGAGTGACAGCAAATAAATCTCAGTGTATGAAGGCAGATGAAATGTCGGTCGTAGTTATAGTGACATTGTTGCCTTTAAAATGTCAGAATTTAAAGACTTAAACCACTAGGCTTCCCATGCTCCTTGTTTTAGGGCAATGACTCCTTCTAACTCTAAAGTACAACACAGACAAGATCTCTTAAGACCTTGGGGCACTTGTAACTTGAGTATCCTGCATGTCCTATGGTTTAAGTCTTTATAGATTACTTACAAAGATCAGATAGTGCAAAGAAATTGAGAACAAACCATGTTCACTTTGATACTGTTTTCATACCAAATGAGGAAACTAAAAGTTTCCTCTTTGAAAACCACATGAGTAGAATATAGGTTGCCCGTGTTATAAAAACAGCAGAAGTTGTATTCATGATTTCACTCCTTTATTGTAATTGAGTTTTAAATTTTTATCTCCATTTAAAAGAAAAAAAGGAAAGAGCTAAAACTGTCTAAAGTTTTTAAAATTGCTTGCAGTTAAGTTAAACTAGAAGGTAACAGATGAATAAAAAGTTTTTAAAGAAGTTTTTGAGACCATGAAATTTAATCTTATTTCATTGAAATGCTAACAGTCATGATTAAAAAGTACAGAGTATGAATGATCTCTTACCGTGGCAAAAAAAAAAAAAAAAAAGTATGAAAGTGTTTTTCTATTCCTATTTTCAATGTCATATTCATAATAATCATAGCTTTAACCACAAGTTTTGCTACTCCTGATTTAGCAAAAGCAAATACACTTGCCTTCCCCAATTTATCAGGAGTAAATATTGCATATCAAGCACACATAAAACAAATATCCGGTCAAATGGAGGAGAAGGGAATTGTTCTGCCAATTAGTAAATTATTCAGTGCTGGTAATGTTGCAGCTATTTAACTGTTGCTAATTGCCCAGGTATATTTACTGAGAGCCAAAGAAGAAAATAAATAAATAAAAGATGCTCTGAATCACTAGTCTGTCTCAACTAAACCATCAAAGCGTGCTGTTGTGTTTGAGTTAGTTCCTCCAGAAGTATAAAAATCCTCTTGCTGGAAACTTTGATGGTAGATGGTAATGGCTTCTGTTCTGTAAATGCTTATGCACATATGTACATTTGCTCAAGTAAATAGTCTATGAGACAGTGCCCATGAATAATGTGACAGATATAGAAAAGTACAGGCCTTGCTGACTCCTCTAATGTTTACAAAAACCTTTATGTCTTGCAATCTGTTGTTAAAAGGTATAGACAAATTTAGATATTTCTCACATTAAATCTAACGTTATTGATGTCACTCTCTGTTGCATCATTGATACGAACATTCAGCATTTCATGCAAAATAAAACTGTGCCTTTGTTCATTTTCAGATTTCATGAATGTTGAGGCTTTAAGCAATATTCACGTAGATTTGTTTCTCAGTGCAGATGTTTTTTAAGATCTTTTTTGAAAAAGCCTCAGCTAAACTGAATCAGCAGACATGCAAAACGTAACAGTCAGTGTTTGTCTATCCCACTGTCACCTAATCTGTCTGATGCAGTTTAAATATTTTTATTAATCTTCCTTTTTACTTTTCCTTTTGGAAAACACAGCATGCCAACACTTCTCCTTGCTGATTTTACAGTTTTCTTTGTGTCTACTGCTACCTCTTTCTCACTTTGCTTCCCTTTCCCTGACCTCCACATCTACTCCTTTTAAGGTTGCCATGAACGCTGATCTCGTTTGCTTCCTTGCCCATCACCAGGGGACTCCCATTTTTTCTGTAGCAAGTGAGGCTGTGGATACCTGTCTTCAAAATGAGGCGATGGAACCTGTGAGGTGGCAGTGGGAAGGAGTGCAGGGAAGGGGGACCATCAACCAGCTGGATGGGCTCAAGGCAAATTTTGTTCGGTGGAACCCTGTATAGCTTACTTTACTTGTCCTTAAGCGCAAATAACATGGCTTTTTTTTTTTTTCTCCTTTTTTTTTTCCCTCCCATTTTTCCTGAACTCATGCCAGTTAAGAAGAGCTTGTCTGAAGGTGTCTGTTTCATCAACAGGAACATGGGCTAAGAGCAATGTTAGATTTGTAAAGGAAAATGTTTCTTGCTTTCCTCAATACTTACAAGTCCTTATATCACAAGGGCGCAGTCACCCTGGAGAGTGCTCTAGAGTATCATCTTGTCTCAGCTGGGTGCAACAGTTAAAACCTTTCTTCCCATAGTTCTCAAATGGCCAACTTAATGCTATTTTCTTACACGCACTGGCATCAGTGCCTGTGAGAGCAGTAACGGTACACAAGAAGCATCTCAGTCCTAGGTAACCGGTTCAAATCCAGCCTAGGCTGAACATGAATCCTGTAAGATGGCTGTTTGGCTGGCTTTGTGAAATGATGAAGGGAGGTAGCATCATGCTGATTCTCAATGGGCAGGTGACTACGTGGTGTGACAAGGGAGGTTACTTGGCACACTTTGTGGTGGTCTCAGCACGCAGCCCCAGGAATAAAACAGTGATCCCCTCAATGCTAGGAGTGTTACCACTGAGTTAAAACATTCCAGCAGGGTGATGTAAGGAAGCATACGCTGTTCCGCTTTATTCTGTATCTCAAAGCTTGCTTTAGCTGCAGTCACATACCTCCTGTGAATCCTGGGTAGGATTAAAGAAAATCAGATTGTGCGGCTGAGTGAAAGCTTCCCCCTCTTTGTGCCTCCATTAAGACAGTGGAATCCATTTCAAATACATTGGCTGACATGCAAATCGGTAATGCACAGGGTAATAATATAACACAAGGAATGAAAATAGAAAAAGGAAAATAGTTTTGGATCCAATATTTCATTTGAATTTAAATTAATCTTGGTGATCTTTTAGTACATAATATATCAAGAAAGGCAAAGAGTATATTAAATTACCTACAGACAGTCCACAGTCAAAAAATGTTTGGAAGAAAGTAGTCTTTATGGCATTTCTACTTCTTATTTCTTCACTGGCTCCATTAAGACAAAAATAGAATACAAATGTTTTAGTCTGACAATGAAATATTTGATGACATTTAATTAAACAATAAGGGACATAGGCCAAGGGAAATGCTACAGCATAAAATCACAACAAATTATTCTTGTATTTAACATTACTTTGACATGAGCGAGAAACACATTGGGGGAAGAATTTTTCCAAAGCACCTTTTCACTTTTGATTTAAAATTAGGATGCCTTAATCTGCTGTTCTAAGAAAACTTCTCTGGACATGGAGCTTCTCTTGCACTTCAGGTTAACTGGGATCAGATGCCTATCAGTAGCGCTATTTTAGTGTGTGAACGTTTGCAAGATTCAACCTGAGGTCCATAGTTATTTAAAACAATCCTTTACACACAGTTTATATTCAGAGCTGAATCGAAATGTCACTGCGAATATGACCAAGAATGAATGCGGTTCACACTAGCTGTCGGTTTTGTTCAAAACTCACATGGATGTCAATACTATGCATGACATCAGTTGTGTATGGCCCCTTCTGAGAAATACGTGTAACTCCTAACTTGCTAGCTGTATAAAAAAAATTTTCATGTTTTTATTTGTACTATCTCTTCCTCTTGTCTATTTGTTCCTGTACTGACTCACACAATTTTTAACAGGAACAAATACGATAAGAGTAATAAGCAAGTATGTGTTTATACATATGTCTCTCTATATATACATGCAGTATATGGACTCATTGAGACTATTTTGGCTGCTGGACAACTTTCTGTGGTATTAATCAGACATTACATTGATTTTGATTGCATTCTTACTCTGCAAGGATAATTCGCTGTTATACATCAGACATTTTTTAAACAACAAGTCTTGTATTCACAGAAAGGCATAATGGCTTTATTGACTATAATAAGTTATCAAAGTGCAGCAGAGAGGATAAATTATGTGCATGAACTGTGATTATATGTTTCTCATGTTCTAAGGGCTATTTCTATGTGCTTCTCATAAGGGAAATGCTTTCTAGAGACTACTCCATCTATACATATGTTTAATTTTATTTTCTTCTGTAGTTTAGGACCTATTTAAATGAATAATGATGGAAATTATCTAAAGCCTACTGCCATTAGCAGGATAACTGATACCAACCTATGCAGGGGGGAGAATTCACCGTTTGGGAGGGAAAGGGGAAAGGTAGAAGGGCAGAAAACACTCCATTGTAACTGCACTGTGCCATTAGAGTGTTGAAGAATTCTCCATGTCTCATTACAAAGAGGTGGCCAGGAAACACAGCAACACAGTCCCTTTTCATGTCCCTTTCCTCCTCCTGATCAGTGTTGCTACAAGCTACTGTCACGTAGCCGAATCACTCCTAATTACAGTCTTAGGCTCAGACAACCCTTGAGCACTTGTGTACATCTCGTTTAAAAAGGGCCCTAATGAGCCTGATTTTTACACTGGCTTACACAGTTAAATTTTGAATTATGCAGGAATTGTGAACGTGTCATTTCTGGTAATCAGGCTTACTGGGCCACAAGTATTTTAATTTTGGCAGTGTAAAATTAAAACTCCTTTGTGGTCTGTAAGCAGTATCTTAGATTAGGAAATCTCTCCCTATCTATAGTATCGATGTCTACATCTGACCTACTCTTTTTAAGCTCCCTTTATTGTCAACAAGCAAACATTTCCAGACGATGATTCTGCTGACCTATTTTAGATATAATTATTTTAAGGTTAGATGAAAATTAGGTGAGGTTGATCCTACCGGTAGTTTTCCAGTGTAGGGATTTTTTTAAAAAAAAAAACAAGAATGGTCAGTCTTTCATTTAACTTTTTTTGTTTATTTCTATTTGACTAACTCAGATTGTGCTTAGTGTCATACAAACACACACAAAATTGTCTTCTTCCCCCAAAAGGTTGTGATTTATTTAAATAAAAAAGCAGACAGAAGTTCATACATCGTCTATTATAAGCTGGTATGATCTGGAAGTGATGCAGTACTGGAGAGAGTGAAACAGCATAAAAATGATTTATCACAAGTTAATATTGTATAAAAACTCTTGATTTATCATCCAAGTACTTCATTTAAACTACAAATAACTTCTTGCACAACCACTGGCTTTAAGTCCTAGGAATGTGTATGTACATGATGAGATAAAAAGAATTATTACAGTATTAACTGTAGGAAATAAAGATCAAAGGTTACCATCATGACTCTTCCTGAACTAAAACTATCCTTTGCCTCAAAGTGATACCTCAACTGTCCTGAAAGTGTAATGAACAATACTTAAGGTGATATTTGTAGTGGCATAGGTTTCTCTTTAGTAACTCTGTATAAATGTAAAATATATTAAATATTCAAAGTATTACATTCTCCATATAGTTTTAGCTGATTTTTTTTTTTTCAGTCCAGCTATCAAGTTTGCATGTAGTTTCCTCAAAACGTGTGTGTTTCATCTTTTCTGGTGTGATTTTTGTAGGAGCAGAGAGGGCACTAAAGGCAAAACAGAACTATTCTAAAAGTTCTCTTTTTCTGTTATTACATTGAAGCATCTTTATGCCTTTATAATACGCAATCAGAATTGTGTGAGTGGAACTGGAGTCATGGCAACCTGACAATAAAAAAAAAATCCAAAGAACATTTTTATCTAGTTCATGAGAAAAGTCTTCATGCAAATGTCAAAATATATGTAATCAGTCTATACTATATAAAATATATTCAATAAACATGGAATTACGCTACTTCTAAGTGAATAAATACTAATTTGGCCTTTTAAGTGGCCTTTTGTCTCTTAAAAATCAATATAAACTATTCCTTCAAATCTTCCCACAGACAGTTCATAAGCTCAATGAACACTTTCCAAGTGAATTGTTATACTATGCTCTTGCTTGCCAGCCAGCCAGCTTGAAAAAAAGCAGATGATTCCTATGCAGATGTACAACCTTACAGTCTTTTTAAAAGGGAAGTGGTAACTGAGGTTTAGATTGGTTGGGACATGAATCTTTTTAGAAAGCAGGACTTCTATGGAAAAGCACCCCACTGAGGCTCTGGACACCGAGTCTGTGCCACTTCTTCCTCAATTTGGCCCTGTTGCAATCAGTCTTTTCCTAAGGTTCACACAGATGGAAGAGAATAGTTTTCTACTGTCTACTTGCAACTGTTGGGAAATATGCATCTAGTTATTATTTTCCATTTTAAATAGTGCCATTCTGAATTTCTGGTGCTATAATGAAAAGTGTAACTTGCTTCCTGCATTCCAAAAAAATTATTCCAGAATCAATGACACAAGAGTCCTTAGACAGTTCAAGACTTGGACATCAGCTTCACAGAGCAAGGCTGCAGAAAGGAATACAACTGTAATGTAAGCTGGTTGCTCTGGTACACTGCTGAAATGAACCATGGGTGCAGAGCAGCTGGCTGAAACGAAATCCAGACAAGACACACATGAATGTGGTGGAAAGAGGAAAATGTTAAAAAAAAAAAAGCCACAAACTTTACCTCTTCATAACATCAAAGTGGTTCTCAACTTTTGCTTCCTTTTGTACTCATTATTGCTTCCAGATACCCATTGTTAGTCTCTGATCTTCTACACAAAGGTTTCTTAGCTGTTGTGAGCCATACACTCTGTCACCTACTGCTACATTTTTCTCAGTACAGTATACCTGGTAAGGTGAAGGATGTCACTGAGAAGTTCTAGGTTTTCTGATGTGTGGTGCAGCATAAGGCAGCACAACGCACAATGACAGCCTTCTTCATTGGTGATTCGGGTATTCAGTATTCAGTGTCCTATGTCCAGACATCACAGAAGATGTCTCTGGGTCTGGAATTTGTAAAAATTCATACATCCCCACTTACAGTCTACAGCTGTGGAGTCCTCATGAGCACTGACTTCATCTTACCAGGGGGCTGTTGCATTTACCTCAGGGACAGGTGAAGGATCTAGTTCTTCATAGGTGAAGAGATGAGAGGTGAAGAAAGCAAAAAATATCCTGTCCACATCCACTTCAAATACGTTGCAGCTCAGTTTTCAAAAACTTCTTATCTTTATTCCAGCTCCTTGTTCCACAGGAAAGTGATTACTTTTTTTTTTTTAATGAGAACTTTTTGACATGATAGGAAAAAAAAAAAGCAGGTAGAGAACTCTGGCTTGTCTAGGTGACAGAGGAAATACGTCTGTTCTCTTGGGTAGGAAAGCAAATAGAAAAACTTATGGGAATCTTATGACTTTTGAGGGAAATAAAACAGAACAGTTTAGAAAAAACTTCATCCATTACACAGATGAGAGAACAGCTCAGAAGGAGGAAAGATGTCAACCTTTGTCCCAGAACAAGTGATCAGCTAGCACATTCCTTACCTGTCAAATGTGTTGAATTGATTTGAATTAATAAAATTTTCAAATTCTGATTAATGAAAACAGATTCCTGTTATTTATTTATCTAACTATTTATTTATTTTTAATGTAAGATCATTTGGTTATTTTAAAGAATGAAAAGCACTTTATTTTGTCCTTCTACTCATTACAACTTTAATACAGGCAAAGACACATGATGGAGGTCTTCACTCTTAATCCAATTTCTTTTCTTTATAAGTACCCTCCCACTCTTCTTTCTATTTCCTTTTTGAAAAAGGAAGAAAATATTCAAAAGATGAAGATATTGAGAAACTGGCTGAAAGGGATTTTTTTAAAAGACTTCAGTGTACCTTCTCATCCAATTTCAGTAGTGGAGACTTCTTGCCATCTATATCCGATAGCTGTAACACGACACAGATTTTCAATATCTTGATGTAAGTTAAAACCAGTACAATGCAATGACACAAAATGTCACCAAGTATAATCAATAAAATTTTCTCCATTAAGAAGTATGTGCTCTGTCACTAGGACATATTTTCCTAGGTCATGAGACCAGATAAAATTAGGTGGGAAGCTGACTTGACTGTTGTCTACCTGGTCAAACACTCATGGTGTTACTCACTGGTTTTATCTTTTTACACAATATAACTAAGGTAAAGGTTTATTGTTGATCCTTCCCATTGTGAACAAATATTTTGCTTTCTGAAGATGCTGTACCAAATTGCAAGCAAAATTTGCTTGAAAAGAAGTACTTGTCTACTTGTGAGAACTCAAATTTGCTGTTGTTTTTTCAGAGTAGGTAAGATAAAAAAAATAAATATGCAGTTGTCAAATTATTTCATACAATCTTTACTTACTCCAAAGGTTTCTATGCTACTAGAAATTAAAAAGATCAGGTCCAGGCAACCGCTTATCATATATTATTTTCCAGATAGACTTCATATCATAATCTTGGAAAATCCGAGCTACATTCAGATTTCTAGAAGGTGTGGAAGCCCAGGCATTCAGAACATGTTGAAGAAGGGGTATTTTAGTCTCTAGATTTGTAATCAGTCATGCATGTTTGACTGTAAATGCTCTGAGAGGATCCTCCACATTGTCAGGAGAAGCCAGGTGCTTAAATTTATGTGTGTGTTTAGTGCTTGCAGGATCAGAGCTGAACTTCTGTTGCTGAAAGGCATGTGGAAAGAAGGATCTAGGTCTAGTCACTGTAGTGCCCTCAACAGTCAATTGAGAAAAATAGCTACCTCCAGTGGGCAATTCTTTCCATCAGTCTAAGTCATTGGTGTTAAGAAGGGATGATCCACCCTTTGAAGATGTCTGTCACTCCCCTTTGCAGACACAAGGAGCCTAAAAAGACCCAACTCAGACTTGATAGGTTATTTCGGTTTACATGAATCCTATCCTTTGTTATTGACTCCATTGCTTTAAAGTTTTAAAAGTTTCTGTGATTATCTTATCTTTACTGTTTTAATAAATTTCCTAAGACAACTGGTGGCTGAACTGGTAAATATCTGTTCATTAAAGTGTTGTGTTTCTAAGGACATGGTATATAAAATATAAGTTGCATGATACTTCCAATCTCACTGCTAGTTGTGCTTTTTCTCTAGTTGCCCTTAAACTGCTGATTAAAGACATCTAGTTTTACACTGTCCAGCATTTTATTCAGCTTTCCTTAGGAAATCTGTGACTTACAAAGGGCAGTACATATGAGTTAAGAACACATCCTTGTCATTCCTTGTAAGGCTATAACATGAACTATGATACTGCATGCTTGGTATAATTTTACGATACCCTTGCTTTATAAAAATGACCTTGTTTAACTACATATATATTAAATAAATAAATGATCTCTTTCTTATTCATCCAGAAAAAAGGCTTTGGCTATCTTCTGATTCAAAATATGGTAAAATGTTGCCTACACTCTTACCACTGGAAGAATGTTGTGATATATCAAGCTGAACTTCAGGCTTGCATCGTATGCTTAGGAGTGTACTGAAATGAGCACTGCAAAAGTGGCAAGTGAATACAACTAATCAGTTCAGAGAAACCAGCCATCATGTTATGTAAAACTACCCAAGAAGGTACATAAAGACACTCAAGAATGCTTCAAATACTCTTCACCAAAAAAAAGTGCTGACAACAACCTGTCCGGTGGCCTCAAACAGGCTACCTTCTGTGCTCTATTTTTGTTCCATCCTTAGTAAAATAGAAATAATTTAGATTTACCTACTTATATATGTTGCAGGTTTAGAATGTCATTCTAGCACTTAAAGCTAAAGTGAGCCATTTACACAATGCTCAGACTTGGAAGATGGACACATGTACGTTTAGGGAGGGTACGGAGGTGTGAGGGAAGCTGGATAATGTGGATGCTATAAAGCTGCATCTTTGATTTATTGTTCTGAAATACAGCCTAAGGTTCTTTCTTCATGTTAAGGCTATACAGTCAAGCATAAAACATGACTCTGCCATCTGACGGTATAAAATATTTCTGTCCAGTGGAAATCCTAATGCTTTTTAGCAGGTGGGCATCCTGCTGAGGGCTGCTAGGCAGATGGAGGATATTTCCTGCTCTGGAGTGCTGCACTGCTGGGCTTGGTGCTAACATATACATTTCTGACACCTAGCATAAGGGTGAAATAAGACTCAGGAATATTTTCCTCAGCGTTATAAAGTTCTGGTTGGGATGGACCCCAGAATTCCCAAGGTTAGAGCCTTCTTTGTTGTTGCCAGGTTCACCTCACCAGAGCTGCCTTGGTGGCCTCTACGATCTTGATATTTGTAGATTCTTCAGTGCACGTACACCACATTCCCACTGTAACTACAAGTTCTTGGGTTCTTTTTAAAGAGAAATATTTTATAGCAGGCAATAGGCAGTGTTAACATCCTATTTCTAGCTAGTACTAAAAGTAAGGGAGGCTATTAAGTAAGCACTGCTTTTCTCCTAAGGACCATTTGTATATATGCGGGATTAGGTGCATAGGTGTGAACAAGCACAGACCAAGGCAGATCACTTCACCCAAAGACTGTCTTGTCTTCTAAACCAGATAATAAACCCAAACAAACTGGAGGTCAGTAGTTGAGAAAAGAAGCTAAGATTAGTTAGTAAAAAGGAGTTGCCTGGTTTTAGAAAGAGGATTATTTATAAATAAAAGAGCTCTTTATGAGTAAGGAGAATGCTGTCATATGCAGTTTAAGAGACACGGCTAAGAAAAAGTGAAAGAGAGAAGAAGGCCTTCCCTCGCTTATTGAAAACTGGCATTTTTTTTTACCCCAAATAATTAAAAGGCACAGTAACTTCCTGTATAAAAGCACAGTGAAGAGCAAGCTCTGTCATTTTACCACCAGGTAAACTTGCTGAGGTCAGCTCCTGGCCAAGGTGTAGGGATGACCTCAGCAAGTTTACCTTGTGGTAAAACTAACAGGCTTTGATCTTTACTTTGTTCTCACCTCAGGACAGCTCCTGCTCGCTAGTTACCTGAAGGTAAAAATCACACCACCTTTTATCACCAAAGCTAAGCCTATGAAGCAAACAGACTGGGAATAAGAAGAAATGAGAGCTGATATATGGCATCTAGACATCAAAGCAGGGGATGAAGGTCTCATTTTCCTTCTTCAAGAGGAAAAAGGATATTTAGAAATGAGATATGAGGCAGAAGACATAGTAGAAACGGTAAGCATGATTGAATAGCATGTACAATGACTTCACAGTAGTGTTTTAGACAAATAAGGTAGGGAGAAGAAAGGAGGAGAAACGAGGTGGGAAAACATGGAAATAAAGGGTGGGGTTATGATGGGGAGACAACCAAGGCAGAGACAAATATTTTTTGGTGGGATTTAGAGAAGTGGGAGCATAGAGGGAAAAACATGAGACAGGCTGCATTTGGAGGTACACTGGACAGCAAGTATGAGCCCATGAGCGTGTTAGGATAGCAAGATGAGTTTACACCATGCCAGGGATGGACTGACACTGATGTCAGCAAATCCGATGGCTGCAAGCAGTCACGAACCCAGCTCATAGGGGAGCAGCAGGTGGTAACGGAGGACATTGAGGTCGGCTTTCTGCAGGGGTAAGTTTAGCCATCTAGGCTGTTTCACTTGGGAAAGAGGTCAGTGAGGACTCAAGAAAGGGAGGATAATAGAAATCTGTGATGGGGTGTAAGGGAAGCAGGAATCTCGAAGAGCCAGCATGTGGGGAGCCGCTGCTTAGTCTTGATGGTTTTGGCATGACGGCTTGGCACTCAACAAAATATTTGCCATGCTATATCTTCTGCATTCCTATAATTTCTCTGGTGCTCCAGATTGCTATAGCTATTTCTTTATTGTCATATAAATAATTGAAGTTTTTCTAGGTTTTGGCTTTGGGTTTGTTTGTTTGTTTTTGAATTATTTTTTTTTTTAAATTTTTAAAAAATCAAAATCATACTTCCATGAGCCCTAATTTAGTCAGGTTATATATTTCAGAGCAAACAGCTTGCTTTGCCTAAGTACTTCTGTGAACTGAACAGTCTGCCCTGAGGCAAGCAAATCCAAAGCCAAATAGGGATGCACCCTTCATATTCTGCTAATTGATTGAAGGGGCAAATGATCTATAGGAAAAGTTGTATCATTAACTTAATTGAGGGCAAAGCCTAATTAGAGGGGAAATGAAGTAGACAGAGCCAGAGACACAGCGGGCTTTCATGTGAGATGTCAACAAACAGACATTGTAACTAAAACCAGACAGCAACCGCAGTACTTTTCAATGTGAAAACATTTACAATGATTGTGATGTGTATGCGAGATTTCAGAGGAGGAATGCAAAAATTTAACGCAGCTAAATAGAAATCAGCAGGTTTTAGAGTTAGGGAAAAAAATCAACTGACTAAAGTTGCTTTCAGAAATCCTGAGCAAACTGACTGAAGTTACTTAAGACTGCATTTGTGCTTCTCCAGTATATTTGAACTCCACATTCCAGAGGAAATCCAACAAGAACTGCACCAGGATTTTTACAGTAGCAAGTAAATAAATCGAGTAAATTCTGGCAGAAGATATTGCTTCAGTTTGACTGTACAGAATTTCTGAATGAAGACATAAAATGTCACTTCTGCACGTTTGTTCTTTAAATGGTTACTCTTTTGCAGTTACTTTTCTGGAGTGCCCCTGCTTGTGCACCAGTTTCCCCTCTCAGAATCACAAGCTCCTGAGCTGTGAACTGGTGATATTAAATTCTAGAGGCTTGTTAAGTATTTTAAACATTAGTTTAATATCTGAACTAAAACAGGTGGCAGTGGTCTTTTCGGGACCTTTTCCACTGCGTTTTAGGGGATTTTTTTTGGCATGCAACTCCTCTTTTACCAACTGCAGGAATACAAACAAAACCTTTTCATAAGAAAAGCCACTTAAGTGAAATGAGGAATGCAAGCAGACATGTTTTGGCTACAGTGCAAGTCTTTAAAGTATATAGGCATTATTATACAATTCAACAGCAGTCACATGGGTATTGTGCATTCTTTAAAAAGCTGGGCCCTGAGCCTGCTCCCCAAATATGCACAAAATTTCTGTAAGTATATATAATTAGATAGTTTGTAGATATGTTAATAAAGGGAAAAAGAATATTATTGTGAAAACCAAACCTACACAGAGCCAGAAAAATCATCACATGCTAATTAACCAAAATATTTTTGAACTGACCTCTTTTGTATTCTAAGGAAAATTATCAACAGTTTGCAGCTTCACAAACTGCACATTTTATTAATCAATGTAATGGCTTACTAGACAACAGAGTCATCCCTGTGTCAACTGGATATTAAATAGATGTTTCTGCACCTGTATTTTATTCTCCATACTTTCCGTCCTTCCTAGCCAACACAACCACCCTCATCTCCTGTCTCCTTCCATACGGATCAGCCTCAAAACTTTGTCCTGGATCCACTGATGCAGCTCTGAAACAAGAAAACTCCCAAAGACTGCTTGGAAGATTTTACTTGCGTTGGATCACCATGTCTTCCTCAAATCAATTTAAGAGTTTTTCCTCAAGACAAGTGAGAGCCACTGATCCAACCAAGATAACACACTGGCTCCCTTGTAATTCAAATTCTCCCATGCAAAGCTTGAAAACACTGACTTTAGGCAAAAGACAGGAAGAGACTCCACTGAGTACAGTATTAGTAATTACCTATGTTGTGTGACAAGGAGCACTAAATGCACTCAAAGTTAGCCTAACAAATGCATATTGTGCCATTCCTGCAGCTAAAGACCTTCAGGGCAAATCTCCTTCTAGTTCTCTGAAAGTACATTAGCTCAAAGCTCATTTTGGTGGAAAATGGAATTTATAAAATTATGGGTTTCAAGACAGCAAAAATTACAGCAGTCTACAAATCACTGAACAATCTTTCTTATTTCATCTTTGTAGTAAAGTTTATTGTAAACTAGGTAATAAGAGGAAATCCTGCTTGGATCATACTAGAGTACAATAGTTGAATGTTAACACATTTATTATCACCTGTCACATCCCTATGAATGCATCATTGTGAACATGCATTTGGATCTAGGACAGCATCATTAATCTTTGTTCCAAAAAAACCACAGTAGTTAATTATTTGTCTCAACATATTGCATTTAAATCATCCTCCTCATTAAATCAATTATGAAACAATGTAAGTATCCTAATTGAGCTAGTAAGAACTAGAACATTGTTGCAAAATTGAAATGGAAAGAAACTACCAAATCCGATCCTGATTTTCAAGTACATAAAGTCTATTTCTTTTTTTCTTTCTCTAGCAGAAATCATACGGCTTGGGAATTAAATTAGGAAATCTTTCCAGGGTGTATTAGCTGGGGTTTGGCAATGTGCTACCTTTGTCACGTGGCTTTTTACAACTTGGAACACAAGCAGACCTTACTCGTGCCTGCTCATAATATATACTGTAAACATATCTTATGATGCAAAGACGTTTTTAATACTTCCCATTGTTCTCAATGGAATACAGTAAACAATGGAAGCTATTGAACTCTCTATGTTTTTGAAAATATGGTTCAAATGTGTATCAAATTTCCTTTCTCAATAGTGGCATCCACTGAAGCAAATATTGGCATGTGTATATCTGAATTAGCTGCCCAAGCTCCCCTTATAGTATGTAGAGGGAAACAAGCTGTTTTAAGACTTGATTAATCTGACTTATTTTAGACATCTGCTTTGGGATGAGAAGAATCACATCACATCTTTTTTTTTTCCCATTAACCCAAGACTTCTATACGCCAAGATGAGGCTATCTAGACTTCAGTAATCTAAATTTCAGCCTCCATCAGCCCGGAGGATAACATAATAGAAGTAGCATGAACTTGAAAGCTCAAAAGGAAAGAATGAAGAGATGGAGGCCTTTATTATTCGTACCCACAGCATCATAGAAGACATGAAGCTATACCAAGGACTTGACTGTAAAGTGTAGTGGAACACAGCTTAGCAAAGAGATGCAAGAGATAAAATGATATGGAAAAAACACTACAGATTGTCCTATGGATAGAAATATTCTTACAGAGAGCAACGACTGATATTGGGAAAATATATTTCCATATTTCTGTAGCTTTTATGTTTTCTTTTTCTTTGACAAGGTTCCCATAAAAGTGTAGATACTTCAGGTGCTGTTCTTTTTAGTTGTTGGACTTGGTATTGTAATATTGTATAGGGATGTCTTACTGCAGTACTTATTTTGTCAAGTACATGAAATCACTCCTGGTTTTCTAACAGGAGCACCTTTCCATGCAGGTAACTTAGACTTGATATTCTTCTCCTCTGATAGAAACAAGTAGTCCCTGCAGGATGTAGGAGAACTGCACAGTGCAGCAATTTTTACCTTTCTCTTTCACATCTGGGTACATCAGCAAAAGGAAAAATACCTTTACCTTTAGAAGAGACAATCTTATTCTCAACATCACTCTTCACTGAATAAGAACTGTTTCCATTATCCTTTTCTATGTAGTAGTTATTGGCACATTCCTTTCCTTTCTCACTCACAAGTTACAACAGGAGAACATATATCTTTTTTCATCACTTACAACTTCCAAAGTAAAATTAAACACTTTACAGATTTCTGTTAGCTTTGTTGGTTTTTTTTTTTTACTATGCCTCCCAAAAGAGCTCCCTGCCAGATGAACTACAAGCAATAAGGTTTTTCTACTTCAATGAAATTAAAAATAAGTAGGGAAGAAGAAATCTAAAAAATAGTGTTTCCTTTCAAGGAAAAATAAGCAATGATAATGTACATGTTCTATACATCCATTGTAAATTCCATCTTCCAAGTTTCCTATAAAAACTAACATTTGTCAACAATTACCACTTGGTACTATACAACACTTCTTTCAAAATATTTGGAGATACCTACTGTGTAGTAACTATGGGCAAATGTTGATTTTTAATAACTTCTATTATGTGTGGTCTTGTTACTGGTGCAAACATGATGAACTTTCTGAATAATTTCATACTAAATCATTACTCATTTTGTTTTTAATAACATTGTAAATAGTCACATTAAACTTGCAAAACAAAACTCTAAATCCCAGGAAGGAATAAATTGTGTAGAATTAATTGACTTGTGAGTGGTTGCTTTTCCTCACTGTCTGCACACACTAAAATTCAGCACATTCTGCATTTAATAAGTCAATTACAATCACAGGACATATATTGTTAATTAGGAACTAAGCCTCACTTTCCACAAAGGACTGAACTCCCTTTTCCACCTAAAATATGCAAACTAATATTTTATGTAAATAAATGTCGCATTTTTTTGGACAGAGTTGCAGAGCAAATTTGTCAGATTTACCAAATTGTCAGACTACCTTGGGAATTAGGAGGAGCAGACGCTTTGAGAGCTTCCCATAGACAAAGGCACACTGATCCTCATCCCACTGACAGCAACAGAGCAAGTTGCCACTGTCTTCAGTGTGAGGAGGATTCAGCCCAGAAGGCAGAAACATTTGCTAACATGAAGGAATAGGGGCAGCCTTGTTAGTGGAGCTCTTTCCCAGGAAGTCAGAAGCTGATCAGCTCTGTGCTCAGCAGGAGATGTCAACAAAGTCTATAGAAATTATGATGGGCGCTTCAGATTACGTGAAGAAATTGTGACTTTCTCAGAAAGGTCATATGTAAAACATTCTCCTTAAATACGTTCTCCTCAAATTAGATCAGCAGTTTACACAATCTAATTCATTATTTGAGATATTGTTTCTTAACAAATAACTGAAAAACTAGTTGTAAAAGATGCTTTACTAACAAAGTCAAAAGAATTCAAAGAAGCTTTTTAAGAATAAAAATATTAAAACATGAACAGCTTAAAATCATAAGATACAAAGGGAAAAATCCTGCTCCTCTTTCTGCTGGGAAGTGGGCTTTGACCACAGAAAAACATGTGGGGATGTTGTTGTGGTGGCAATAGCCACAGCATTGTCACTACTTCTTTTGTGGTACTGTAGAAAAAATAAAAAAGAAAGGAAACTCTCCTGCTGCCTGAGGCATGCTCCTGGTCAAAGCCCAGCTCTTTAGGCTTGGGTGAGGGAAGACGGGATTTGCCTCAACAGGATGCATAAGTGGATTAACATGACAAATTAACTGTTAATCCAAGTAGTAGCCAACTATTAATAAACTCCTCATGAACACTACCTTAGTGGTTTGAACTCTCTGCTCCCGGTGTGTTTTGAGTTTGGAGGGTGAATATGAGCTAGTCTCCTGTCTAGAGGCAGATGTAATGGTCACCTGGGTGAACAAATATAGATGAGTCCATCCTGCGGACTTCATAAAGATGATGTTTTTAGTACGACCGTGGACAAGGCACTTCAGACTTTGGATCCAAAAAAAAAAGAAGCTGTTTTGGCTACTCTTCAATCTCACTTTCTCAAACAACAGAGGAAGATTTTTCTACACTTGGTAGAGGGAATAAGTCAGAGGGAGGTGCTTGTATCCTGCTACTTTTTCCATTTTAACTTCCGTAGCTGCCAACTATTAATGGTTTTCCACTGGACAGTTATGACTAGGTGTTGTTTGTTTTTTTTCAAATTATACTGTCATTTGTTAGCAACCAGCTATCAGATCAGTGGAAAGTCTTTTAGATATCATTGTAAGATTTCTTTTTCTTCTTTGAAATTGTGAAAGGAAGTGGTCTGAGAATTATTTTTATCCACCTCTGTTTCACTTGTTTGCAAGTTTGGTTTTACTTTTCTTGCAGTCAGTGGCAAATCTCAGTGAATTTAACAAGAGAAAAAGGCATTTTAGCAACACTAGTTGAAGTTCAACTATTCCAATTTATATTGGTATGAGAGTAAAAAGATTAAAAAAAATACTTTAATAATAAGTTCTAGTTCCAAGGGCTTATTTAATTTAAATAATTTAATTTAAATCTAAATGAAAAAAACCAACAGGTATGTGACTCAAGCGCCAACAAAAACAGGTACCTAGCTTGGACATAATTACGCAAGTAAATCTCCTTTTGCCTTTACTGAGTGTTTGGTTCTATCACTTTAATGAGAATTCTATTCTGTCCAGTGATTGCAGGACTAGGTCCTCCATCTGTAATGACTAAAAGTCTCAGAAATATTTCAGTCTTAGAGATAGTTTTCATCCCTGTGTTTCTATATATTTATATTAGCAAGCTTTTATTGTCCAATGCTAAATTTTGCCTCAATGCATAAAGTATAAAATACTTCAGAGAAATACATGGTCAGTTTGAATATGATATGAAGTTCTTCATTTGTACAGAAACTAGTTTTAAGTTTTGCTTCTTAGTAAACTATTTTTTAAGTTATGTTTTAGACAAAGTATACTTATAAGGGGGGGGGCATTTGCTTATTTTTTAAACAAAAGAATTCAATAATCACACTATTCTCAAGATTTTAAGCATTTATTTTATGTTTCCCATGATGTACGAGACCTTGGTGGTATTTCGTAGTTAGAGGGTTCTAAAAATTTTTTTTTTTAAAAAAGGAAAACCAGAAAAGAATAATAAAGGAAGAAAGAAGATGCCTTATTGGGGAAAAAAAAATCAATCAAACAAAAAACAACAAAAAACTCAACCCAGAACCAAACCCCAAAACTCTATAGGGTTGCAAGATGAGAAGAAAAAGAGTAAAAGTTCATTTCAACATAGTGATTTATAGGGAAAGGCTCAGCAGCTTACATAAAACCAAAACGGGAAGTGGTCGAACACTGGGTCAAATCTCCATTCACATGTTTTGTAATAAAAGGCTGACTGTAGCCTTTGAGCCTTGCTTCCAGTCACAGACAATGGCAATTGCAGAGCAAGACTAATAACAGGATTTAGCATAAATCCACCACAGGAAGTGAACAGTTGTACTGGCAAATAATTAGCCAGGGAACTTTTTATGGCGACATCAGGATGCTCTCTACGCTTTAAAGCATTGTCTGCAATTGTGATCATGGAAAAAAAAATACTGATTTCTCCCTGTTTACAGAAGGCTTTTACTTATAGATAATTTTTTACAACATTTTAATATTTTTTTTCTCCTTGTTCTAATTTAGTAGCAATAGTGTAAGTATTGAATTTGCATTTGAAGGGTTTTAAAAAATGTTCTTTTTTTTTTCTTCCTCACTGATGCTTTTTATTGCAAGGTGAATTGTGTTTATTTTGCATGGCTAACAAGTGGGTTCAAAGCAACACTTTGATCTTGAACTCCTGCCAGATTCCAAGAGCTGAAAGCCCCCCTGTGCAGTAAAGTAGACCTGTACTCACAAAGCCTGGCTAATTTGCAAAGGAATGTCAAAATTACTCGCACAGCTGACTACTGTGGTGCAGTACAGTCTATAGTTTTTCTAATGAACAGAGATCTGCTTTTCTCCATGTGTTTATTTGTCACTTGTTAGAAGACTAAGTTTAAGTATCACTGATCCTTCTCTAGGTGAGGGACCTCTTAAGTCATCACATTAAAACAAACATGCAAAGAAAGAAAAAAACCACCCTAGATCAGCTACTGTGAAATCTTTGCTTTTTAGAAGGGAAAATTTTGTGATATCTAATGCAATTAAATCTGAAGAAAACATTCTCTCTGTTCCTTTGCATTTTAGAAAAACTACAAAGGATTTTAGCTAAGGAAGAATATTCAGGTACCCTGTGTGTACTCTGAATACATTTCTACACTTTTAGTCTTAATCAGTTCTGCCTAGTGAGAGTGATATTTATTCTCCTGGAAGTGAGATGAGGTACACTAACGAAACTCTCTGAATAAAACTCCATTTCCATTGCCTTTGCATATCTATTTCCTAGCCACAGAAGAAAAAAAAAAGAAAATTGTGATGAGACTGTTCCCTTGGTGTATCCATTCAGAATTCAAGATACTCGAAGTACTAAGATAGGGTGGAAATTCCACACTAAATCATTTGGTTTGTGCATCACCAGTCAGTACATCAGTGAAGAAAAGCAACGACAAAATCCCTGGATGACAAATCACAATGTAACTGAAAAAATACGGGTTCCAGAACCGCACAGTGGTTACCTATAAACCCAAATCTGGCTCTACAGAGCTCAAGAAGGGAGCAAGGGACCTCAAACCATAGAGGTGACCTCAGAATTGCAAATCATGACTGTACCGATCAATTAGGTGCCCAACCTGGACCATGGCATACAGGAAGGAAAGAAAATACCTACAAAGCTTCCATGCCTTTTTGGATTTAGGCTATATCTGCTCAACTGATAGCGAAGCTGTAGTGCATCCCTGCATACGTGCCAACCTAAGCACTGCCAGTGACAGCAAAAGCACAGAAAGAATAGCTTTCTAGCAACATTAGAAATTGGAGAAATTGGAGCATAAACTGTCCCGTGTCCTTGAGCAGACTCCTTTGCTTTACTGTGCAGGCGAGAGAGTGCCCAGAGCTCCTTCTGTGTTAACAGGCATTTGTGAAGACAATTAAGTATACACAGGGCTTTTTTTGTGTAAATAGGCAAGATTGACAAAGGGCAGGAGAAAGGAAATAGTATTAACTATAATGTCACAAGTAAGGAACAGAGGCACAGAAATATTACCGACAGGATTTTCAGAAGGATTAAAGCAGCATGACTTTATTGACTGTGCTGCAGTAACATCAAATGCGGTTTGACCCTCAGTGATTTCTTCAAAGTAAGACTGGAAGCAGAACAGGAACCAAACCCAGGTCAATACTCAACCCACAAAACCATAATTTCTTTCCTTATTTCTTTTCTATATTTAGGAGGAAAAAAAAAAGCAGCACATGTGCCTGTAGGGTGACCTGTCACGCTGCTAAGTCTCTACTTGTACAAATCCTGTCCCTCTCATTTTAACTAACTCTAATTTTGAATGCTGTCTTTGGCATTCTGCCTTGGACTTCTCACAAGGCACTTTTTTTTTGGGGGGGGGAGGGGACTTTTTTTTATTTCCTTCCTCTTTTGAGAAGAGAGATAGTAAATGTGAATAATTATTTCTCCATGAAGAACAGATCTTTCGCAGTCAAGTTTGGCTTCTCTTCCTATTCTTGCTTACTTAAAATTTAAACTAAAACTATAGTAATTGTACTGTGAAAATCCCTATGAGGTTGCAGATGAATCATTCATATGAGCTTCCAGCAAGAGGTTATATTTTCTAATGTTCTGTTTGCAGGACCTGTTTTCTCTGTTGTTTTATTTGCATTCTTGGAGAATGTTATGAACACTAAAATGGGTCATTTTATTTTTTTGAATGTTTCATACAAAATATCTATATCAAACTTGGCATCAAATAAAAGTGAAAAAAAAGTATAAATTTGGTTTGAGATACAGTTGCAGAAATGTAACATTCACTGAAGAGGAATGTGCATATTATAGAAGTTCTGGTATACAGTATGTAATACGTCTACATATTTACAGAGGAAGAGAACAGAGAGAAATCATTCAAGGAATGAAGAAAGGGGCCAGAATTTGAAATCCAAATTCAGACACAAGTTTGTATCTGCAGCAGTAAGTGAATTGATAACACCATAGCTATTTTGCCAATCTGTATGGCTAGCAATATCTGTGAAGTTTGAAGTGCAGCTCTCTTCTCTTAATTGCAATTATATATATATAAAATAATGTTTTCCTCAGCATGAAATTTTTACATCTATAATTTTAGTTACATTTACCTGCTTAATAATAATATTAATAATAACAACAATAATAACAACAACAACAGTAATAATAGCATCATCTTTTATCTCATATCATTCGCAACTGAATGCTACATAGTCAGCATAATTGTGTGGGAAAATACAATGATGTCAAGAAAGTGCTAGTATTTTGCAAACAAAATAGCTAGCAACAGGGCCTTAGGGTATGTTGAAAAATATTTTTGGACTGTCTCAGTTTTCCCAAGACGAGTCTGCTTGGTTGCTGTGACACTTGTCCCCATTATGAACAACTGTATGTTGGCATGACTGTTCCTTAACTGCTACATATTTTTAGTCTGTTTTTACTATTGAGGATTCTGTAGAGAAGTTACTTGAGATCCAGGCAGTCTAAATCATGCACCAACAGTAAGCTAATTTGACGAAGTCCTGAAAATGTTTATACCATATGCTTTTGTTATTCAGATCTACATTGTATATGCCAAATTATAGATAAAACTGACATATCAAATATGGAAGATTCTTATGTTAATTGTTCTATTAACATTAATTACTCATTGTATAATTTATGCAGGCTGAAGTTTTCTGAAGCAACTATATTTCAAAAAATCAGAAGTTCACTGAGAAAAGGAAAATTTTCCCATAATTTCTTCCACAGTTAAATGTAAGTGCAACAAAAAAAAACATAACTGAGAATTTTTTAAAGGAGATTCCACAGAAACTGGCTCTCTACGATATAGTACTAAATATTTTTATAATAATTCATAAGAAACAGTTAAACTATTGCTAATGAAGTTTCTAGGTGACAAAAAGATCCCCAGCAGAATGATAAATGTCAGTACAGTTCACTGAAAGATTTACCTGCACCATTTGATAAGTTAAGCAGAAATAATAATGTATTTTGAAATGTAAGGATGAACAACTCAGGCCACACTTTAAGAATGACGAATTATTTCAGTCACTGTTATTTAAGAAAGGACTATGACAGGAAAAAAAAATAGTCACATTAAGCTAGTCCTGTTATTCTGTGACTAAAAAGATCCAAAATGATTCTGGGATTTATGAGCAGGGAAACATGAAGTAGGTGTAAGAGGATCATATTACCTCCAGTACTATTACTGCAACGCTCAGTCCAGATCTAGTACCCACACCTGAAGAATGTGTTATGGCATTGGATGGAACGTGCACCGGAGACAAGACAAATACTAACGAAGGAAGAATTGGAAAATTTGTATTATTGCTAAAGATTTAATGAGGTTGTGTGTATAGCAGAGGGATTTTCAGTCTGGCATTTGAGCACTTCATGAAAATGAAATGAACTTTTTGGACTTGATTCATTTGACCTGCTTTAGATACCTTCTCTAAACCAAAATGAATCAAATGAAAGAATTATATAAATGGGCTCTTGACAACTAGTTTTCCCTGTATATCATTTCATTTTATCAGGTGATCCTCACATTAGTTGTCTTAAATTTAAAATGCTAAATATAAAGAGTACAAATCCTACCATACAAGAAATTATTTTCACATTTAGGTCTTCAGGATATGGGTGATGGCAAAGGGAAAACAGTGAACAAAACTCATAGAAAGGGAGGGAAAACCACAGAAGAGTAGATTTACCCCTGTAAAAGAAGGGAGGAAAATGACAAGACTCCAAGTGATGTAGAAGATGGAAAAAAAATTGAACAAAATCCTTCCTGTGAACCCCCACCCCAAGACAAATCAACATTAATATGTGTCTTTGACAATCTGTGCATGCACTGACAATTGTCAAGATACATTGACAATAATTCAGAGGTGGGAATTGGCATTGAGCCCTGACTTAACCATGGAAGGAAAACTAGCTAAAAATTTTAAAGAAATTATGCTGAAATTAAAAATAAGTAACTGGAATAACTAAGAGGAAAATAAAAAATAAAAGTTGCTGCATTTCCTGTGAATCTAATATAGTCAGATCATTATGTATTTTGTCATAAGCACTTCATTTGAGGTTTGTTAATGCATTAATGCATAGTCTTATGGTCTGATATTTTAGTGGAGTAATCTTTTTTCCCAAGTACTGCCTTCAGTTGTCGAGAAACATAAAGTTTTTGAGACAACGGATAGCAAAAAAACATTCTGTATACTCAGAAGTTGCAGAATCTAACTGATTACATAAATTTTCAAAATTAAAGGCTAACTCAATAAATTGGAAGTACCAGGATCATTCTCTGACTCTGAAGCTACCTGGAAAGAAATAGCCCACAGCTATATTATTAAACTCTCTTATTCTTTAGCACTCAGTCCCTCACCTATTGGGAGCTTCCTACGACTCAACTAGGCCCAGAAGTCACGTTGGAGGATGCTAGCTGTCACAGGACAAAATCGTGACCAGAACAGTTCTAGCAATTCAACAGCAGTTCCAAGCCCCCAGATTCCTTAATTTGTCAGCATGGAATGCAATATTAGAGCCCAGTGCTCTTAATAGTCACTGTCATGGAAGTCATCACTTCCATACACACTGATGATTTCAACATGGAGCAATTGGGCTAGGTCTAAGAGTAAGATAAGTCAAGTCATGTGAGTGTTTGCATGATATAGTCCAAGCAGCACTGACCTTGTCCTAGGCACAGTGAACAAAAATTAAATTATTGTAGTTGCTGTATTTGTTGAAGGAGGTGGGGGGACTGGGGAAGAGCGACCAAGACGTATGTATAAATACTTATCTATCTCTTTATATATAGTATATATATTATATGTATTTAAAATAGAAAAGACAGTTTCTGCAAAGAACACATTATGAACAGGTAAGGAACATGAATCATAGGGAAGGTAAAGGCTAAGGCTTGTATTTCAGCTAGTAGACTCCTTTGCCTCTGAATGGTTCCCTTGAGACACTGTTCTGTAGGTTAATAATCCTCATGGTTAGAAAGTGTTTTCCTGATATTTCATCTAATTATACCCATCTGTAATCTCTTCCCAAAAGCCTCTCCTCATTTTACCTCTTTGGCATACTCTAAACAAGTCTTTTCTTTCAACTCAGTCTTTCAGCTAAACAACTCTTTTCAGCTCAGTAGCTGGCTATGTAATACCCTATATAACCAGAATCCAAATCTGCAAATTGCTGAGCAGTCCCAAATTTCATTAATTTATAAAAGTCAGCAAAGGTTCTTACCTTCTCACAAGTTAGTGCCCAGCATTTGAAAAAATATAAGTATTTAAAATAAACAAAAAAGTCAACCTTGCTGTGCACGTAAAGTATCTAAATACACAATTTGGTTTCTATCCAGCACTCTCTTGTTCCAAGAAAGCACAGAATTACACTTTGGTAATAATTATTGTAGAATATTTCCTTTCAGGAAAGTCTGTATCTGCAATGTGTATATTCTGGGAAGAATATAGTTTACTCTGATAATTTTCTGGGAAGACAGGGCCTTTAATTTTAAATGTTCAAAAATAAATCTTTCACTAATACTTATGGGCCCAATTCTGTGAGGGGTGAATGCCACAAGTCCTAGGATAGATCCTTACACATGCCAGCTTCCACAAATTAGAGACTCTGACTTCAGTAATATGCTAAAGCTACAGTATCTTGAAAAAAGTGACTATAATTTGCTTAGATGTAGTCCAAACACCACTGAATGCCCTTTTCTCCTGTTTAATGTACTGCCTGCACTAGGGAATAAAGCAGTCTCCAGGAAAGAACTTAAGGTACATAGCTTTTCCATTGTTTTTAGACATTCAAGGATTAAAGACAGTGAACTCTATCCTTCTGGGATGTGGGAACAGTCACCCCAGCCAACTAATTTACTGCCTCAAAAAGATAAGACATGTATTTTGAAGAGAAAAACCCAAACAGCTAAAAATAAACATGTGTGCATGTATGTGCATTAAAATTCTTAGATTTCTTCTGTTCTTTAGACTTTTGGCAAGCTACACAAGGGGACTGTTTCTCGTGTCACCAGAATACCTTCTGGGATTTCCTGCCTGAGAGCTGCCAGTGGAGGCGGCGCTCATGGTAAAAATGATATTCACATGATTAAGGACATAGCAAATGCTCCCAAGATTGTCACTGTTGCCAGACAAAAGGTGAGAAGCATTCAGAGTTTTTAGGAGACTGGTAATGAGAAAGTTGAAAGACCTTTCACATTACTTGGACCTCTATCAGACAGATATCTAACCACTCAGGAACTTGGAAGCAGTTGATGCAAATACATGATCAGCTTTTACAGAAAGAAGAAGAAGAAGAAGAGAGAAAGGTACTAGTTGGCCCCTCAGTGATGTGTTGTGTTCAGTATACTCAGGACTGACACAAAAAGTGGGACAATACTCAGGTGACAGAGCCTGCCAATGACACTAAATTGTTGAGGACAGTCAAAGCTGATCAAGTAGAAATGTAGCAGGATCACATGGTAATGGGATGACTGGGTAATAAAACAGCAGGTGAAATTCAATCTGAATAAGCAGAAAGAAACATAAAAGGAGAAAAATAAACTACTACTTCAACTATGTGTTATCACTCAGAAAAGAGACACTGGAGTCATTACAGACAGTTTTTTAAAAATAGTTAAATACTAAGCATCTATAGAAATGCATTTTGAATGTTAAAAAAAAATATTAAAAGCCCACAAAAGCATCCTTATGCTCTGGTATAAATCAATAGCATAGCCTCATCTGGACATTTTTCCGATTCTGGTCACTGCCCTCAAAAAAGCCTTAGTGAAACTAGAAAAACCCCAGAAAGGAATGGCAAGGATAATCAGAGCCATGGAATAGCTTTTATCTAAGTAGAGATTAAACTGAGCAGTTTCTTTAGTTTAGAACAGAGATGACCGATACAGGCTTTTTATCATAAAGGTGATAGAGAAAATTGATAGGTATCAATTATATATAATTTTCTGTAAAAGAAATGAGACAAACAATAAAAAAAAGCCAGTAAATTAAGATACATTCAAGGTTTTAATTTTTATTTTCTTTATTTTTTCTTTTCTTTTTGGAATTTGTTGGAAGACAAGGAGACAAATGTGCAGTTGGATGCAATAGTTAGACAAAGTTGTGGAGGACAGATGCTTTACTCGCTTGTCCTCTGACTCAGGAAATTCATTAACTGCAGAAAGGGAATACTATTACTGTATATTGTCCTGTTTCTTTATACTTCCTCACCTAAGCAACATTTACTAGACACTGTTCCTATTGATTCTCCTGTGTATTGATACATAGGACTTTTCATGGCTCCAGACCAGTGCTTGACTGTGTATGTGAACCAGATGGAGAAGATATGGCACTTTGAAATTGTCAAAAGCTTTGGCTCAGGATTTCATAGCCTGCCCTCCAGCATGGGCTCTGTTATGGCAAGACTTCCTTTCAAATGTTCTTTTCTTCCCAGCTGAGCGGATCCTGAACACCAGCCCCAGAAGGGAGCTGAGGGCTACCTTTATCTTCCTTTACTGAGAGGGCTATCTCAACTGTCCACAAGCTCAGCCACAAAGTGGCAAGGTCCAACAACAGTGGATTTGGATAGTGAGAAACAAACATCAAATGAACACTTCATCCCCCCCCCCTCTATGACTCAGCATCAGTCCTTCACTCAAGACGACTCTACCCACGCTGAGTGTCAGAGGGCTCAGGGTGGAGGTGGGTATGGCCATCATGTAGCAGTTTCTCTCTTATGACGTTCGTTCCTTCTCACATTGTTCTCCTGCTCCAGCGTGGGCTCTCCATGGGCTGTGGTGAATGGAGCACATCCTCCTACCAACTTTAATCTGAGACAAAGGCATATCTGGATTGACTGGTGAAGGAACTCAGAGAAGGTCACTAAAAGTCCAATCTACCAGCTGCTGTTAATGACATCACGTTAGACTAAATACACTTTAAATCTCAATAAATAACCCTTCTAATGTGGACAACATTTAGATACAGAACTTTGATTTTCTAAGGCTATGTTTTGTTAGCAAACAGATTACATGTGTTTAAAAAGAAATGAAAAACATCATCAAAACACCAGAT
Organism: Gallinago jamesoni; assembly: GCA_025769975.1. NCBI lineage: Eukaryota > Metazoa > Chordata > Aves > Charadriiformes > Scolopacidae > Gallinago > Gallinago jamesoni. Next base: position 160,740,259 of record JAOQGH010000001.1, read on the forward strand.
ATATAAAAAGTCAATACGTTGCCCTTAAATAAATTAGGATATTCTTTTTCAGATAGAGCTCTTGCCCTAAAGATAATTATCTCACCAAAGTTTTCATGATACTGTCTCTATTAGCCTTTTCTTCACAAAATAAGAAGCTGTTTTACCGACAAAGCTAAAGATGCAGGGAGTAAATGTAACATGTCCTTTTGGGGCAAGTCTTCCCCTTTTTATCTAATCTGCCTGCTGGATCATTTAAACTGCCTGTTATTTGATCCCTGACCTTGCCATGAGAAATTGCTTAGTAGTAGGTTGCAGGCTTCCATTGGCAAACATGCTGAAAGTGTACTCAGAGAGTGGTTGTTGATTAATTATGTATAGTCCATGTCACGGAGATCTCTGAGCATGTCGGAGGGCTGCAACAGAAGGAGGTGTATTGTTTCTGATTTTCTCTACTGCATAACATTATAGGTTTGCACAAACAGAAGGGTCAGTGCACCTTGCTGTTTTTAACAAAACTTACACATGGTATTTTTCTAGTTGAAAAAAAAACCCAAAGCCTACACAAATTGATTGTTTATAAATAGGCAAGAAGAAGGCTTAATTGCATAGTTTTTGTGAATTGTTACTAGTGCAAGGGAAAGCTAAGCTGTAGAAAGAGAAGGTGTAATTGTTTATAGACTCAGAATCCGTAGAAGCTGTGGTTTTTTTTTTTTCTTGTATGGAAGTACATCTATGATCAAAAAAGAGATCCTGAATACAGTGTGCACAAAACCTAGCCACCCAGTAACCAGAACGGAAATCAGACCAGTGAATTAGGCATCCTAGAATCTAGGGTCTAGGCTATTGACCATAGATGGATGAGGTGTTCACAAAAGCCAGCATGGATTGCTAGGGCTGAGTAATCATAGAATCATAGAATCGTTTGAGTTGGAAGGGACCTTAAAGATCATCGAGTTCCAACCCCCCTGCCATGGGCAGGGACACCTCTCACTAGAGCAGGTTGCTCAAAGCCCCATCCAGCCTGGCCTTGAACACCTCCAGGGATGGGGCATCCACGACTTCCCTGGGCAACCTGTTCCAGTGTCTCACCATCCTCACTGTAAAGAATTTCTTTTTGGTATCTAATCTAAATAAGACATTAAAGAATGTGTTTCAAGCCTTTCCTATCACCCTAGAAGACAGGAGTTTATTCTGAGGTTACATCTGGGCAACCTTTTCCAGCTGAGATACACAAAGAGAGTCTTAAAAATACATGAAGTAATGAATATATATGTAATATTCTAGTGGTTCAAATAACTGTCTCAGAGGAGAGATCTGCAGCCAGGGGTGTTTGAACAGATTCCCTGAGAAGCTGAACTAACAGGATTTTATGTGAGAGCATCCTTCTCTACTAAAGCTGGTTTATACTCCCAGGAATGTAGAAGTCATGGGGTTGAAAAGGGAGCAGGTAGGAAAGCAATTGACTCTAGAACACTCTTTTTTGGGGAAACAAAATTTAAGGAAAGTCCTCTGTTCTCTAGTTCCTTTTAATAAAAATGTTTATGTTTTATTTTACCTTAAATTGTTATTGGATAAAAAAAACCCCAAACCACCCATGTATAAGAAAACCTGACCCCAAATCATCATCCCACCACCCCACATAGAAGCAGCAACTGGAACCATGGACATAGTTCACAACAGACTAGATAACTTTTTGGTTATCTAGTATTAAGTGAATTTGCAGAACAGTAATCTATTCAGCAGTATGTCATATTCTATTCCCTAAGCTCTTTCTGTTTCAATTTTTCACCATATCCACTCAATTTTTTTCCCCTGCTTTTATATAAGTGTCGATCAGACATTGCATATTGTGCCCATACACTGCCTACTAGGGCACCACCAGCTCTTCTAGAAGCATTCAGAATTAAAGGCCTTAACAATGTTTTACTTCTCCAGAAAGGGCATTGTTACATTTTTTTTTTTATATTACTATGAAACTTAATTTGCAGCCATATCGCTTATACTGGAGTGATTAGAACTCTATAATATCTCACAGGATCTTCCTGCTTTAGGTAACTTGAATAACACTGAGTTACAAGCAAATTTTGCTACTTTGCTGGGTTTACTGGAAATGGGATGGGGAGAGATGAATGACCACAGGAAAATGGAGAGGCCAGAGACAATTAAGAGAATATGGGAAAGCTGAAAACCTAGTACTTGATTGAATCACAGCCTATGCTGATAGATCACTAGAGATTTAGTATGTCCAATTTTCTGAAACAGCACTTTCTAAATACAAATTGCTGATAATTCTAGTCCACCAATCATTTTATACTTCAAATCATTTGGAATAGAGTTTAGCAATTTATTATTGACCATTGTGTTCACACAACCCCTTTTCTTCACACTTTAAAACCTGACAGTATCTCATCATTATTGTAACGCATTAAACCAAAACAATCACCTGAAATTTCCACAAAAAGATGAAGCTGTAAGATGAAACTGTAATTAAAAATGTATTTTTCTAATTCTGATGCCCTGTTATTGCTGGAAACACTTTTCACTTTATGTAAATATTATTTTCTTCAGTTTTCAATCTAGTCATCTCACGTTACCCATTCCAGGTGTTGAATGTGTTGAACATTTTGATCTCAAATAACACAGGCTAAAAATCACCTGAAAGAGAAGGAAAGAGAAAGAGAAGGAAAAAACAATAGTGTATAGTTTTTCATATGGATGGAAAGTATATTAGTTCCTTTATTGATTCTTAATTCTGAATCCTTAACTCTTACAGGACCAGATATATCACTAATGTGGGAACAGGGAGAAATATTTAGGCACCAGATTCAGCACCGTGACTTGTTTTTGGAGACATGCAGTTGTGTGTAAGCACCAAGGTAACTACGCCCGGTAGCTTTTGGCTGAATGCAAGTGAGCAACATCCACATTTCCATTCCACATGAAACCTTCTAACATTGAGTTTTAAAATATTTTTCTAAAGAATCCATTAGAAGATGACAAATAAGTGAGCAAGCAAATAAATAAATGTGGTTCTCAAATACCAAGAAAAAAAGAAGCCACAGTAGAGTCTCCTTCTCTGGAGACATTCAAAAACCGCTTGGACAAGTTCCTGTGCAACCTGCTACAGGTGTACCTGCTTTGGCAGGGGGATTGGACTAGATGATCTCCAAAGGTCCCTTCCAATCCCATGTGATTCTGTGATTCTGTGATCTACATCTTTCATATATGGAAAGATCAGAGCTTGTAGTTTGTGCATCCTTCAGTAAACTGTTAATATCACATATTAAAGATTCTTCATTAATCTCCTTCATTACTTTTCTTCCTGCTGAAGAAAAAATGTTCAAAGGGTATACACACATTAAGTGCCTCTTCTGAAGGATTAACTTGCTATTTTGCTTATTTTGGATTTTGTTGTTATCATTATTTTTGTTTTGAAAATAGAATAGAATATTTCAGTTGGAAGTGACCTACAATGATCATCTAGTCCAACTGCCTGACCACTTTAGGACCAAAAGTTAAATCATACTATTAAAGGCATTGTCCAAATGGCTCTTAAACACTAACAGGTTTGGGGCACCAACAACGACTCCGTTGTTCTGGACTGTTACGGTGTTTGACCAATCTCCCAGTAAAGAAATGTTTCCTAATGACGAATTCAATCCTCCTCTTGTGCAATTTTGAATATTCCCACGTATCCTAATACTGGATCCCAGGTAGAAGAGATCAGCACCTCCATCTCCACTTCCCCTCCTCAGGAAGCTGTAGAGAGCCATGAGGTCACCCCTCAACCTCTTTCTCTCTGAACTGGAAAAACCCATAGCCCTGAGCCACTCCTCACAGGACATTCCTTCCAGCCCTTTCACCAGTTTTGTTGCCCTCATGTGGATGAATTCAAGGTCCTGAACAACCTTCTTAAACTGTGGTGCCCTGAACTGCACACAGCACTCAAGATGAGGCCACATCAACACTGAATACAGCACGATAACCACCTCTTTTGACCAGATGATTATGCTGTGTTTGATGCACCTCAGGATGCACTTTGCCCCCTTGGCTACCAAGGCACACTGGCATAAAATCTCCTACTGAAAATATAGAAAGATACAGTATTTCAAGGACAGAAAAAAGTACTTTTATTTTCAGTTTGGGTAGATCTGAAATAGTTGTGGATTGAAACAAATCACTAAAACCTGGACCCATCCAAAATACAATCATGTGGGAGAAAAAAAAAAGTTAGTTTATACTTGCCTTTTAGATACAGCCAGAATTCAACAGATAAAGTAATCATGTCTCATCTTCCCACAGCTGCTGATATTGACTGGATTGTGTACATTTTGGGCCCTTGGAGCAATAATCTCTTTCCTTCACTGTTTCTGTGCCTGAAAGATCTAAGGAGACTATCCAGTCAGAATAACCAGTCTTCAGTTCAAGATTTCTAGGATGAATCTGGTTTCCTTGAAATAGGGAAATTTGGTTATTTCAGGACATTAAGGACAAAAGCAACAAGACTCCTTTGCTGATGCCCAAACAATGTGTAAATAGAAGAATACTTAAAATTTAGATGAGGGAAAGGATCTTGCAAAAGAAGGTGCAGAAACAGATGGGAAGAGGTGTCATTGGTGGTATAAACAGGCTGGTTGAGTAGAGATTAGATTTGGAAGCTGGGAAAAGAAATGTGGTTGTTCAGACCTAGTAATCAGATAAGGCAGTGATAAAAAATGAGATCTAAATGTAGAAGATGGTTTTAAGAAGTTCTGGGACTGACTGTGTGAAAAGCGTGACAAAGACGGAGGGCATGTGACAACACTGAGGTACATGCAAAGGCCCATGGAGACAGGGGCACTCAGAGGGAAAGTTAGAAAAATGTGAGCCTGAGGTGTCACAAGATACTCAGAGCCATATGAGAATCAGGATATGTTGATCAAAGAAGCTCTGGTTGGGGAAAAATAGAAAATGGCTTGGGGAAAATAAAAAAAAAGAGGAATGCGTGAGTGAGGGGAGGGTGAGGGGAACAGTGGGGAAATACTGGAACTAAATGGACATGGAATCTGTGGGAGAAGAGAATAGATCACCTAGGTATAGCAGAAAGTAACAAAATGAGAAATGATCACATGGGCAGAAAGACAGCTGGGAGGGATGGGGCCGAAAATTCTGTCCTCCGCACACATTCCTGCCCGCAGACTGAAACAGAGGTTAAGGTCCCAGAATCTCATCAAATCTTGGACAGAAACCACTGACCACCAGTAGTAGTCCTCTGGCTGGTTCGGCTGGTCTAACCAATCCTCTAACAGCAGTGACTCACTGAAAAGATGCACTGCCCTGAAGCTGTTTGTTATTGGTTGTCTGCAGCTAGAGCTGGCAAAATGGGACACCACAGTCTTAGAATCATAGAATCATAAAATGGTTAGAGTTGGAAGGGACCTTAGAGATCATCTAGTTCCAAACCCCCTGCCATGGGCAGGGACACCTCACACTAGAGCAGGTTGCTCAAAGCCCCATCCAGCCTGGCTTGAACACTTCCAGGGATGGGGCAGTCATTCCACTTCTCAGAGTCTTAATATAAAATTCACCTTCCAATTTGAAATATTGTAAAGAACAGGAAGCAAATCTAATTCTGTTCCGCCATCTCGGCTAGCAGAGGGTAACCTACAGCTGCTGGAGGAGGCACCTGGCTTCTTCTGTCAAAGGCCATTTGTACTTCTAATGAATGAGAAGTTTCCAGCCTTGTGGGCAGACATATCTTAGCTCGGTTGCTTGTGCACTTCAAAATGAAGCTCTTTCCTTTCCCACTAGCCTGTTTTCTGCAAGGAGCTGGTCAAGGAATTAGACAATAAGTCTTTTAATGCAAAAATAAAATTGAATTTCACTTCTAGAAATTTCTACTCTCTTCCTCTGTCCACCCCCTCTTTTTATGGTTGTGTGCATTCATCATTCCTTGTAGAATTCAGTAAGCAAATTTATTTTACAGAATTTAGAGAAATTTATTTCTTTTCCTAAGTGTTTTATAGCATTTCTTGGCATTTACGCTTAGAGGGAATCTATCTGTTTTCTTCCAAATGATTACTAAAGTATGCTTAGTAACATTAAAATAAACTCTTCTCATAACTACAATGCTGTGCTTCTCCTTTAACTTCATTAAATCACATTTTGCTGCTGTTTCTTTAAACTGACCCTTCACAAAACAACTGCAGTATTATTGATTCAGGTTCTGATTTTCTGATCTCACCAAGTATCACATTTTGCTTTCATGCAACCACAGTGCTGCAGAATGGAAAAATACCCTCTTAAGTGCTTCCCTTCATGCCTGCAGTAAAAGTCTGTCTGGTCCTCTTGATTGATATCTCCATAGATATCAAAGAACAAAACCTCTAAAAAATCATGTAAATCGTGTGCAGCTACTTTCTAATGGGATGAGTTTTCTGAAAAATATGAGACACATGAAAGTATATGTCCTTTGTGCTCTTCAGAAAAAAAAATAGTACGAAGTGGTGAAAAAAAGATTCTTAATGTTTTTCTGTTAAAAATTAAATAGTGTGAAGGAAATTTAATAATTAATTTAACACAGTTTTTTCCCCCTTTTAGATTTTGAGGAGATACTGAAAATGTGGGTTGCTGCTAGAGAAGGAGGCACATTTTTGCACGTGGCTATTGCAAACAAAAATATGGTAACCAGTTGTGGACAATGAGTCCCTTGGAACTCAATGGGCAAACCCTTCTCCAGAGAGCTTGTTACCATATTGCTCACTTTACAGCCCCAGAGCACTCTCACACAAAGGCTCATTTTTCCAGAAATAAGGTGACCATATCATATTTTCTTACTAAAAGCTTTGCTTTACCTAATCTTACCCAGAACCAACATGAAAGTATATACAGAAAATGCATCTCTACATTTACATTCAACCACATAATGTACTTATTGTTAAATTAGCTGGTTATTTTTATTTGTTGATGTCATTAGAGGCCCACATTTTTTACTATGGAACTGGACAGACAGGATTAGTCCAGAGTTGCATGAACTGGTCGTAATGAAATCCAAAACCGTGCAAAACTCCCCTGAACTCGTTGTGAACTTGAAGTGCAGCCTATGCAGGAGACGTTTTAAAAGAACAACCTCTTCTCCCAAATTTTTGGTAGTGAGACCAGAAGAAGTAAACAGGCAAAGCTATTGTTGAGCAGAAGTAAGGGGAAAGCTTTTATCTGTCTGGCCTTTCATATTACACACATCCCCATGAACCCTCTAAAGACCTAGATCATATTAACTGTGGGAACACACAGTGCTTCCTGGCCACAGGCCAATCAGGAGTTTCAGAAACAGCTACGAGTTAGTTGAAACAGGTGCATGTAATAAAGAAGCCTGAAATAAAGAACCAGAACAACTGGGCTGTGTCAAGTTAAAGTTACTATTACACAAGGCTGTGCAAAATTTTCACAGTGAGTTTCAGAAACCTCAAAATCTGCGCTTTGCACATTTTTTTGCCTTTTTACTTAAGAAGAGTGATTCATTGAAAAAGTCCAAACCAGTGTATTTTCCACTTACAGATGGACCTAATATCATGCAAAGCCTTTCCAATTTTTCAAAACCTGTGCTGCTTGAATTATTGGTATAGTATAAAGTTGGTCTGTCTAGAAACAAATAGAAATACAGAAGTAGTTCTTTTAAAAAGTCAAGAAAAAATGTAGGCATCTGATCTCTCAGAAGCAGAAATCATGTGCAGTCTTCTGTACAGCTCTATCTCCATGTTTGTGGAGATATGTCCTATTTTATATGTAGGCAAAGGAGAAAAGGAATTAAATGACTGTGATGAAGGCAGGAACATCTTTATAGCTCAGAACAGACTAAACGTTACCTTGGACAGTGTTCAGTAAGCCCCTCTCTGGCAGAAGGTCTATGGAAGTTTGTCTACTTCCCACCCCAAGGATCTGAAAAAGGAGGTGATGAGTTTGTCAGTGAGTCAGACTACAGTATCTGGACGTCGTAGCAGATATTTTCCTCAGTATAACCTTCTACATGCTGACTTGCACAGGAGAATACTTGAAAGCCAATGACATCCCTTTCCCCTGATATAACACACCAATAATACTAGCAGTGTATGAATCCATGCACATAAGGCTCAAGTCACAGGCAATATCCAAGGTGCAAAGAAGGCAAATTTTTTACCAGCTCTTCCACATAAATGGTAAGAGTAAGAACTACCAACAGTTTCCATCATTAAGATGTACACCTGGGAAAAAAACCCTTTCTTTAGACAAAGCACTACTTAGGAGCACAAAGTCATTTGCAAAATGAAGGATGCTGTTGTAGCTTAAAGCTGTTCACTAACATACGAATTATCAGCTGACAGAAACAATACATTAATTGTATCTGATATCCTCGTGCTTTTTTTTCTTTATAGAATCAATACCCAGATCCTTTGAGGTTTTAAAAAAAAATATGTTTCTTTGAAACTGGTAATGAGTACTTCCTAGAAATATGTACTGGTTCCCTGGAACTACAGTATGAATAGCAATAAAAATGGGGTCTGGCAAAACCACTCTTGAGTGCTATTGGACTTTTCCTCTGTGTAGAAGATGAAAGTAAAAGAAGTCTATGGATTAACTGTATCACATTTTTTCTATCAATCAGATTTAAGGTAGTGTGTTTTCTGCCAACTTTTTTAACATATGGAATTCATGTTATAAAGTTAATGATCTTAGTGACATAAAACTAAGTGCTATGGAAAACAAAAGCAGAATTCTTACAGAACCTGCTAGTTATAAATGTACATCAAGTTGTGCAAATCTGAGTTGTAAACATCGTAGCTTATTGCTCACACAATTTAGTTCCTCACCAAATGATATCACTGGAAGAATTTTGTATCCATATCTTTTATAGCGGCATTAAAAAAAAATCCTACTGTGTAGACAATGGAAAAATCTACTGACAATGAAAATTTTGAAAGTTATCATGCTATCAACTTTGGTAAAAGGAAGTGCATACGATGGCTTTCATGTGTCCAACCCATGCATCTTGTTTCATTGCTTTTCTTCATGTGTCTTTTTGGAGAGACAACAGAAACAGCAATAAATGATGAAAGATGTCAAAGTATTTTTGAAACTTTTTGAAATGTCTCCTAAGTGGATAACCTTCCACAGTGGAGGAACAGGATAAGACAGAATGCTTTTACTGATATTCCTGTATATGGAGAACACTGACACAGTAGACAGTTTTTTGTGTGCTGATGACCTCATGAGCTGTGCTGTTTAGGAATTTTAACTTGTCATATGGTTGCTTAAATCCAAAGGATCAAAGGATGGTGACCGAATACAAAGCAGTCCACTTGCACTTCACTTTGGGGTTTTAGCAATAGGACAAAAGCTCAAGCTCATTAAAAGTCAAGAGGAACCCAGCAAGCCAAGGTGACAGATTCAGTTTTGGTAGAAATAAAAGAGGCCTTAGGAAAGGCCTTCCAAAAGGCCATCAGAAAGCCAAGATTTTAAGACCATCTTTATAGGAGGTGATATAACCTATAATAGGAGATTTCTGGAACAGTATAATGCTGGCTTCGGCAACAAAAGCCATAAGGTGATGAAATAAATGGACAGTTGTAATTTTGAAATAATTAAATGAAATAAAAGTTGATAGCCAAAAACTGTCAGAAAGCAATTTAAAACAACAATTAAAAACACAGTCATTATACATAAAGGGAGGCAAAATGTTTATGAGAGACAGGAAGCATCATTAGCTATAACTACCTCAATTAGCTTCTTATGAACATCAACTATATGATTGTAATAAAGAATTTCCAATAAACTTACACCCCCTCTCTAGCCAAGCTTCCTGTGTGCTCCTAGGATGGCAACTAATATGCACCCACTAGGTGCCAGTCTGTAATATGGGAAAAGTTCTTCCCAGCCTATAAAAACATGCTTTGGCTGAAATCCAACACAGAGTGGGAAAGTTAGCCATAAGAAACAAGAAAAACAAACCCCAGAAAAAGGCGGGTGGAGGCAAAGAAAATAGATATAAAAAGGAGTCTGGATGAAGCAATTTAAACTCTTTCCAGCCTAATTACAGTGTGCCCCTGCAGCTTACAGACAATCCAATCATACCATAGTGATGGAAGTTCTCTTAAGCCTTTCCACACTTCTCTCCTCCACACATGAAGGTCCCAGTAATAAGGTGTTGTACCCTCTTGCAGAGCTATGGCTCCAGGTGCATCTCTTCCTGAGAAAAATCCCAAGAAGTAAGAAGTAAAGTGCATTTGCCAAAACTCTGACCCACAGTTGACATTTTCCCATACTAAAGGAGAAAAAGCTCACATTCATGCATCAAGCTGTTGAACCAGAGCACCAGTAAAACATTAAGGGTTGACGTTGTAGCTGAACACATGCAAGTGGTAGTACAGGCTTTCCCATTGCCAACATGCCTACGTGCTGCAAGTCAGACCATTCATAACAAGAAATTCAGATTCCTAGCTCTTACCTGTATATGCCCCCAGGAAAGCCATAACCATGATTTCAACTAGGTGAGGATGTCCTTTGTGAAGTTATGAGGCCTCCAGCGTTCTCATCTCTCCGACTAAACTCCTGCAGCACCATGCGTCTCCATGGAGGCCAGGATGAAGAGCGCAGTTATTAAGTATACCAAGAAAAGTGTGCTTCCACAGCATCGAAAATGACAGGATGAGCAATGCTTTTTTCCTCCATTTTCCACTTTGTTATCATTTTCTTCTTGTTATTTATAAAACGGAAAGTATGATTTAACTTGAACATGAGACCAACACTGATGTGGAAAAAGGACATTTTATACTAGATAAGAAGTTGCAACCAGCCTCAAACCTCAGTAACAGCCAGTTCTCTTAGGCCAGGAGGAAACGAAAGTATTTGAGTTCTTGCCGTAAATATTTGGAACAAATAAAGAGAACGCCAAAGGTGAGTGCAGAGAGTCAGTGTGCTGTGGTTGAACTCCGGTGTTTCACAGAGGTGTTGTTTCTGCATCACGCAATAGTACTCCTGTGCCACAAAACTGCATCCAAGCAGGCACGTGTGGGTGTGCACACACCACCTGCAACAGGAACCAGCTTCACACAGCAACAAAGCTTTGGGATTCTTTGGACAATCCTTGGACATTCCTTGGACTATATCATTGAATAACAGTAAGAGATTGATTTATAAACTTAGTAAAAACAAAGATTTGATTCACTTTAAAACTTGACTTATATATCCTTAGGTACTCGAAAGCTAATCTGATGCACCTCAAAAACTTCATGAATTTAGGAAAAGACAGCACAGAAGTAATTTTGACCTCCAACTGTCTGAGATAGCATTGCAGGTGTAATTCTTATTTGTCATGGTTACCTAAAAATTCTACTGCAAGCGTCAAAGTTGCAAATGTGACTGTTACTAAGTTTATGCTACTGATAAAAAAAAAATAATAATTCCTGAATGCTGTAGATTTTCTACAGAAACCTAGCTAATCCCTGTTAATCAAAGAAAACATTTTTGTTAATCCTTGCTTGTAAAAATTCAAATAAAATGAATTAATATTTTAATCTCAGACATTCATGAATGAAAACTAATGATTTAAAATGAAGATGAGTTTTCACAATTCAGAAAAGCCAAAATGTATAGTCAGGGTCACAGACAGAAAAACAGACTCTGTGCAAAGACTGAAATAATGAACTTCAGAATGGGAATGTAGATATGATAAAGAGAAGTAATGTGATAAATGTATATAAATAAACTTTAGAGTGAAATAATATCAACCATTTCTTTTATTATTTTTTTTTTTTAACAACAGAAGGGCAAGTAGTCATTTCATGAAAACCAAAAGGTAAGAAAAGGAAATTCCTTTTCAAATGGTGCTTAATTAGTCTGCGAAGTTTATTGGTACAAGACATTGTGGAGAGCAGTAGCTCACCCATAAAAGGACTGGGCAGAAAATCACCTGGTACTATCCAATTTAAATGGGATATAGTCTGTCCTACTGAAAAGTATAAGACATCCCCGTTACATTAGATGTTTCAGAATATCTTGTCTCTACAGACAAGTTATTCCACAACTGTCTGTGCTGGAGTATCTTCCACATTCATTTGAGAATGATAATAAGACAGTTTAAGACAGGATACTGGACTAGACTGATTACTTTAATTAATTCTGACATTTTCTAAGGAGTCAAATGCTACACTTGCATTTAATACAAACCTGATGAAGCATAAGATTGCAAAGGGTGTAAATTGGCTTAGTATGCCAGAGGTGTTAACACAGGAGTGTTTGTATTAAGAGTAAACGGGGTATACTCTTAAACGCAGTATTTCAACATTTGTTGAACTAATTATATCTGCATATTTTTCTTTAGAGTCTTTCTTAAGATCAGAATCTTCAAAACCCATTTTCCTACCATAGGATTGGTTGGGGGTTTTTTGGTTTTGTTTTTTGTTTTTTTTGGGTTGTTTTGTTTTATAATGGACACATGGCAAGTGAGTTTCTTTTCCTCTTATTTTTTTTTAAGGAAGTTATTATAATTCTCTTCTGAGATACTTGATATTCAAGTTTATAGACTTCAAAGAAACACCTAGTATAATCTGTGTACCACCTGAGTTACAGCTGAGGTGAGTCACATGTTAGGAGAATTATTTCTTTGTTATACTGATACTGAGAAATGAGAAGGATTTTCATAGTTAAGGAAGGTTAACTGATGAAACTTTTAAAATGAGATCACATGAGATGCATTGATCAAAATATCTTCAAATGATGTGTTTTAAGGAAACAGTAAGCTTGATGTGATTTTTAAATATATATTTAAAATATATAAAATATATTTAAATATATATTTAAAATATATAAAATATTTTTTAAAAAGTGATCAAAAAATCCCCACATTATAGATACTTATCTTCATTTCTGTTTTTAAATAAAACATTAACTGATTGATTGACATTTTGATGGTAGCACACCTTGCTTGAAATATCTTGAAATATCTTTATTGCTTATTATGATACAAAGTAATCATACTCAACTTTAACCACACAATTCAAGTACCTAAAGTAGGATCACACTTGTCCTGGGTAACATACATAGTCAGCAGAGAGAAATTATTTCTTCAAGTGTAACTCAGTATGAAACTTAAATCACTGTCTTGAGGACTTGATTTCTACTTAAGGAGGAAGCAATTGCCCTCTTAATCTTGGTGCCTGCATGTACATAGATGGGATGAATGTGGGACTAGGTATCTGAAGAGAGGCAATGAACCTTGCCTCTCACAGCTTCTTATAGAGTTTAGCATTTATATCCAGTTTAAAATCAAAGTCAATTCTGTGTCTTAATTCACTGAACAACAATAATCTTTCACATATGCTTTACTAAAACAAATTTGGGCTAAGCATCACAAAGTAATGGGAACTGGTAGAATGGAAAGATGACTGCTGTGTGTTTTTATTTTCATGAACATGCACTGGTGATTACCATAAATGCTGCACTCATTCTGTAAAACCTGGCTCCACAAAAATCACAGAGGTGCAACTCTGGGTTCACTTGGGTCCATTCCAGACCTGAAAATGGTGGAGATGTAGTTCAATGATCTCCAAATATCTTGCACACAAACTGTCATGTACAAGTGAAATCAGTCTCTCTGCGCTCTTGTGGTGCAACACACAAGCTTGTGAGACCTGGTGTGCCATGTCTGCTGAACTATCTGCTGATTTGGGAATCTCACTGTAATCTCAGAGAGTTGCAGAGAAGATTCACAGGTTCCTGAAAAACAGCACAACTCAGAGCCGTGCTCTGCAATCCAGGAAGAGCCCCAAAGGATATTGCTGTTATGAGAAAGAGATATCTGGCATCAGAGAAGGATTTGTTCTACGTGATACGTGAATATCACTATGTAAATAGGTTTGGTTTTTTTTTTTCATAGGGAAGAACAGTTTCATCTGCATGAAAAAAAAAAAAAAAGGAAAGAGAGTTCCACATGATGACTAGGTAAAGCATTTCTTGCACAAAGTGTCAGACCCTTTTTTTCCATCAGTCTCTATAAAAACTTTTGTAGGTAATTATCCTGTCACAGCTGAAACATACGCACACTAACACCACGACACCAGTGAACATTTAAGAGTTCCATCTTGTCCAGAGATGACAGACATCCAGCAGGTCATGAAAAATGGAAATGGACACTGAAATCCACGCATACTGAGATGAATGGGCTGTAGGGCTCTGAAGCTCTCCAACACTTTCTGGGAGCTTCCTTCCAGAAACAGGGGGTTTTGCAAGTCAGTGCTTAAATGCAATTTGGGGAAATGTTTTACTGTAATAAAAGAAGGCTTTTTTTCTTCTTCCCCTCTTAGTTTTATCTCTAAAGAGAATAAAAACAATTCAGGGAAACTGATAACCATAATTTATTTTATGATTTTATAGAGGGCCAGTATTTAAAAAAGAAACAAGCAGCATATTTGACATATTTATAGGAAGAAATACAGCCTAAAAAGTAGTTTGTCACACAAAGTATTCCTTGGTAGGTTAGACAAATAGTTTGTGAAGAATATTGAACATGGATATGCCAAAAGCAATGAAAGTTACTGTGAAAGCTATGATATTGTATGAGGTATAACCTACAGTTACACTACAGAAGACCTACAGTACTGTACGTGTACGGATCTGTGCAAAGCTGCCAGGTTTTGCTTCACTGAATTTCTGTAGCAAAACCAGAAAATCTTGCCTGTAGGGCCAGGGATCTTAAATATGGAGACATAAGTATACAAATGCCTGAAAGGTGCTAACACTGTAGAGTGAAAAGAATTATTTAGGAATACAGACATATCTTTGAATACTGAAGAATAAAATAAGGACAGGGAAAATGGGCTTAATTTAAAGTACTTTACAGCAACACATGTTCTACTCTAGAAGAGACACTGAAAGAGAGGCAGCTATATTACTTGTAAAATTTTGGTGATGCACAATGGCTGCACTGTTAGTGAGGTTGACCAGGATAAATGAAAGCTGCTCGCAAGACTCCTGCCAAGTATTGGTAATGATTACAGACTAAACTGAATATCAGGTGACTTTGGTGAATTTCTGTACTAGTGATCACACAGTCAGTCACACAGCAGGTCTCAGCATGGGGAACTTAATTTCTCTTTACAGCGTGCACGGTAGTTTGCCTTCTAGCACTTACTGAGAGAAGAATATTTCTGGCACAGATTTTGCAAGTGAATCTATGAAAGTTCAGTACTTATCACAATTTGAAGCACAAACCTTGTTTTCTGACAAAGCTGGCAACCTCAAAGACTGGGGCTAAAGGTCACTAAGTCTATTTTGTTAGAAAATGCAACATGAACTGTAACTCTCGAAAGAGGAGAATAAAGTTCTAAGCTTCTGTTACATGACACACTAAGTGACAATAACAACTTTATACCCTATGGAACAATCTAATGCTAGGAGACGTCTAGTGTTTCTTTTTACTAAACATACCAAGAATATAAATTACTTTTATGTACAAAATGAATGAATAAACAAATTTGTGTCCATGACCTATGCAACTGAAAATCACCTCATACAGACATCCATTCTAAGCCAATGAGCTCTGGATTTTGACAGTGGAAGGCCTCTATGATGAAACAATGACATGTGAAGATTTAATGGTGTGTTATTGGGGTTGAAGAACTGTTATTTTCTTGGCCAAAAAACACACCACCATCATTACTCTTTTATTGCTATATTTTGTATGTTTCTGGGGACACTGGAAATGTTGATAAGGCATCTGGTACATATGTTACTGAGCTTTGCTGTATGTATCTATATCCATGGCCTCAACATACAGTAGCACTACAGAACATAAGCAGTCTTTGCACTATCAAAACTGTTCTCAGCCCTCTGAAATAATTTACAGCAAATAGAAATATCTCTGAGCACAGGTCCCATTCTGTTTAATGTTATCTGAGACACGTAAGTCAATGGTGTTCATCCTGTCCCCACTTGGCATGCATGCACAGATAAGAAAACCACCAAAGGCAGGAAGAATTGGTTTCTTTCTCCCCCAAGAAAGGCTGGTTCTGTTCTTCCTATAAAATACATTAAACAAATTGGCTTTTGCACCAGATCAAGTCAGTAATACATGGAAGGAACAGCGCTCAAAGACATCAATGAAATCATTGTGTTGCAGCCTGTGGATATTGTACTGCCTCTCTTTCTGGTACCAATCTCCTGGGTTGAATTGGAACCTGTATGAGCTCTCTCCATTATCCCCAGCTGGCATCTGACCTAAGGACTGTGATGCCTGGTTCATAGGCTGATGGACTCCTGAAAAAAAAAGATTCTCATTTTCTATATTAACGAGTTGAGTGACCTGGGAATAAACAAAGGGACCTTCCAGTTCTGCCAACAGATGTAACAGCATGAGATATGGAGGGGGTGATAAAAATGACTGTCACATTCTTCTATGAACAAAAACATATCCAAGTATGACCTCAATATTCCCAAAAATCTCCAGTAGGAACTGGATTTTTATATTAGTGACACTAGATCCAACTCTTTTCCCTACACCTATGTTTGAAGAAATCATTTAGGGCAGTATCCAAAAAAAAAAAATAGGGTTCCAGAAATGCTAAAGTGAAACCAAATTGCCCAAGTCCTGGAGACACTGCCATTCAACAAGAGAATTTTAAATTTGCATACTCCTTCATTTGGCAGGCAGAGCTGAGCCTTAGCATATACTCAGAACAGCACCACTCCTGGCACGGAAAAGTAAATCACCACCCATCTTGTCAGGATTCTAGCATAGGAGCCAGAAAAAAAGACATCTTGTCCTTCCTAAAAAACTCTTAGAGAGGTTATCCAAGAAGCATTTTCAGAGCAAATCTAACACACCCACGAGCTCCTATTGACCTCCAGCTACAAGTGAAACTTTATGCATGAGTATGCCTCACTGATTTTACTAAGGTGTTTCATATACATATATGAAGTGAAGTGTAAAGGTACATCAGAGATCAGATTTAGAGCTGTCAAACACTTTTATAAACTTGACAGTTACCAGCCTCTGGCTTACTGTTCGAACACAGCTGAAGTTATGCAGACACAGGAAATTCAATGCATCCTGGACACACTGGATTCACACTTCTCCAAAAATTAACAATGCCTGAGTACCAGGTCCCGCGCAGTGACAGATCCCCGTGGTATGCACCTTGCCGTTGATATGTTCACATGTGGTCCCTTCAATGTCCAGCACAAACCAGTCTCCCTGGACATGTATAATTCAGTTCACACATGCACAGCAGGTCTCGAATGTCCTAGATATGTTAGAGTTATTGCACATATCCAGTTCTTTTATATATGCAGAGCAATTGTTACCTGAGGGTAATTGAAGTTGACAGCAACCCTACCCAGGTAGAGGAGAGGTTAGACCAAAAAGCACAAGCCATGAAAAGTCAGAGGCTTGTCGCCCTGCAGACTCTCGTGGTGGTTGAGTAAGTCAGCCAAACATCAACAGACTTGCCCAAAGGAAAAATTATCAGTTTATACTAAAGATCAATATATGCATGTAAAAAGAAGTATTTCTTTGAAAGGATCAGAAAGTATTAATTTTTTTTTTTATTTTAAACATGCTGGTCATAGACAAAACCAAGGCCCTGATCTGGGAGGAAGGACACATGCAGCTAAGTGACAGTCTGTTCCCTGAGGGGCTTACAGGCTAAGCAGGCAGGGCTGGGGACAGAAGAAAGGAATTGTCCACATTTTACACACAGAGCACAGCAATACAGAGAGATTAAATGATTGGCTCAAGGTCACACAGGATGTCCAGGGCAGATCCCCTGGAAATGAATCCAGATCTCAAGGTGCAGCTTCTTGTCTGTCACGGGTTTAATTCATAAACAATAATAAAAAAATAATAATTAAGAACCAGCCACTTCCCAACAAGACTTATGCAGGATTTCAAACTCACATTTCTAACCAGCTTCTCAGTCTAGCAGCTAAAATTTTGTTACATCTTTGAAAACATAACTGTAACTGTTTTGACTCACGCTATAATGTGCATACTGCCAAAAGCAATCCCTAATGCTGTAATATTTTGCTCTGTTAGAGGTGCCATACTGCCAGTGAGCAGCAAGCTTACTGAATAAAACTGCAACCATTGAACAGTCTCTTCTCTGTGTCTGTGTGTCTTTTGGCCTAAATAAAGTAAATACACAGCATTAAGGGCCTGATCCTACTTCCACTTAAGTCAATGGCAAAATTCCCATTGACTCCAATGGAAGAAGACCAGCCCTAACAGAACTGGTGATTTTTTTCCCCCCTTAAATTACTGGCAGGTTAATTAATGTATAATTTGCAGCACCAAGATGTTGGTCGAGAAACTATGTATCCATACATAATTTTAAAATAATGAAGATGGAATGAATTTTATTACAGTACTGACACTGTGCAAAGATGTACACTGCAATAAATCCTATATTAAGACATGAAAACAGGTCTTCCCTAGGCAGTGCTAAAAGGAGAAGAGGATTTCCACTGTGGAAAGTGGATGGTAAAGCATGTTCTAGTATCTGGTGATATATGTAATAAATCCCAATATAAGTGTTTAAGTCCTTCATGTTTTACCATAGTTTATACACACACAAAAAAGAACACCACCATTGAAATAAACCATGGATGAATCATGGATAAAATATTGTCTTTGAATATTTGTATGATTTCTATTGCCATTAGAATATTCTGCCCTTGCGTCCTTGCACAAAATTTGGTTCTCACTATCACTTTCATTTGACTACTTTCTCTTAGGTGAGTACATCCAAGTAGTCTTTAAAGATGTTTTGTTTATGAAGTTATATTTAGAGTTCATCTATTTAGATATCACTTATTTTAGGTCCCAACTCAAATCTCACCTTCTTTCCCCGCCTTTATCATCTTTTCTTCCACAATTCCTGGCAGAGATCATGAGCTCGTCATACTTTTTCTTTCCATTTGGTTTATGATATTTACCTTGGGCTGCCAGTGCACTTGGTGCCACATAGAACTTGTAGACTATGTCTCCATTTTGGCAGGACACTTGCAGTATCAGATTATATAATTTTTTTCCCAATGCTATTTAAAATATTTTTAGCTGAAATAAATATCAACAGAACACATCGCCACTGTGTGGACTCAGAACTCTCTTCTTTTTCTGGATAACCTCAGATGGCAGCTAGGCTAACAGTTGCTGACAATACTAATCTCCTGTGTGGTTTAGTGACAAACATAATTCTTTTGACAATATGAAAGCACAGAAGAACTGAATTTTGCAAACATGAAAGACAGGACACAGTGTTGGTGTAAGCAGGCTCAAATATGCTGTTCCATCCTAAAAAGAGAAAGAGCTTTAGGTCTAGACAGAGCTAAGTGACAATGAACTCATCAGGGTGAGAGGAAGCAGAACATATAATACATCTCTGAGGAATAAAGTCCTGTCAGACATTGTCTTCCATGGAAGAGATTAAACTTGTGATAGAGTCCTGAATGCCAGGAACAACAGCATAAAATATTGGTTTGGTTCATAATTCAAAGTTGCACTTGCATAACAACAGGAGCTGAAGGCACCTGAGCCTGGGCTAGAAAAATATTTCAGTTTAAGTGGTTGTCTCTTGCAGAAAATCAAAGTACTTTCTTCTACGCAGGTGCTGAACGTGAGAGGTTAACAAGTTAAACTGTGTCTTCTTGGCTGTAGGCTGTTGGTCTCCACCATTTGCAGAAGGCTTTGCAACTTTGCCTATTGTATTTTCTTATTGTAAAATTGAGTTACAAGAGAGTCAGTGAAGAGGAAAAAGTGAAAACAGGTATTTATGCTTGTAAGGACACGGGTCTGCCAAACAGAGATGGTCAGTTGAATACATTTCTCTCTGAGAATCACATGCAGCTAGAAGAACTTGCTCTGTTCAGATTACTGAAAGAAAGTCTAAGCCTGTGCAGACCCAAAGTTATTTAGAAACAGGCAAGGACATTAACACCATAGGTGGAAAAGTGTTTTTTTAAAAACTAACAGATAATGGTGGCACAAGCAACAATTAGTATGAAGTATTTCTGGGCAAAAAGGGAAGACAGAAAATTTCTGATTATCAGAGGAGTAAGGTAATGAATAACTTTTCAGTAGTAGTTGACCCTTGGGATCATCGAGTCCAACCATCAACCCTACTCTACAAAGTTCTCCCCTACACCATATCCCCCAACACCACATCTAAACGACTCTTAAACACAGCAGGGATGGAGACTCAACCACCTCCCTGGGCATAAGGATGAGCACAAACAGCACAGGCTTAGGGTTGTACCCAGCAGGTAACTAGGGTTTACTCGCCCTATTTTTTGGAGGAGAAAGGATTTAGCCATATGATCACAGGCCTGGACAGGGATTTTTTTCTGCCCAAAAAAGTATATTTACATATTTTGAAGGTATAAGTCAGTTCCCATTCAATAAATTCCAAATACAGGTGGTGTCTGGAAGATGCAAGCAGAGAATTATTTTAGTCATTGCAACAATAGATATAGCTCACATGAACAAAAAAAAAAATAGGTACTTAGTGGATTTTTTTTCTGTAATCAAAGAAAGATTAATTTGTTTGAGAGAACTTAATTCTTTCAAGAAACCCAGTTTGTAGACTCATGCCTAAGTTGCTGTTCTGACTGAATGAAACATCTGTACATAAAGCAGGAATGTAGGTGTTTTAAGAGAGCAACAATATTTCTCTGATCAATAGCAAAACACAAAAGGCTATGTGCTTCAATTTGTATGTAAGTTTTGGAAACTACTCTAGTTTGCAATTGATAATAAGATGCTAGTGTCTTCACACTATATTAAGTATTATATGTTTGTGGCTTGAAACTTATATCAAAAAGAAATCCACCAATCATCTGGGTTTAACTGTATTTTAGTGATGACATGGTAAAATCTAGAACACATACCTGCTTTTAAAATCGCAATTACTGCTTATTGTGATTTTAAAATGCATTTTTTAAAAAACTCATATGTGAAAGGAGAATGCTGTCTTTGTGAGCTCCTGTTGTTGTACACAAATCACAGCTAAAGCTTTGTTCCTCCTATGTCTCCGAAGAATTCCACAGCCTTAAGAGTTCAGCTGCATCTGGAATAGCAGCATCTTCATGTCAAAGTCCAAGACAAACACACACTTAATGAACCTTTGGTCTCCCCAGGCTCAGTTCTTAGTCCCTGTCTTCCAGCTGAAAGAGCCAATTTGGACTCTTACCAGCAGGCTCTTGGTTAGAAATAAACTTAGCCACCTGCAAAAGGCTGGCCTCCCCTGGGAAGCCTCTGGAAGGTCACAGTCCTAAGTCAGCATTAGTATCCTTATTGTTTCAGATAGACTTAATATTTCCCTTCACACCAGACACCTAACCATGTGCAGTGAGCTTGCTGTATCTGATTGTAAGCACGAAAATGATTGCATATATCCATACGTCTGTCAGAGAAAGAGGGAACAATAACTTCCCTCCTAACAAACACAGTGAACATGTATTTCCCCTCAATCATTTTTCATTCAGAGAGAAATAAAACTCACGTCCCTGAACTTTGGGGGACTCTAATGTTTCAGCAAGATCAAAAGCTCCACTTATATATTTACATGTCTAAAAATATTTTTGTAAACTCACTCATGTCCATATTCCAGAATGATTTCAGAAAATTAAATTCAGGTAGAAGATAGTCATATGGAGGTAAATAATACCTCTGATGGGAAACTGGTCTATTATTATCCAAGTCTGCTTTAGCTATATTTTACACAAAACTCATATTTCCTCCAAATGAGGGAGATTTTTGACCAGTCTCACCCTATTCGCAGTAGATTAACCCTTTCCTTTTTTTTTTTTTTTTTTAAGTCCCATTAATTTCAGATAGGATTTAGTGTACTGAATTGTGAGCAACAGGACTGGCTCACTGCAGCCCCTGACAAGCACAAATATAGCAAGCTGTTCCTGCATTCAAAGACAACGCCAGCTCTGGGCTGTTTCCCCAGCCCAAAAGCCCTTCCTCAAAGCCTGCTGGCTCCATCACAAAATGCCTTGAAGACTCTCTGTGTGAAACCCGTGAGCAGTCCTGGAACGACACCATCCACATTAGAGAATAATGACCATTCTCTAATAATGAATAATGGCCATTCTCTAATTTTCGTTAGAAAAATATGACCACACTCTCCCAGCTGTGGCAGGCACAGGCTTTCTCTTATAGATTTTTCCTCTGGCCTCAGGTATCTCAAGGTCTTGAAGTTGGGATGCTATGAAAGCACCAAATGGGATTGGAGACTCTCTCACTCTCATAACGCCAGATCCTGAGCTCCTATTCCTCTGTATTAGACAAAGAGTGGTAGTTTCTTCATTTCCTTGCCCTGTCCTCATTTGAGCGTACCTTCTTAGGGGTAGTGATGTAGAAATCTGTGCTGTTGGTAGAGAGGAGCTGAAATGCTCAGGTTAGGCAAGGCAGCACTGCTTACAGCATGTATTCTACCAGAACATCAAGTGCCCAAGAAAGTTTTTTAAGGAGTACTGTGAAGCCAGGGTAGGTAGATGAGGTTCCTAAAGATTGCTCTGATACAGTTAAGCACTTTTGTTCTTCCTAACATATAAAAGGACCTTTTTATATTTGGAGTGTGATTTACTGCTGGAGTCTCCAGAAGTAAATAGTTAATAATAACCCCTTTACTTCCAAAAAGTCCAGGGAAAATTTTTGAATGTATGACAGTCAATTATTGTAAAAGTATTACTTACATCTTAAAGCTGCAGGCTTTTTTTCATTTTTCCATACACATCAGATGTCTTAAAAAAGCTAAGCAAGTCTGTTTTTCAGCCAAGGTTAATAAAACAAAAACTGAGGCATGAATGGGTCACAGGTGACATAGACACCAGGGGCAAGGCAGCAAATAGGACTTAGTAACGATATATGTGCCCCATCCTTGAAACCATGGTGCTTCATGTTCACATGCAGACGTTTATTTAAACCTTCAAGTCTTACGTTATATGAAGGAAGAAAAAGGCATTGCTCAGTTTTCTTTTGGTTTGGATTTCTAACAGTGTGAGTCAGCCCTGCTGAATGTTGTGTTAAAAGTATAAAGAATTGCTGCAAAGTAATTTAATTTAATCAAGCTACGTCCCTTACAGGATAAACCCTAATTCTTTTCAAAGTGTGAGTAAGAGAAATAAGACATTTCCAGCCTTTCTTTCTGCTCTCCTCAAAGGGGTTAAAGAAGCCTGATACAAAGGAGTTAAGCAATGCCTGAAACAGGATAATAAATGTGACACTCTCCGACTATCAGTAGCAAATATTTGAGCTTATCAAATAACGGAGGAAGTAGTTTAGTTACAAATAAACCAATCTCTCATAAAACAAGTCTTCACACAAGGTAATTTCATTGAACTGGAGACAGCTAAAGGCCACTGGCGGGCAGGACTCCCGCTCCCCGTGCACTCCCTAACGGCCCTGCGTGATTAATGGGGCAGCCGGCAGGGAGGCCGAGCCTGGGGACACCGCTGAGGGACGAGGGAGCTGGGCTTCATATCAGCAGAGCGGCAATAAATAAAGCATCGCAGAGCTGGTGTGAGGAAGTGACTCATCCTCCTGGAACACAGCGGGATTTGTGCTCTCCCCCCGGCCGTCACCCTCCCCCTCGTCCCCTTTTTCCTCCGCTGCAGAGAGACCAGCGTGTCCCAGAGACTATAGTAGATGTCACCGCTTGGCACTGGCTGTGCAAAGAGAGGACAAATATGTGGGTGTGATGTGGATCTGGGACGATAGCCTTAAAGCCGCAGCGCTCGCTCCTGGGGGAGCATCTGGGCTGAGGCGAGCTTAGCAAAAGACGTTTCAGAGGCCAGCTTCTTCACAGGAGGTACTTGGATGCTCCTTCTCCTTCTCTCTGCATCTGAGCAATGCAGAGGGAGAATATAGCAACTTTGGTAAACAGGAACAGACTTTTCTTCTGAAAGTTCTGTAAAAACTCAAGCAACTAAGACACAGGGGAACCGAAGCAAAAAGAGGTAGAACAGATGCAGAAGGGGTTGCAACTTGCCCACACCTAGGCTGGGCACTAAGGTGGGGTTTCACCATGGGGTTAGCATCGATCAAACCGTGGGGTGCTGCTGGCAGGGTTGAGTCCCGCTCCCTTCTCTTCACAAGTTCCCACACCCTCCCCAGCAGCTCCTTCTCAAGGGACATGACCTCATGCCTGCACAGCTATCAATGGAAGCACAAGGCTATTTGCAGGAGGAGGGCAGGATTGTCCCTCTGATGACAATGTACCTGTAGTGTCATTTCTAGGTCGGACTACGATTTTCTCAACTGTAAGAGTACGTGACCTCACTGTGAGAGTAAAGGAAAACCATTTATCCATCAAATAAATGATGCTGTTTAGCCCCTGACTAAACAGCAAGAGGTCCTGATGGGTATCAGTAGCAAAATTTATTTTTCCTCATTCTGTTCCTCAGGACTAACATGGCTCTTATTTACTACATCATTCACAATGCACTAATTATACACACATCTTTTCTTAAACACTTCTACTACGTTAAAAACATTTGCAAAAGATAACAGAGACTGATAGTCTTATGTCAGAATGCAATGAAAACTTTAAAAGCATTATAATATAGAAAATAATTTAGAAATTCAGATATGTTGGTATTTGAGACTGTAGTATGCTGTTATTCATGTATATATATTATATCAGTGAATCTCTTTCTGCATTTATGAAGATGGATAGGTATATTTATAGACATCTAAGAGAAAATTTCTAAGTGTAAAAGCATATTCAAAACAGACCATGTAAATGCTGTAGGTTTCAAAGTCCACCTTATACCCATTGCTGCCATCTTCGGCATAGCTATTAATAACACTGTATGGAAAAGTCCATTAGCACCTAGATGTTCAGTCCTGAACATGGGCTTATCTCTTCTAGCTAAAAGTCAAACAATACACAAACACTTCTGGAAGTAAATGTAAGTGCATCACCCTGACACAGCATGAAATCACCTGTTCAGTTATTTTTTCTGCACTTTTGCTGTCTCTAGGGCAAAACAGGCTTTTGTGCCTTTTAAGATAGTTTGAATCATACCAATGATTAACTTTAATGAGCTCGTTAGTCACACTGTGACTTCCAGGGGCAAAAGTGGTGCACTTTTGAGGGGCTGTGGTTAAAAGATGCTTTGACAACACTGTCTTAGCTGCGAGGACCATGGTGGCATCCGAAGGCTTACTCTCAGGTGGAGTTTGCTGGGACATCCCCATCTGCCTGTCCCACCCCCATGCTCATGGCAGCTGCTCTTGGTGGGAACCACTCAGTGGGGTACACAGCAACTCTTTCAGAGTACTAGTTAATGTTAATATACCAGGCTATGAACTGAAGCAGTGGAGGCTTATTTCTCCCATTAAGTGATCATTGCTCCAGGGACAAAAAGTTCAGATGTCTGGAATGGACATGGGAAGAGGGAAGTGCCTTAGCTGTGGCAACTAAACCATCCTACATTCAAGAGATCAAATGGAAATTCTGGTCTATCTTCTGCACGGACATGTCAATAGCTTGGATCCTGAAACAGTCCATGGAGATCAGCAGACTTAGTAGCTATGTAGGCTGTAACTGGTTTGAAGGTGTTAAAAAGAGAGAGTGAAAGATTTGGGTATACAAATCAGATGTGATAAAAGCATAAGAAAAGGAAAACAAATCCCTGCCACTCCACAGCCCGGTTAGGCCCAAATTCATCTACATAGATCACCACCCTTGCCTCCTTCACTTTTAAAAAAAGAAGTTTCTATGCGAAGGGAAGGATGAACTACTCTGTAGACTTACTGGCATTTCCCCTCTCCCAGTCCCCACACCATTAGTTGGCTTTGCTCCCAAGTAAAACTTACACTGTGTCAGTTACAGTTTTTCTAATCCTTCAGTAAACAGCTGAAACACTTCTTAAAAATTCAGTCACAGCTTGACCTGACACACGTGAGCCCGGGCTGCACTCGCACAAACAAGCGCCCCGCATGCAGAGTAGGTGGGAATCAGAGGTGCTATAAAACGTGATGTGAACTGTGTCATCTCTACTGGGATTCAAAGGAATGGCCTATGACAGAAACAGCCCGCACTTGCATCCAAAGGATTGAACTGTTATTTACGATTCAACACATAGGTCTGGGAAAGATGGAGCAAACCCCTTCATCCTCTACCTGGATGACTAGATGAAAACTGCCTTCTCTACAGAGATCACATTGAAAGAAAACAAGCTTGCTTTTTTTTTGCTTTTTTTTTTCTTTTTCTTTTTTTCTGTCCTGATATTGCTGATGAAGCAATGCCACAGCGCAAGGGTTAACAGATCTCAGAAAGTCCTGGTGCACTTTAGCTAGGGGCGGAGACACCCCACAGAATAGACGCCTGTGCTCCTTTGCCTGGGAAGCTTTTAGATTAGTGTGCTTCCAGCTGCATTTCCTTGAAACTGATTTAGTTTCAGCCCATATCAGAGTCCTTTCATGGAGCTATTCCTATTCATAATAAAGTGCTTTAAGAAAAGAGCTGCGATGGGGTTTAAAGTAATCCAAAAAGTATGGGTTAGCTTAGAATTTTTGTTACAGCTAAAAGGGCCAGTATTCAGGACAGGAGGATAACAGAAATTATGCCTCCCTGTACATACTAAGCCTTTTTCGACCTAAGGCATTTAGCACAAAGAACAGGAGGCTTCACCACCTCTCACAGGGTTTACAGTAAAGAAGGTATTTCTTTACTTTCCACTTAGAGTTGTTTCATTATAAGATATCACTCAAAAATATGCTGAATTAACTCTCTCTGGGAATGCTGTCTCTCATGACAACCATGGTCATTTCTCCGTGTTTTAAATACACTTCTGGAAAGAGGGTTCCATTTATTATCACAGAAAAGGCAGTTGTTTTCAAACATATCTGTTGTTTAAGTAAAGATTTTTTTTTTTCCTAGTACCAAACCAAAAGCATAGATGTAGCTGTTAAAAGTCAAAACTGTTCATGAACAGTGTTTATCTGAATGATGATGTTCTTAGAGAATTATTTCTGTAAATGACAAGATCGCCAAGGGGCCAAGCAAGAACAATTATGGAAAATGCCATTGTTTTGGGCACAGAGAGTAGCAGAGGAGACATCTAGGCTGCAGAGTCCAGGAACCCTTCCAAGTCCCCACCCCAGGAGTGGGCGCTGGCTGTGTCCTTCCTCCCTAGTGGACCTTGGCCCAGGCACATGCACCAGGTGAATGTTAGGACTGCTCTAAGAAGCATCTTAGAGGCGTGGGCACTACAGTGACCCAAAAAGTGCCATGATGTGCCCTTGTTGGTAAGTACGGGCATAGCAAGAGATTTATTGTCCAGAAGAGAGTTGTGATCTAAGTAAACAAGTTGGACAATGGGCTGGAGAGAAGCGATGGAATACATACTGAGCGGCGTCATGGTTTGCATGAGTCTTCTCGTTTTAAGGCTATTTGGTTGTTAGCTTGTGCATTTTTCTCTAAGAGGAAGCTGCGCTTTCTTAAGCTCCTTGGGTGGGGTTTTGTTAGATGGTGTTTTAGTAAGCTGAAAGACAAAGGAAAGAAGGGAAATGGCACAAGCGGAAGAAGCCTGGAACAGAAGTGGAATGAATCCAAAGCACAGAGAGCACGCAGGAAAAGAATACAGGAGGCTCCTGCACAACCTGAGCACCAATGCAAAGTATGTCAAGATGCTTAGGGTGTGGTTAAAAATATCTAACAGCAGTTCAAGGGCTATGAGAAGACAGGACTGTTTTAATATAAGGCCCTGGTGCTGTGCCAATATCTTTTATAAAAGTAGCAATAATGCCTTAAAAATGCAAACATACAGATTTTTATTCCATAGCTTTTGTTGAATCACTGTTGGAAAAGGTGATCATCAGATTGTGAGGAAAACTGGCAGATCAACTAGAATTTGCATGGCTAAAATGCCTAAACCACTACCACTTTATAAAAGAGTTTCACCTACTCTTGTTCAAGTCACGTACAGAAGGAACATATAGGCCAAGAGACATCTTTAGGGATCTGCATGCACTTATTACTTTTCCAATCCCTATCCTAGAAAGCAAATTCACTCCCCAAAACTACAACAACAAAGCAGGTGCTTACCAAAATACCAGATGTACTGAAACAGAGCAACAGAGAATACTGATTTCTGGCAAAGGAAGAGCAGAGGGCACTGAAATGGATTTTCAAAGGCAATCGACATCTTTCTCGTTATGCTTGGGAATATATTTTTGGTCCTGTTTGTTCCCTTCCTTGTCCAGTTGTTTCAATTTGAACAAATGCACAACTGGGTGTAAGGCTGCTCATCAGGATAATAATATTTTACATGGACTTAGCATACATGCAGAGAGCTGAGAATTAGGTCTACTTATTGTTGCTCCCAGGGCCCGAAACTGGACCTTGTCTAGACAAGGTGGTCTTGTTGGGTCACCTCCCATAAAGTACAACTACCAGCTTTAAAAGGAACTGTGGTTTCCACCCATACAACTCTTCCTTATTCTATGTCACGTTGTCTCTCTTCACCATTCCAGCTGCGAATGAACTCATGCACATGGCATCAACTGTTTTAGCATTTAGGTACACTCAGCAACTGGTGTTAAACCTCGTTCGGAGTATACAGTTTTCAATCTCATTCTATGTTAAAATCAGCTTGGAACTACATGTTTTGTGTGCCTTCAGCCAATTTTTCCTTTTCTTTTAAGGCTGAGCACATGGAAAAGATATGTGAATGCTTCACCTGGCAGCCAGCTTGAAGCTTCAGCACAAGAATCCACTGTGACTTCATTAGGACTTCAAAGGAAAATGCCCCACAGCTCTGTTGCAGAAATGCTGTGGAGTGGTGAGAGGCAGCAGTGAAGAGGTTAAATGTGCACTAACATGGGCCAGGTTTCTATTTTGCACCTAAACTTGAAAGCAAGAAGGCTTGGAAGAAGCAGGAGGAAGAAGAGAAGGTATGGATTTGGGAGGTGAAATTACTTTCCTTGGGTCCAGAGCAAACATTTAGAAATAATGTCTTTTAAACCCCAAATGGCTAAGATTATATTAGCTAGCTTGGAATATCCCCACAAGTATGCTTTTCCCCCAAGACAGACATTTCCTGGGGCGGGGGGAGTGCAAGAGGGAGGGGAGAAGGAGGGAGAACGAGGATATTCGATGTATTGCGGTACGTCTGGAATCCTCTTATCTGTAGCAAGACCGGGAACACCTGGACAACACTTGTCTTCCTCCCCCACCCACCTGTGCAAATTGCTAAGCACACCACAGCTCAAAGCACTACGCCATATGCCAGTCACATCACAGAGATCCATTGTGACTTCTCCGAACATCAAAGAAAAGCCATTGCACATCTTCTTCACACAAATACTGAGGGGGCCGGTTGTGAAGGGGTTAAAGGATCAAGTTCTGCTATAAAGATAACAGGAACTGGAGAACATGCAGCAGATGTTCCATGTGGAGGCACTTAAGTTTACAGTCCCACCTGTGTCCATTTAATACCTTTAAAAGCAATCTCCTGCTCATTTGTGAGGGAGAAGAGAAAATCGATGTTCCAATCTCAACATCATCTCACAACATCCGCATCCCACATGAGGAAAGGGAGGAGGGGATGGGATGAGCAGACAAGACAAGAGGGCTAAAGCTGAGGTTTAAGGACATGAATATATGGAGATAAGCACGCATCCCCATGTAGAAAGTCAGCCATTCTTTTATGTGCTCTGTGCTTTGTTTCCTTCCTTCCCACTCTTATTCCTATTTCTCTTGCAAACAAACCAACTGTCTTCCGCTACATACATTGAAAGACTTCAAACAAAGCGGGGGAAAGGACTCAAAATAATCATATTTCAATTTTATGGAAATATGCCACCCGAGACATGAAGGCTGAGGCTGAGTATGATCCCTTGCGCTATTAGCCACCAGAGGGTCCACACAGGAAAGGCCTGGGAAAGTTTCAGTCAGTAAAGAGTAAGCAAAGACTGAACCTTCCTATGTAGCAAAGTGACACAATCACAGGGCACAAATCTACAAGGAAACAGACTTAAGTGTTCATGGAAGTATTTTTCTTCCATGTACGTGTCGTTGGTTCAGATAGATCTAGCACTAGAGGAAGAAAAACATCCAGTTACTAAGAGCAGTGATTTTGTTTCTGTTCATGCTGCACTAAGGAAATAAAAACATAGCCTGTAGGCCATATCCAGGGACACAGGATATAAAATCCTGTTTTTATTTTTCAGACTTGCTGGTTACAAAGACTATGACTCTCTATATCTAATAGGAAATACATACCCGCGATCACCGGCAGCCTGAAACGCTCCCAGGTTGATGAATCTCCCTGAACATATTTCTGCATCGCTGCCGGTTGTTTTCAGCGATCAGCGGGGAAGAGGCAGAAGTGCATCTCTCAAGGAACTGGAATTAGGAGTTGGCGGAAAGAGGGAAATATGGAGCTCGACAGCTGTGATCTTAAAAGGGAGCAAATTGTTCAGCTGAGTGATGCCGATCTCTCTGTGAACTTCCACTGACATCACTGGGATACTGTTGTGCTGGAAAGTATGCAATTTGTATATTTATACTGTGACCCACGAACCATAATTTAACATGGAATTCAACCCTCTGCGCTAAATGACTTTGACACCCCGAGGCTACAGCAATTCAGAGAACAAAACAACTACTGTCTCCTCAGGCAGGCACGGTTCTTAAAAATATAATGTTACACCGAAAACAAAGGTAGAATAGTTTCATAACTATGTACAACACACCTTAGCGCCTTGTCTTATCCCAGATGTCTCCTCACTGCTGGCTATCTGCCATTTACACCAGTCTCCCATTTCAGGTCTTGGCACAACCCAAGTTACTCCTCCTTGTGACCTATCCAAAGGAGGAGTTAAAACCAAGCAGTAGCTGGAGGGTAACCATGAGATGCCTGCTTGCAGAGGAGACTGCCTCTCTAACCAGCTAAAAGCTGCACTAGTGCTCCAGAATGACTTATTCTGGTTCCAGTTTTGCTACATGCTTGATGATGGATTGTGGGTCTATCATTTTGTGCTCTTATACCTCAGTTTACCTATGTTCTGGTTGGTTGGTTGTGTGGTTTTTTTTCCCCTCAGGCAACCTTCACTTCAAGAAAAGACTTAGAACCTTTCGTTTTCACAAACTGGGATGTCAGCACCAAAGGAAGATGTTAGAATGGCAGTTGTTGCTCAAGAGCTGAGGTTGCAGTAGCAGATAGCAGCAGCTAGCAAACAAGAACACCTCTGGCTTTATCTGCACACACCTATGTGCATAGACACACAGGACCACGTAGCTACAAGCTACCTTGTTTTCAAGTGCAGGATTATGCTATTTAGCAGTAGTTCTGCACACTATCTGCAATATATTTTGAATATAGTTTCTTCACAGTTCATGTCAGAGAGAAACTGGCTCTCCCCCCAAGTCAGGTAAATTTTCTGGAAATACTTGCAGGTCTAAAAGGAAACACAGTTCGCAGTGAAGTATTTGCAGAGAGTTCAAAGCTCACCAGCAGAGAACAGCTTCTGGTTCAACACCAGCAACAGCAGCTCTGACTGAAAGCACTGCTCTGACACAGGCAGCATCCTTGCCGTGCAGCTGCTACCGGCCTTAAGGGCTCCACAGGTAGAACCACATGGGCTGCCTTTCATAGCCAGGAACCTGCCCAAGCTGGGAAGAAACAATCACTTCTAACTTCAGATGAGCTGCCTCGAAAGCTCACAGCACGCTCCTTAAAAATGTGGCTGGGAAATACTGCGGGGTTTCATTTCTCTCTAGAAAACACTGCTCTTTGTATCAGCAGTCCTGCCAGTTTGCAATGCTTCTCCCTTGCAATGCTCCTCTCAGGTGATGCCTGCCAAGCTCTGCAGCGCTGATCTACTGTCCCACACAGCAGCATAGCAAGGGCTTACAGAAGATGCAGAGGCCAGTTTATTTTTTTTGCCGTTACCTTGCTCCGTGCCAGCTTGCCCACCGCTATCGGCAACCTGTCTGGCTGGCATGAGACCTTCCAGACACCTTGCAGGCAGTTTTGGAGGTGGTCCCCATTACCTGTTCGGGTACAGAAGACTTCTGCATCTCTGCACAAGCATGCTGGCTTTCCTGGCAGCCTGACCAAGTCTCCTGTTTCCCCCTAACCCTCACCTTCAGATTTAATAATTTCAGTCTCTTATTGTTTCTGTTATATAACTATAACGTCCTGTTGTTTATTTTGCCTGTAATCCCATCTCCATCCCCCACCAGGCCCTATGGTTTAAGATGGGGAGTGTTGCCAAGGGTCTGAGCTTGTGTTTTAGAGAAAAGCCTTTTGCACAGCACTGTCCCTGGCGCAGGGTGGAGGTGTGGGCTCCAGCCACACACACACCCCACACACACTTCCAGGAGCCTGGGGTCCTATCACGGTACCCAAGGGACAACTGTCCCTGCCCAGGTGACAAGGCTGTAGAAAGACAGGATGGTCCTGTGCTTCCCAGGTTATGTTTCAAGGATTTTAGGCATGCAGAAAGCTAGCAAGCTATTTGCTTATTAACCCTTTAGTGTTTAGGGACAGACCTCTTGAGGGCCAGGATGAGAGCGGTGGTGGTCCCTCCAGGAGTTCCTTGCAGTGAGATTTGGGTTCCTGCTTTCACCTACCTCTTTGGTGGCTCTGATGCCCTGGGGGCAGGTGAAAGATCAGTGGTGATGTGGTGAGCTAACAGGTCCTTAGGCAGCCTAGGCACAGGAATGCCATGAATAACACATTGTCCCACTAATAGCTGCCTGTAAATAGGGGGTACTTCCTCTAGCCTTCTCGATTCACTTTTTTCATCTCTCTTGACTCAGATCTCTATTATGGTGAGCAAAGAATCTTCCAAGGCAAAAATCTTCCTGCTTGGTTCCTATCACAGTCTTTTTTCTGCTAAAAATAACCCTGTAAGCACAAGTTATCAGGTGGTTTACTTTCTGGAGAATGGACAGTTGCTGCACTCACTGAAACTTGCATGATTGGGATGTAATTCATGGAGCCCTTTGGTGCTTTGTCTTTAAAGACCAGTCTTTCCTTTCCCACCCCCAAATCCCTTTTTATTTTCTTTTTTTTCCACTAACTTGCTCCTTGCTATGCAGGTCACCATAGAAAACATTCTTAACTTGCTCTATACCTGATACTTGTTTATGTTTTCTTTTCAAATGTTTTTAGCCAAGAAATAATTCTCTGCCTTATCTGCAACTGAAGCCAGAAGAAAGCAGAGACCAGAGGCCAAGTCTCAGGGTTATGAAGTGTTTTCTCTTTCTTTTTCTTTACTGTGGTTATTATAACTCTATTTTATTTTTCCCTTTTTAAGATGAATAAAGATTACTTCGGCACTGAATTAAAACCTTTGGTATAGGGTAAAATGTTTGGTTTTTAAAAAGTTGACAAAACTTATTAAATGCTTTAAAAAGAGTTTTTTCCACTGACCGCAAATTGAAACTGTTTTAATTTTGGGTTCTCTTTAGTAAAAAGTTGGCCTTTTGATGTTGGTCAGGAGGAGTCCTTTGATGCCTCTTGTTTATTGTTGAGAAGAAGCAAAACGGAAGGAAGCAGAATTTCTCTGTATATTCCTGTTTATATTCCTGTTTTCTGTTGGGACAACATTTGAACAACTTGAAGTAGACTAACTCACGTCCTTAAAGCAGAGTATCTGCTGGGAGAGCAAAAGGAAGATCTACTGAATGAATCCAGTTCTATGCCCAGATTTGCTGTCTAGACTTGAACTGAAGAGAGGTAGTTTTATGGATGGCTGAGTATGCAGTGGTTAGCTTTGCTGAGTGCAAAGGCAGTCTCAGAGGTAGTATGAATGCCTGTACAATAGTGGTTGAAAACTTGCATGTAGCATCTAGCACGTTAATTACAGTTTTGCTGGGAATGGGAATGCCAGAATCCTCCAACATAGACAGAACTTCTCTGGCTCTGTAAGGTTAAAATAAATAGTGATTGCCTCTGGCAGTACAGCATTTATGAAATCAAATGCATGTGTTCTATATATGTAGTGTTACACATGTACCACTGTTCTATAAAAGTGCATCTGTGCCTCATCTTGGATCACATGTCATCAGCTTTGTATGGCATTTACTGGCAGGATACCATTAGAAAGAAAATTCACAGCGTAATTAAGAAAACACACACTTCTTACTGCCCATCATTTATCTCCATATCTCTAATAAAAAACGGATCTGTAACATCTGATTTCCCTTAAATAATATGAACTAGCACGTGGCCAAGTCGTTGGTTAGCAGACTGACCAAGGATTGCTGTTGTCTGATCTCTTACAGCCGACCTTACCTGGCATACCATGTGCCAATGAATCATTTGATTTGCATTCTAGAAGGCAGAAGAAGTCTGAAGTGGTAATTAAGCTCTCCATTGCCTTGCAAGTTTTATTACTGTAGATACCCAGAATCTGATTCTCCCTGTAGGTTAACAATGTGCTGGAGAGAGCCATTAATTTCAACAAAGCTGCAGATTTGCACTTGTAAAGGAGAAGAGGACTGATGCTGTCAGTGGTAATGATATAGACTGAAGAAAGGTAAACCTTCTTTGTTCTCAAATTGGCTCCAGAAAACTGTAGCTCTAAAAGTACACTCTAAACCTGAGATTATGGTGGTTTATGGTTGTGTAAAGTTGCTTAAATATTTAAAACATCCTCTGCCAAGCAAAACAGGATGCATAAAAAGACCCTATCTTGTTTCATATAACTGGGATTTCTTTTCTCTTGGTGCTGTATGTCTGATTATTTGATTGAAATAAAAAAACACCTGAAACAGCCAACCAGGAAAGAGAATAGCCCAACAGGGAGATCTCTTCTTCCAGCTGAGGTAAACCTGCAAAATGGGTTTAGGTGAGGTGTCTGAAGTAATTTTTCTTGCTCAACTCGCATTGTTTCCTCTTTCCTGCAATGTCTTCCTGGCAACTGGAAGTTACAGAGGAGACCTGACTGGGACACTAAGGCACAGATTAATATAACTTATTTCAGAGGCTTTGAGACATATGTCTTCCCATTCTACCTCCTGTTACCTTTTGTTTGCCGTATAATATTGAATGCAGAAGAAGCTTCAGATTTTCATCAGACATTAGGGAAACTAGGACTAAATCTAGTTTATAAAGTTAGAAGGACCTACCATGAAACAGAATTTCCTATTAAAATATATTCACTCGTATTTCACAGGAAACTTTGTTATAAATAAGCGATGACTCTTTCCTCTCTCATAATTTTATTTTTTGCTATGATTCCACTGCATGGGAATCTGCACTTGAGATTGCAGTGTAATTAAGAAAACATACACTTCTTATTGCCCATCATCCTCACTGCTGCCGAGGCCTTTCTTTTTGCTTCAACACAAAGGTTTTTAACTCGATCCCGCTTTTTAGCAAGAATCTTAGGGCATATCTACACCGCATAGCAGGTGCTGATCTTGTACAGGCTGCCTTTGCACACTGGCGTGCTGCATCAGTTTTGTACAGACTCTGTAATGACAGTGACACTGGTAGGACTGCACTGTAGGGCTGTGCCGTTCTTGGGATCCGAGCTAGTACCTCTCCAAAGTCCCGCACTGTACAACATGGACACAACAGCCCAGCCTGAGTTTTAGGGTTTATAGCATTGTGTGACTGAGGCGCATCATTAAATTAGTCAGCTAAAATTTAAGGACTGGAATGGATGTATATAAAGGGATTTGAATGGAGACCCAATTTGAGATCCTGCAATATTGAGTGAAAAGCCTTGTCTCCTTCTTTTTCTTCTTCTTTCCTCCAACCAAATAGTTGGTTCAGCCAAATTCTCTGAGAGCTGGAAATGCGGCAAACATGTAGCACACACTGACAAATGTAGCTCAGATACTCACATCCATGAGCACTTTGCATCTCCAGTAACTCAGGTAAATTGTGCAAATACCATTAAGCAATGGTACAGCACTGGCCACTTTAGTGTCTGATTGATCGATCTAAGAAATATCTGTGAAATGGGTCATTGTCTAATAGTTGCTGTGAGAGTGTGTGTAGAAATACAGCTAATTTTCAGGTGTAGCAAGGTCTAGTTTTGAAATCTAGAGCTGTACATTTACAAATCCAGACAGTAAAAATGGCATTTTCTGGGAGTCATATGGAGTTCTGCGCAGCAGCCACTGTCTGATAGTGATCAGAATAGCATGAGCCTACATTTATTTGAAACTAGGACATTTGGCTACCTTGACCTGTTTTGATTTGCTTTGCATCATTTTATATTCCTCAGAACCTCACTTTAAGAGCCCATGGATACAAATGCTGTTTTTTCCCCCCCTTCTTTCTCTGGCAGTTGTAACTTCTAATCATTGAGTAATCAAAGTCTGTCGATCAAAGAAGTTTCTTCCATATTTTTCCTAAAAATATTTCAGTGTTAGTGTCACGTCAACGTGAACACCGTGGATCATATTGCTATTGCAGGGTCACTTTTTTCCACCTGAAGTAAGAATTTGATATTAAACTGACGGCGGTGGGGCAAATCTGTCCACTGTGAAGCCTGTTCCATGAGAAAACATTTGGCAGCCCAGGGGGAAGATCCAGCTATTGGCTAAACTCCTCCTTTACAAGCTGTCAGGAAGCAGCCCTAATCAGGGACAGCTGACCTGGGATGACAGTTCTCTTCCACAGTCATTTGCATGGTTCCAGAATTTTGTTCCACCTTGGCACAAAGAAGAAAACCTTTTGAACTTCTAAATGCCAATCAGACTCTGACAAACTCAGAGTAATGTTTTCCAGCTCGTTCGCTCCAAATCCAGAAAACCAAGAACTGTAATGGGGCTCTTTGGCATCTCAGGTTAGTATCCTTACCGACTAGCGACAGAGTCCGTCCCTGTTTTTCTCCCTTTAACTTTGCTCCCTGGAGCTACCTTTCCACATGAAACTCAGCACTTCTCCAACACATTGTAAGGTGCATCTTCAAGGCCAAAGATTTTGGCTAACTTTAATTAAAAAGATATGATACATATAAATTGAACAATTTTACAACCAAAAAGAAATAGACTTTCTAAAATTAATACTGTAAATTCAGTTACACAAAAAGTTATGGTGCCAACATAACAGATGTAAACTTTGGACCTCCCAGAATGCTGTCAACCCATTTAATAAAAAATCCATTGAGTTTATGTCAGTTGACATCTTGGATCTAAAAATAAAAGCAGCAAATGAATACTTTTTATCACAGTGAATTTTTTTCATTGACTTTGTTCAGTCTTTGGATGTGGGAAATGAGATCTTTACTGAGTTTGATTTTCGTAAGAAGAGCTAAGTTGAAAAGGCAGAATTTGAGAATATGTATACAAACTGATGGTGGAAAATTGAGGCCTTTGCTTCATAGGACAGATTGTGTATCTATTCACTGACTTTATGTTTGTTTTACCTGTGCTTTGCACCTGGACACAACAGTGTAATTGAAAAATAGAGACAGCAGCTGAGGCAGCTTATGAAACAAGCAGCAAAACCTGTTATTTTCTACTGAAATAAGCAATAGTGGTTAAGATATGATCTTTTAGAAGGTGACAGAATAGTAGTCAGATTTTTTCTTGGAAAGACAGTAACTAGGAAAATTAAAATACTAGAGGAAGAATAAAAACTTGGACATTTTTTTTTTCCCTGTGATTTTTGTTAGTCTTTCATTTCAGTTTTAGCTACAACAGAGACGATGCAGCAAATGAGTCCAATTAGTTTGGTAATATAAGAAAATAAGCAGAAGAATTTACACACAGTGATGGATTGAGAGAGCAAAGATAAGTCTACCAGTCCAAAAGAAAAATCATTTTATCCACCATCAGGAAATGAAATGGTTTGGATATTTTGAGAAACAACTGATGAGACAGATGTGACATTCACTCCAAATGTTGAAAGATAAAGCTTGCCAAAATGAAATGACAATAATACTACTAATACATGAGAGAAATCTAAATCGTCTACTAATACACAAGGACATTTTACTAAAGTGAAAACCCCTAAAAAACTAACATGATTAACATTCTGTGACACCTAATAATAGGCATTTTGGTCTACTTTACTAATGAAAGGGCTTATTTCAGTCTGAAACTGATTTATTAGAACCAAATACCTTCTGTATTTTTGTTTTGCTTTTTTCTTCTGCACCCTTCCCCATTGAGGCAGAAGAGCAATAATATAAAATGCTTTTGGAAGAATCTTCACTGTAAATTTGTCCATATGTAAATTCAGAGTATGAAGAAATAGATGGAAGAGACAAGAGATACAATCATATGATCACAGGGTAGTTCAGATAGGCTTTGGGAGGTCCAACCTCTTGTTCAAAAGAGGAACAGATCCAAGGGCAGACCAGATAGCTCAGGGCTTTTTCCAATTGGGTCTTGAAAACCTCCAAGGATACAGACAACATAACTTCTCTGGGCAACCTGATCCACCCTCTAACTGTTGTCCTTGAATCCAGTTTCTCTTTACATCCAGTTTGCTTCAGTTTGTGCCATTTGTGCCATTCTTCCACCACATACCACTGCAAAGAGCTTGGTTCCTGGTGGCCTGTTCTTTCAGCATTCCTAGGTCCCTCTGAGTGACAGTCTTGCCCTTCAGCATGTTGACTGGTCCTCCTAGTTTGGTGCCATTTGCAAGCTTGAAGAAGGTGTATCCTGTCAATTCTTCCATGCCTTTGATAACCACATTAAAAAGAACACACTTGTAACTGTTCTCCAGGCAGAGTACAACCCATTAACCTCTACCCCTAGAGCATGATGACCCAGTGCTGCAGAATGTTGTCCTATTTTGGTATATTCTGACCTAGGTGGGAACAACGTTCTGGAAAAAAGATGACTTCCTTAAAAAAATAATTCTGGTTGTAATCTGAATAAGTAGGATGGGGAAAAAATACTTGGTCTATTCTTGTCCTGG
The DNA here is from genome assembly GCA_025769975.1 of Gallinago jamesoni. Taxonomy (NCBI): domain Eukaryota; kingdom Metazoa; phylum Chordata; class Aves; order Charadriiformes; family Scolopacidae; genus Gallinago; species Gallinago jamesoni. The sequence goes on from JAOQGH010000001.1 coordinate 160,779,103, forward strand.
AAACATTTTAAAAGGAACTCTTTTAAACAGTGTTCTCACTAGCAGGATGTGTCTCTGGCCAGCATATACAGAGATGGTCTGTGTTATAAATGATTTTACAGAACAGTGCTATTGAGTGTGCTGGGAAACTTGAGTTGGCATTCTGGTAGCAAGATCTTTCCAGCACAAGTATAAAAATGGCCAGAATCGTAAGCATCAACTGTGTAAAGCATGACCAGCAAGTTCTTATAGAATACATGCTACAGCCATTCTCTGAAGGAAAAGAAATTAGCATGTAATACAAATATTTCTACCAAAGTATCTACCACTAATTTTGCTAACTCTCACCCCAGAAAGTTCCATAGCATTTAAGCCTACAAGATTTGTTTTGTCAGCTAACTTCAATCAATTCTGGTGCAAAATACTTTTATTTTGCAAATGACTACAAGGAGAATAAATGCTGCAGAATAATATAATTATAGAAAAATAAATTGAATTCAGTTGTTACTTCTCCTAAACTGTCGTTTTCCCTCTTTCTTCTAAATTTTTCTCAAAATGCTCTCTTTTAAGTGCACAGTGACCTTGATATATAGAACAATTACTCTTTCTTACTGATTTCAATATGACAAAAAAGATGTAGTAGGATGTTGAAAAGACAGGCAGAATGTAAAAAGGACTTCTCAGAACAATGAATTTCCTAAGTGAAAAAAACTTCAGCCTACATATTTTCTTTGATTGAATCCATATGTATGTAGTCCTGTAAATAAATAAATGAAGATGATGCATGGTTTGCTGTGGGAATGACAGACCACTGTCAGAAGATAACTGCTGTCTAGATTGCCTTTTCTACTGTCTTTTCCTGGAAACATCAACATGACTTTTAAAGTAGAGAGTTGTTAAATTGAATTAAATTGATACTAATTAAAAAAAAAAAAAAAGGAGTCTTCAGAATCTGCTGACTGTATGGACTATATTTCTGTTGACTACAATGGTTGTTTAAAAAGCTTTAACTGCACAAATTCAAACTGAAGTGGATCCAAAACTTTTGCAGAGGGCTGGCAAATGACCAGTGTTGAGAAAACCATACCTTTCCATGAAATTGTAAGTTACCTGGTCAGGGTGACTCATATCAACAGTGAAGAAGCATGTATTCTCAGTGTAGTGACAACAAAAAAATATTTAACTAAAAAAAAATAATTATAGGTTTTGGAAAGAAAGGTTAAAGATAGTTATTTTTACCTTTATTTTTCTCACCAGTCTTGTGGTACCCAGGTGGCCATATATTGGGAAAAACCTTTAGGAAGCTGTGATGATTTTGGCTGTTTAGGTATTTTACAGAGTGAGCTTAAGAGAGCTTTCTGTTTATTGAAAAATACTTCTGAAAAACATTTTCATAGTCAATATATAAATACATATTTTGCTAATTAAAACAAATCTATGAATACTTTGTAAAAGAAGTACATTACACTTAAGCAGCTGACTTTTTTAGCTTACAAATAGAATATTTGATGATATTAAAAATGCTGCATGAACCCACTCTGCAGTGGTAATAAAAGGATTCCTTTACGCAGCTAATATAAACATCAGAAGAAATAAAACAGTTCCTCTCAGTGTCCTCTCAATGAACACTCAGATAAAATATCATGTCCTAATATTTTGTTAAACTTCAATATTTTTTTGGTATGAAAGGGTGTCTGCCTGTCAGTCTTTTGGTCTTTCTTAAATCATTACTTAGATTTGTAGATTCTTTCCGTTTGTTTATCTTAAAGACATTTTGGCCTGCTATTAAGTATGTCTTGCAGAAACCAATAAACACTCAATACTGAACTAACAAAAAGAGTCCTGAAAATATGAGGATAGCTTTCACAGTATCTGAAAACTTTGTTGCACAGTGGAGGAAGTATTTGTTCTATGTCTGGCTGGATTATTCCAGCTTTAAGAATCTTTTAGTATTTTCAAACCATTTCTTGATTTCCTCTTCTCCTCTTCTCTTTTTATGCCATAGAAATTTTTATTCTCTCTTCCTAGACTCACTAAATCTATGTTTTAAAAATATTTTGTTTTATATGGAAGTCTGATGTATGTTAAAGGATATGATACTACCTATCTTCCACTTTTTAGTATGCAACGCTTTTGGAAGACCAATGGCACAGTAAATGTCAACTAGAAGGTTATTTCTGCTAAAACACATGAGAAAGTGACATTTTAATCTTGCTAACATTGGAATAGGTTGTTTACGCCACTGTAGCAAGTTTGTTCTTTTTTTTTTTTCCCTCCCTGTGTTCAAAAGAAAAAAACTTGAATTTGCTGAAATTGTATTAAAAGAGATAGGGAAGGAAAAAAGTCTGAAAAAAAAGGTAACAGAAAATAAAAAAGGAAAGAGAGGAATGAGGTACCAACAAAAATGAAAGCTATAATATGTTATTTTCTTTCAACATTTTTATGTTTTGAAACATTTGAGAAGAAAATCCTGTCTAGCAGCTGATAATTACGTGCAATAGTTGGACAATATGGTGGTGGATGAGAAGCTCAACATGAGCTGGCAACGTGTGCTGGCAGCCCAGAAAGCCAACCGCACCCTGGGCTGCATCAAAAGAAGTGTGAGCAGCAGGTCGATTCTACCTCTTTACTATGCTCTTATGAGACCCCAGCTGGAGTACGGTGTCCAGCTTTGGAGTCAACACAGGAAGGACATGGACCTGTTGGAAGAGGTCCAGCAGAGGGCCACAAAAATGATCAGAGGACAGGCTGAGAGACTTGGGGTTGATCAGCCTGGAGAAGAGAAGACTCCGGGGAGACCTTCTAATGGCTTTCCAGTACCTGAAGAGGGCCTACAGGAGAGAGGATGAGGGACTGTACCATTACAGTACAGTGCTAAGATACAGTGTAGTATTACACTGTAATTGTAATTATAATGGTACAATTGGTAGGGGTAATGGTTTTAAACTGAAAACTGGTTTTAAACTGAGAGACAGGAGATTTATATTAGATATCAGGAAGAAGTTCTTTCCTGTGAGGGTGGTGAAACACTGGAACAGGTTGCCCAGGGAAGCTGTGGATGCCCCATCCCTGGAAGTGTTCAAGTCCAGGCTGGATGGGGCTTTGAGCAACCTGCTCTAGTGGGAGGAGGGTTGGAACTCGATGGTCACCCTTCCAACTCTAACCATTCTGATTCTATGATTCATCTGCTCTTGAGACCTTATTAAAGTGGGAAGACTGTTGTCACTCCTCACGTGAGGATACCCATAAACAAATCAGGTCACCCTAAGCATAGATGATGTAACTTTCATTCCCTGTGATTTCAGTGAGAACCAAGGCACCAGAACTCATTGTCTCCAGTCCAGCTTTCAGTGCCTGATGGTGTAGGGCCATTTGGGGCTCCCTTTGTAATGACTAGAGACACTGTGATCTCCAGAGGGTAATTCAGGTCTCCACAGCGAGATTTCTGTCTCCCTCTCACTACATTCCTAATTGAGGAACGGTTTCTACATGTGTAATAAAACAGGAGAAGTGAAGCCTGTACTACCAGTGATCAAAAAAAGAGACTATCATACATTAGAAAGAGAAATTAATATTATATGACAGAAAGAAAGAAGGTAGAGTAAAATTTAACATGTTATACTCAGTCTTTAAGAAGGGTGAATGCAGAGATGTGGACAATTGCTCTGTTTTTTGCCGCCCATCAACAAGTGGGCTATCAGAAAGAAATATGATTTAAGTCATTCCTGAAACACTTATGTCAGGAAAGGTCACAGTGTTTCACTTAGTATGTATTGAAGGTAGAGAAGATATTATTGAGAAGACAGTAATTTCGCATTTTTTCCCCAATTATATAGCTGGCCTATTACTGAAAAGCATTGCATCTAAAGACACAGCAATAAAAATGCAACTATAAAACTTCCCTAAAAACCCATGCATGCTCACTTTACTTTCTGGCTGAATTGTTGTGGAAGTTTTCAGAAATTAGTCTCTCAATTGCTGGCTGTGTATTTTCTTCCCAATTCAGAAACTTATTTCATTTTTTCTTTTCTCTCTACTCAATCTTTATACCCTAATTGTACAGAAAGGGAAAGAGAAAAGGGAGAAGGGAAGAGGAAGGGAAAAGGAAGGGGAAAGGAAAGGGGAAGGAATCTGTAGTCCTGAGCTAGACCCATGCAGTGTAATGCTATGTCATTTGAGAACAAGTGCACTACCTAGTTTTGCAAAACCTTATCATCACTATCTCAGCTGTTTTATATACAGCTCTTTTCTGTGATGGTTAAGAAATAATAAATGAATATACCCATGGGGCTATTTAATACTCTTTTTCTGTGGCCTGGTAAATCACTCTGCCATAAAAGCTGTCTATTATAAAAGAAAAAAAAAAACAAACCACATATTCATCTACTAGTGAAGACTTCTGTTAAGGATAGATATACACTGAACAAAATGTATGAATTATAAATATATTATATATATATAATTATGTCTTAATGAAGAAATTCCATTCTAGGTAGGAACACTGATTGTCATAGGTGAAACAGGAAAGGTAGTCATTCCAACTAGGATCTGATACGACATGTCCCCCTTTCTATACTGATAGCTTACAGTAGATCAAAGCATGCACTTAGGGGCAGTTTCCATGGAAGTGAAGAGCCCAACCTACAAAACATCACAAAACAAACCCAAAAGAATTTTAGCTTGCTGATTTTTTTTTTCTTGGAAAGAAATAATTAAATATTTTCTTCTGCATTCAGAGATCTATACTCAGAAGTCCTGCCCATGGAAGCCAGTTTCAGTAGTTACTCAGCAGAGCATACATTGCATGGTAGGGAAAAAACATAAAAATGAAGGGAAAACTAAGAGAGAATTTTTTTCCCATACTTCTTTTACATCACATCTTTTCAGAGAAAGTCACCATACTTTTGGTCTGTACAGCCTAAATCAACCCAAAACTGAGTAAGCTGTTATCTGGATTTTCAGCTTTCACAAGACAGGCCTTGTCTTTGTTCCTCGACATGAAATCCATAATAAGCACCGGTGTTTCTCTCCAGATAAATAGTGCTGAGTTTTTGGCTTCTGGTTATATATGTGTATATTTATCCACTATCTCACATATCATAGCCATGAAAGCTATAAACTTTGTGCTGGTTTACGAGATTCTCGTATATGTATCACATTAAAAAAAAAAAAACGATAATCAGATTACTTGAGTTTTTGTTTTTATTGACATATTGACTTTATGTCTTTAGAAGTCAATGAGAAATTGTCCTTTGACAGCACAAAGCAAGATCAAATCCCTGGAATAGTCTTTTTTCCTTGCTCCTAACAAGAGTCTTATCTGTTATATATATTTTTATTATTACTTAGAGCTTATTTTGTTCCCATTATACAAATAGTACCAGATCCCTATTTTCTGGTATATTAAAAATACTACATTACCTCTACTGGAGAACACTTCAAAGCTGGAATGGCGTTTTAAAGAGACAGGGAAATTTTTAATTCTCTTCAAAGGCTACTACTGCAATTATTCTACTAACATCCCATGTAAAAGACTGCCCTGAGCAGCTAGACAATCTGCTTATTATGACAAAGGTTTACCTCTCCAGGGCTGAACAGTAACTATTCACCAGAACAGGAAAGGTACCATTATAACAGGCGGATACATATTGAAGAGAAAATAGAAATAGGTTATTAATACATTAATCTTCTTTTTAAAAGGATATTACCCTCTTTAGGACAGATTGTAGTTTTCATTCACTAGAAAGAATTTCGGCACCAATAGTTTAGACAATCACTCCTCTTACGGAAGGCTGTTTCCCACATTTACTTTTCAGAGAGTAAACTCATATTCACTTCCTTCTTTGTTTAAACAGAAACTTGGCAACACATCCATTTTCTGTAGGACAGATTAACTAACCTGCTAAGGGGAATGCCTTGCAAAATCAAAACAGACCTAAAAATATTGAGGGCAAACATACCTCCCAGTAGAGTGTTATATCTAACTGCAAGAAAGATCCCCAATTTGTTCTCAGTGTTGTCATGACATAACATCTCTTAGCTCTAGAAACAATAGTTCAAGAGCAAGCAATGTATCTCTTCCAACAAACAGAAATGATGTTTTGCAGCCCAGATGTTTCATTCAGGGTTTTCTGTATCTTTCTCTGTAAATGTTGGCACACCGCTGACACTATAAAATATTGTATGAGAAAATAAAATACACGCTAACAAGAAAATAGTCCTTTTCAATGTACAGAAGGAATCTTTCTAGGACATGTCATTGTTAGAGCCATTGTTCAATCTATGGAGAACACTAATAAGTGAGGAAGCACGTTATTAACATTAAGAGAGTAAAAGCACTGGCTCTACTCTTTTCAACCACTGCAAAATTAGGTTAGCTTTGAAAAGCTTTACGGTTTCAGAAAATGTGAGGATCTTTCAATTTTATTGAATGCACCTGTGTTCCTGTATGACAACATAGAATAAACATAACAAATTGAACTGAATTTGTAAATCACTGCTGATCTCCCGAACCCCCAGTTTTTCAAATAAATTTTTTATGTGGAACCTCAGTAATTATTACTTCTAGGGGTGGACAGTTCTGAATAAAATATTACTAAGTTATTTTATAATTTTACTATATGAAAAAAAATGCATAAATAATATTACTATACTTGTAGTCATGATGATTTTTGATGTAAAACGGGAAAATAATATTGTGGTAGATAATACCTTTCATTAAACCAACTGAAAAAGCTAGAAAAGAAACACAAACTTTCAGACAAGCCTACAGTTGTAAGAGGAAGAAGAAAATTTTAGGGCTAAAATTCAGAATGAATACTCCAAATTGAAATTTAAAAAAAAAAAAAAAAAGCCAACTGTTCTAATTAATCAGATATCTGAGAAATCTACTTGGTATCCATAGTGCAAAAAAAAAAGTGCTCTATACCCATGAAATAGCACCTTTGAAGTGGTAAGTTGGAGGAGAGAAATCAATATGTATGATGAAACAAATATATCCATAGAGTCCTTGGTTTTAACGTTCAGAATCATCTTAGACAATTATTCTATAGGTTTTCACTGAAGTTCAAGACTGAGATGTTAGTGAAGGAATTTTATGGAAGACATTCTCCTCCCAAGGACTGAGTGTTCCTATCCTTTACTGAGTGCTTGAGCAAATTCATTCCAGTACATGATGGTTGGTTTGTTTCATCTCTATAGTTTCTATAGGACCATTATTTATCATGGGAGAAATATGTTGCATTATGAGAAGAGTTTGTAGAAGCTCCAAGAATTTTGGTTTTGGAAGCCTTTACTGTGTGGATTATAGAGATGCTAGAAGTCTCTCACATGGCATGTACCAGTCTACGGTAAGTTTGCTGCTGATGCTGTAGATTAAAATTGGAGGTCGGTTTCAAGACAAAGAAAAAAGATTTGGAGAAAACAGCTTTCAGCAGGGTCCTATAGCTATGTAGACTGTCATTAAGACTGGGAAAATGAGGGTGTGTGAGGGTGTGTACGGTTATCCTTTTAAGAAAGGGAGAGAAAGCAACACCTCAAGGAACACAAGATACAGAAGACTAAGATGAAAACTAAAAGATGCAGAAGACAGTGTGGATCTGTATGTGGACTTTTTCACCTAGCAGGACCACCTGCCTATATTGGGATCTGTGTTAAATTCATTGGACTTTGAATAAACCTTGGGAAATTAATTCAGACAATCACTGCTCCCTTTCTTTACAACTTTAGGTTTAAAACAGATTTCTACAGTTGCAAAACTACTCCCCACCCCAAGACTTCCACTTGGGATTATTTGATACATAGCTGTAGTCAGTCATTTTCATTTAAGACAGATTTTGCTGGATGCGCTCCGATTTAACAAAGAAATATTTCCATTCCTTTCTTGAATCAGCAGCTGTTGCTGTCCCTGACAGCTGGCTTAGTCAGGCTGAGGTACAAGCATGCGTTCATTGGATGATACTTCACTTGCTAAACCACTTGACTAGTCATATTGATGAGTAATATCTCAGATGCAATCCAGAAAAAATAAAATCAGCAAACAAACTGGCAGTGGCAGTGCAAGCCATGAGCTGGATTCACCAAAGCTAATTACAGGAAATGTGAGATGCTGGCTCTGAGCACACCCGGGGAGCTGAGATAGGGAGCAGGAAGGGCACCGAGACCAAGGATCTGTACATGAAATTGGTTGCTACAAATTCAATGGACAAGCAATACTTAAATTGAAGTTTCAATTTATTTTCTTGTTTAATTCTTTCCCACTCCCCCCCCTCCCTCCTGCCCCCCTCTTACAGAAAATTCTTTTATTTTGAAATTTTCTATGGTTCTGCTTCAGTGAAAGGAAACATTCAGGGTTCACAAAACCAGGTGCCTGGGGCAGCTATGGAAAACGCGAGCAATAGAATTCTACAGAGACCTACAGGATGGGGCCTGGAGGAAAAATGACTCATTGGCTGGACAGAGGACATCACTTTACTCGTACACCACATCTTTCACCCCTCTCCCGCTATTCTTCTGTGCAGGTGTCCAACATTGCATATGAGCCATCTGCACTCCTTAGGTCCATGTGCAGTTAAAAAGTCCCACTCTAGCTCAAAAATCTTGGATAACTTGTTAAATGTGTTCCACCTTCCCTAAATTCTTTTTCCTTGTCTGGCTTCCTAGGGAATTGCAGGCGTACTGCCCTCACTGTCTGTGAAAGCATGTCTATGCTTTTCCTCTCTTCTGCCTGTCACTTTAGAAAACACTGTCTGAGATAAGATATTCTCCTAAATTTAATGAAAAAGTTAGTTCCTACTGCACAATCTTTATTAGATACAAGAGAGTTCCTCCACAGGAAAGCTGTATGATTACAGTTGTTTGGGGACTTGCACTTACTGTAGAAGAATCAAAGGACAATACATAAATTCATAAGAAAGGAGCCTTCCTCAGTTTTTATGCTCACAAAAATAAATTCTTTCATCTGGAGGCTAGCTGAAGTAGAACTTTGAAGACAGCAAGCAGCTTTAAGTGCTAAATATCAAAAAAACAGATGTAATGGGATTTTCAAGAGTTCAAAACGTTAAAAAGTTCCTGTTAGCTGCAGTAGGGGCAATGAAGCCAGTGCTAACACTTCTGAACCCCCAGCCCAGATCCCTTTGCCCAGCTGAAGTTGCATATTGCGCCTCTTGGAAACGAATGAAGAAAAGTTCTTTACTGTAGGTATCTCCACCCATCTTAGTCATGCAGTATGAGTAAAGACACCTGTAGCTGAATGTAAATAAGGCCATCTGATAAGGCCATGTGTGACAGGAATTTTTAAACACTGGAATGGTGGCCTCACAAGGGCATTCTGCAGAGTTGGACTCCGGTGTTTAACAGCCACAATTTCACTTTGTTATAACGCCTTCTGGATTGTGATAAGTGACACACTTGCCAAAATATTTCTGGCCAACTTCTCCAGTTTGGCAGTGTGTATCGGGTGAAATTTGGCTGTCTTTCCTCAGGCAGAGCTCCCTCCACCTGGAGTAGCAGAAACAAGACATAAAGGACTAGCCAACATTTTGATGCATTTTGTGCAGTGCTTGCATTTTTCAAGTTTTCAGCTTTCAGATGGAACCAGTTGCATGTTGCTGGGAAAGGGGCTAACAGTTTGTACCCGTCAGATCAACCAGGAGACCATGAAAATCACTCTGCCTCCCTCAGGCTTAGAAAGTGCAGGCAGACACAAAGCAAACTCTTCCCCATTCTTCTCGGGCAAGCATGTCCAGTCTCAGATTTAATCAAAGTGTTAATCCTAGGAGATTTACACAGTAAGATATTGTATTCAGCTTTGAACATGAAACTACTAAGTGCCACAAATACCCGTTGCCAGTAATATGTTCCCCGGGGATCCTCAAAGAAGCACAGACTGTGGAATGAATGGGCTAATTATTGCCCTCAGTCACACCTGTGCAAGCCCTGTTAATTCAGATAACCGAGCACCTTAAACCAGGGGCACCAAGACTGAGTGGCTGGAAAATGTTAATGTGACTGATAGCACTACAAATATTTAAAGGAAAAGTCTCCTGTTTGGATTATTCAAGTATTTTGAGCTCTTTCTGCCTCCTTTTGACAGGTCCTGGCTGATGCTCGCTGTAATAAAATTTGCTAAAAAATCAATGGTCATTAATGGTAACAGATAAAAGTTATTCCTTGGAAACAGGATTTATATGCAAGACCCAATTACCTGTATGGTGTGAACAAATAGCCATACATTGTACTTCATCTTAAGGTGAAGGGAATGCATCTCTTGATAAAATGGAGACCAAGTCTTGCACCCCATTTGGAACTTGCCCCATCGTATCCCATAGTGCCAGCTACGCGACATGTCCTCGGATCATCTCTACTGACTGCTTACTGGTATGACTTCATCTGCTTACATGTGGGCTGGCTTTCCTGGCTTGCCTTGGAGCAGGACCTAAGCTTCCCTTGGCCCTGGAACTGTGTATGAAATGGTTCCTCCTGCATTACAGCATGGTGGAAAGAACATTGCCCAGGGGAGTGCTGGGGTCTGTTAACTCTACTTGAGCCTAGGTAAGTCATCCAGAAGGTTTTTTGTTGACAACAATTAACCAGACAACTTTTCACTATCATATTCCCTCCAATCTATTTATTTTTCCTAGAAGGACCCAAAAATGGCAAAATTAAGGATCAGACAAGATAGGGGACCATGCCATCATGGACAAAAACCCCCATGCCTCAAAACATACTGTAACTGAAAGAGAAAGAGAGAGGTAGAAGAGAGGTTTTTGATCACATTGCTGAACTCCTCAGTCACTTGGTCTCTCACTTTATCTTAGGAAGAATAAGAGTGTACTGCTGCTGCAAAAACATACAGCTCCCAGTTTCAGCTAGACAGGTAATTTTCAGTACATAGTTTCCTATTTCAATTTTGAAAAACATTCCCTATTATTTACTCATTACACAACAGGATAGCAGAGCTTATTCATACCCCCAGACTGTTTCCTAGTGAAGTGTAGGTTGCAGCTGCATATTTTTAACATGTTTTTTGAAAGTTAATAACCACAATTATATTGCTTTGTATATTGAAATGGTGACTGCACCTCCAAATGAAGAAAATCAAGAACTGCTTTAAAGAAAATATTACCACTTCAGTTTATTTATTGAACTGCCCTTGTTTTTAGTTTCTTGATACTAATAAGTCTCCAGCCCTTTAAAGACTTCTACTACTGTGTTGGTTTTCAGCTTAAACTATCAAATATTCTGACTCCATCTAGCTCACTGTACCAATGTCCTTATTAGTTAGAGGCAAATTTTCAAGAGCTGTTGAGGCTGTGTCTTTCCTAGTCAATAACACAGATTTGGGGCACAGACTGGAGCACTGGTTTGCAATCACCCATGCTACTTACAATGCTCCTTGAGCAGTTTTGGCTCCTGCCAGCCAGCAGTTAGCCATACAGACAAGCTGTGCCAGGCTACTTGGCACCAGGGCCAGAGACTAGTTCCCTGGCCTGCTTTATTTAGTAGTATAGATGCAGCCTAGGCTTAAATACTTGATTTGTGTCTTTTGATTTACATGAAACGGTTATCATTTGTATAAGAAAAAAACAGATGTTGAATAGGGGCTTTCTGATTCTGTCAACCATTATGACTATTTTGTCAAGCTAATGTAATTTTCCATTTGCATATTTTGAATACTTTGAATTCTTCACAACTTTATGAAAAAACAAAGAGATTGTAGCATTTAACTCCATATTTCATTGTGTGTATAACACTTATAACCTGCTGGGTACTTTAGCGCTGAAAATGTAGCCCATATTAATTTTCACAATGAAATACTGCCAGAAGTCTAAATTTCTATGAAACGCTATTTCCATTGAAAGAAGAGTTTCAAGACAAAAATGTTTTATAGAACTATGCTTACCTGCCTGAAATTCCAGGTGAAAAACTAGATGCTATTTCGAATGTTAGGAATAATAATTTTTATCTTACATTTAGGGCCATGAAGCTGGTGAGGGGTCTGCAGAGTAAGTCTTATGAGGAAAGGCTGAGGGAGCTGGGGTTGTTCAGTCTAGAGAAGAGGAGGCTGAGGGGAGACTTTATTGCTCTCTACAACTACCTGAAAGGAGGCTGTAGAGAGGCGGGGGTCAGTCTCTTCTCCCAAGTTACAGGTGATAGGACAAGAGGAAATGGCCTTAAGTTGCGCCAGGGGAGGTTCAGGTTGGATATTAGGAAAAATTTCTTCACTGAAAGGGTTATCAGGCATTGGAATGGGCTGCCCAGGGAAGTGGTTAAAACACCATCCCTGGAGATATTCAAAAGACGAATTGACATGGTGCTCAGGAATATGGTTTAGTGTTGGGCTGGGGGGGTGGGACGTTCTGTTTTGTTTTTTTTTTAATGGCTGGACTAGATGATATTAGAGGTCCCTTCCAACTTAGGTGAGTCTGTGATTTCAAAATGCCATTTTTTCTATTATTCATATACATACGTATATATAAGTGATAATAGTAAAAAAAAAAAAAAAGAAAGAAAGAAAACATAATTCCCTTGGAAACATCTGTTTCAAAGCTGCAAAGTCATTTATATTCATTCCAGTGCAAAGTTAAATTAATTTTGAACTGTGAGATTTTCTCATGGAATAGAAATTCTCAGATTTGACCAGCTCTTCTAGGAATTTCAGAATCAGAGGGGAAGATGTTGAAATAACCATTTCAACCATAACCATTTTAGGGGTAAACTGTATGTTAAGTTTTGAAATCTCGATTGTATTCCTTTAAAACAAAAATCTCCTAAGAGCAGCAATACACACAAAAAGAACTATATGTAAAACATTTCGTAATTTGGGGGGCTCTAGCCAAGTGGGTTCTTTTACAGCTCTAGCCAAGTGAGGTTACTGATGGACAGTTTCTGCTTTTTCACTCAGAAATGGAAGGATCAGAATTAATGACTACTTTGGAAAATGTGGTCTGAAACATTAAGAAAGTGATGGTATTTATCTCAGTGTGCTGCTGAGTGTCTCCCCCTCAGCTTCCAGAGGTGTCAAGTCAGTCTCCTAAGCTGTCAAATCAAATCCCGCTGACTGGTTACCGTGCCAGATATTAGTAACTTAATTATAACAACTAAACTTAGTACGTGACTAGTGAAATACACACTTTCAGATCTTGACACGTGCTCCACAGAAAACAATAAATAATGCCAAACACATGCTTTCTATTTGTCAGTAATAAAAGAAATGCTTGTTGCAATCCAGATATCAAGTGACAGTGCCAAAACCCCCTTCAGTAATACATATACATTCTCCAAACACTTTAAAACTACACTAGCAAACATGCCCAATGTCACACCAGTATACAGTTTACTAACTAGGTGATGCTTCAATATTGTTTCTGTATAAATATTTCTTTTTCTGTTTTTCTTTTCAAAAGAAAAGAGCTGGAGTTTCAAAAGACAATCAGAGTTTCCTTTAGCACTCTGTTAAAAATTAACAAGCCAATTTATTCTTTGGTAGAACTGCATTGACCTTGGTGAATTTAAAGCTGGGATGATATTGGCCTACCAAGAAGAGTGGAAAATATTTGCAGTAAAACTTAAGAAACAGACACACATCTGATTCACTTCCATTGCTGCTCACTATTTGGTCAATGATCATTGAAAGGCTCACTGCAATTTGCAGAAAAAACCCAATTCCAAGCAGACCCCAATTGGGTTAAACCCAATTCCAAGCAGACCTAAGCCAATTCAATTTTTCAGTCTGTTTCAAGTGAAGTTAATTTAAGATATGAGATTGAAAAATGATGCACTAATTGAAGGAGAATCAAAAGCTCCACATACAACTTCATGTAAAAAAATAAAAAATAAAAAAAAATCATTGAACTCTTGAAAACTAAATAGGCTTGTTTCACTCTATTGTATTTAGTGATTTTTTAATGAGACTGATGTTATGTACAAGAAATCATATCCACAAGTATAAAAAGAAGACCAGAAAGGTGAAGAATAATAGTGTCATCAGGGTGACATGAATATACAGCGTGAGATGCATTTCCTTTATGATACTGGTGTATTAAAGGATAACTTGGCAGGAGTTAAGCTACATTTACCTCGGTAACTCTGAAAACAGTAACCTCAAGAAATCTAGATCAGCAGCCATTCCCAGTGCCTTCCAATTCACACAATTCCTGATTCTCATTTCTGGGGAGATAGTATCATTCAAACTGGCTAATCAGTAGTTTGGAAAAACACCTGTTATTAAAAAGGAACAAATACAAACCATTCTGGCAACAATGATCTGCAAGGCCATCTTCTCATTTCAAGTACACATGCTTTAATTAATAAAGGTGACATTTCCTTCATATTACATAACAACATTTTTACCCTTTAGTTATGCACTGTCCTGTGTAAATCTTATTGACTTTTCTGTGAAGCATGATATTGGCTGCACGTCCAAAATGTAAACAAATGAAAAATATTTCCAGCTCAGCAGCACAAAATAAGGTGATATAAGTGAGCTTAGTCCCAGGTCGTCTGTCCTTTTCCTCAGGAAGAGAAAAAGATAGACACTTTTGTGCCTGTGTTTAATGAGACAGTTTGGGAATGAACAGTTAACACATTAGTTCCATCTCTTTTTAAATAAAAATTGGATGTCCTTTTTACTGTGGTGTAAACTACAGCTGTTTTCTCCTGCATCTCCATAGCAAGCTGGATAGGCTCACTGATTATAAGAAAACTAAGCCCATACACACCAACAGCACATGAAATCAATCCAGTCTCTCTCCTAAACTTACATTCTTTGAGTTGAATGGATTTATATGGACTAAACTGTTGTGATTCCTTGGTTAATGTGGTATATTAGCAAAAGTCTCATATGTGTGAAGGAGTCACACTTACAGAGTTTTGAACCACAAGGACTAATTTCTCACTAACAAGGCAATCCAGCATTAAACATACAAGGTTGGGACACCTCAAGTGATCTCCTGGGTTTATTAGTTTATATTTTATTTGGGAATTGACGTTGTCACAAAGAGAAAGCTGCAAAGAATTTAGGTGGGAAGGATCAGGGCAGAAGAAAGGGGCAATGGCTTGGAGCTGGTTAGTGGAAAGCAGGATAAAGTGGAGGAGAAAGTGGCAGAAAAAGCGCTGCCTAAAAAACACCTGGAAACCCCATCTTTAGACAAAATGTGATGCTCTTCATTCCTTTATAGCTGGTAAAAAACAATGTGAGTACAGTGGATTTGTGCTTGTGAAAGATCATTTGGGAAACAACCAATCTTGGTATGACCGTTGATTAGGAGAGTACTTCAATACACAAGGAAACATTAATAGTGAGACTGACTGCAGGAAAGCCTAAAGTGAAAATGTGTTTAATGGCTTGCCTAGTGCAGGACCAAAATGAGGGATGAGTCGCACCTTGGGAACTGAAGTTCTATGGTTTGTGCAGAAATTAGAATTCAGTTAAAAGCCTCTCTGAAAATGTGTTATTTATCATGCTAGGCAGTGTCTTCAGTTGGAAATCAATTCTGGAAACACTGAATATGCTCAATTCTCATTGAGATCAATGAAAATATAAATCAGACCCTGATCTATCTATTTCATTTAGATCCAGACTTCTGCCACGTTACTTTGCTTTGAGGTCCCAAGTGTGCCAAAAATTAATTTTTCAGTCCTGACTCTGTACAATAACTCTGCATTTCATTGAACTTAATCCTTTACTTACATATGGCTGCTCATAAACTATGTATCTAGGAAAACCACCCATATGCATAGGGTATCTTATGAGCACTTCTACAAAATAAGTGATATTTGACACTTAATTTGACAAAGACATTATCCCACTTTTCTCTCACACCACTGTCGTACAATTTGTGAAAAAAACCCACATTGCTCTGGGATACATGTACGCTGCTGATCTACATATTTTGACACTGCCGCAAATGCCATTTTTCAGAATATGGAACAAACACCTTTCCTCTCAACAGTCACAGAAGTGGCGTGTGATACTAGCTAACTGTGCCATTTTAGTATTGTGTGAGAAAGGCTGGAGTTTACATAAACAAACCAGTTTTAGTATACAAAACCAGCTAAAAGTGCTGATACATGTCTGCACGGATAACCACCTATTATTAAGTACATGCTTTTAAGGCAACTTCCTAACATGGATCTGCAATTAGACCTGGCAGTACTTTTGATAAAGTGATGTCACATTTCTGTTCTGAGAATTATGGTCATTTGGCACTATAATGTCTCTCAACTCCAACATACTTAATGTTTAACATTTCTATGCTCACATTGTATTAGTACAGGGGTCCCGATTCTATGAACTTTATTAACTCACAGAGGTCCAGTGAGCAAATTAAAATATTTAAAGGAATATGGATTGCTTATGTGAGTGAAAGGGTTGCAAAACTGAACCCATTAAGGGTCTGCATTGCTTAAGCTCAGTGTGCATAATTCAAATCAATTCATTTTAACTATTCTAGCAGTAAAAACAATCTGGGTTTAGTGTGAGCTCTACTGAAGGTTTTAATTCAAACTTAATATCCTAAGTTAATGCCCCAGGTCATGTACTTATTCTTCACTATAATTTTAAATATTCATTAACAGCAAATAACCAATATGACATAAGAGCTCATGATATTTGTATCATTCCTATGCTCACAGGTCTCAAGTGTGATCACATTTACAGAATTCTTGCAAAAAATTATTAATATAAATTAGGATGTTTTCACAAATATCATGGTACCACTATCCATCACAGACATTTAAAATAGATCGTGAACATTACTCAGATATAGTTTAAGTGTCTATTATGGTTTCCATTGCCTGAATCAATCTCTATGAAATATCTTCCTCCTTGTAGAGAATGTAGGCTTCTCTGCTTCTAAGAGTTCAAAACAAAGCTACTATTACCCTATTTATTCTTTTGCTTTTGATGAGAATTCTATAGTTCCAAAAAATATTCCACTATTAATGACTACAAAAACTCCCTCTTTTTGAACAGAAACAGGTGAACAAAGCTTTTTTTTTTCAAGCTCATTATGAACATTTTCTATACAGAGAAATAACAATAAAAGAAATTCATTTCACATTTAGACAGCAAATCAGCTATTCTCCGGTCTCATAGAACCTGACCTGAACATAGAGAAGAAAAACATTGTCAGTTTTGCAGCCTGACCAGCCTCCTTATTTTTCATGGTGTAAGTTAGTGAATCATTTGCAATTTGTGTTCTGCTCACCACTAAAACTGGCATAGGGATTCAATTACCAAAGTATACATCTATTGCTATTTTTTCTCACTCCAAAGCACCCAGACTACTCTCCAAGTGCTCTTTTTGAAGATCTCAGGTCCCTTATTGACCCTGTGTCACCTCTTCCTGAGCATCTGGAAATTTTTTGGGGGAAGGAAGAAACCTGTTTGACCATTTCATCCTTTATGTGCTGCAAGGATGTTAAACTGAACTATGAAGTTTCACCATGGTATGATATGTGGGAAAAGGATGTTTCTGTATTCATTTATTTACACCGTTAGCTTCACTTCTGAGTTGTTTTGTAATTTTTATGGAAAGAGGATAATAACTTCCAGGAATTTGTACGCTTTCAAATCATTGGGTTTGGAACAGGTTAAGATTTTTATAAGCTAAGTAGTAGTCAGGAAATTATCTCTGGTTTGAGTACAGAGCACTCTAATGTTTAAAATTACAAAGACTTACAAAGTCCTAGGACATCTGTACACAGATTTTCTTCAGCCATCCTATTAAACTCAAGTAAAAATGCTGTCATTTCACAACCTGTGAAAAGTAAATGATATGATCTTTTTAGGCTTGAGTGCAGTCTTTCTTGTTGGAGGGAAAAGGCAAGGTTGCAGAATAATGACTGAATACAAAATTTAACTTTTTTTATCCACACATTTACTTCTATGGCTTCTGTATTTAACAGAATATAAGGAAAATATTACTTTCTTCAGTTTGCTGACCTTCAAAACATTTTCTTAGGGGACACTGTTCCCTGTATAATGAATTCAGTCTATTAATGATGATGACAGAGCAACTCACATCTCCCAGAGATCAACAAAATAAACGCCAGTAGAATAGACATGTTGGAAGGGGTTATGAGTTTATTTTGAAGATTGTGGGCCATCTTAAAGAGAAAACCTATAAGATTTCTAAATCTATGGCTTCTAAAAGTCATCATTTCTTCTCCTAGTAATATATATTTAAAAATTAGCTTGATTTTTAACTCATTTTTTCAAGGTATAATTAGGGCAAAGCTTACAATGAAAATCTATAAAATCTTTATGATTTATGAAAGAAGGAACACCAGCATTATTTCAGCTATCACTTTGTTTCTACTGTGTCATTGCTTGATGGTCCTAGAGGGGCAAAACTTAGATAATTGCTTAATACTACACTATTCTTAGAATATACTCTGTACCTAAGACAAGGAATAGGAATTTGTCTGCACCTAAGTTGGTAAATATTCTTCTCTTTTTTTTTAAGTCACAAACAATTATTTTGTTGTTGTTGTTTTTGTTGTTGATGATGTCTAGTTACCACTATTTCAAACTCTAATACTCAATTCAGCCATGTTAGTGGTGTTTCTTGTTGTACGCAGCATGGAATATACCATGGTGCGTGGACCTCCAAGCTAGCTTTAGCTATGCCTCATCTAAACTGGAAATGGTATAGATTTGTCAACACATAATTGAGACTAAATCCACCCATTTGAAAAACAAGCCTTATTATTTGGGGTTCAGAGCTATGCTAATACAGCTATACTGCACCAAGACATAAATCAGCATCTCTGGATAATTTGTCCTTCTTCATTTTGGATATACTAGATCAAGTCAGAGCTAGCTCTGGAGTCTCTATCATTGCATAATTTAGAGGAAACCTGTGTAATTAAGAAAAACATCAGGTTTAGGCAACATCAGACTTTCCACAAGTATTCAACAAAGAGTAAGTAACCTCTTGAAAGTCTCATAACCTCTAATATTCTTGGCCTGTTAGACTGAAGTGTCTGGATCTTGTCTAAATCATTCTTCATACACCTAACCATGTTTTCTGGATCTCGCCCAAAGAATATATATTCACAGTTGTACAATATTCTCAGTAAACAAAAATATCAGGGTTGGTTGGTTGTTTTTTTTTTTTTTCCCAACAGTGAAAGATTTACAAATTTTAGTTAGAGAACATCTAAAACTTCAAGGTACATACTTCAGTGTCTTACTAAAGCACTATTACCTTGACTATCATCTTCTTGCTTGTCTTCTTACAAAACAGGCAACCAAAAAGACTTTTTTTTGCATGTGAAAATCTTTGTTTAATTGTTAATAGTGCACCCCACATAAATTTCATTCTTTTTATAACATTCTTTTCAATAAACTACATTTATCATTTCTGGGTATAAATATTGTTCATACAGCTCCTGTTTGGGGACTTATAAAAAAGAATATTTCTTTCAAATTATTCTAAAGTCAGGAATGCAAGATTTCTGCCAAGTGATTTAGTGTGGCATCTTTTCCTGCTTCTTTAGTCAAAGTTTTTCATTTTAAAAAAATTCATGCGTAGATTAAACATCAAATATCAATGAATTCTGTAATGAACTGGGATGATTTCTGAGTCACTGGGAGAACACCCGCATGATTCATTTACTAAAGCTGGAGGAAAGCTGTTAGTGGCATGAGGGATATCTGCAAAGCATTGTTTTTCACTGCTACCACATCAGTAAATTTGTATGAGCTGCAGCTAAAAGACGAGATGTTTTCTTTGGTAGATCAGCGATGACAAAGAAGCAGTACAGCTCATGGGAAAATCTGAGCATGTTGATCACTCACACAGGAGAGAGCTACAACAGAAATTTCATTACAAAGAGCAGTGACACAACTAGGAAGTGGGAGAGCCAACACAAGAGTGTGAAGCTTTTATAAAGCTGAAAGGATAAGAAATAGGTAGGAATAAAATTTAGGTTGATAAGGATAGACAGATTAAAAAAAAATAAATAAATAAAAGATCCCTAACTTTCCTTATGCCAGTGAGCCCAGAGAATATTTTAGGAAAGCAGGATAGAATTTTCATTTTCCAAAAATACATGTGGATTTCTTGTCACTTAGGTCATTAATCTTGGCTAATGAAATCTTACTGCATAAAAAACAAAAGGGTTGTTTTTTGTGTTTTTTTTTTTTTTCTGTGTAACAGACTACTGTGATTTAAAGTGAGAGAGAATAGAATTCCCATGAAGAAACAGAGATGCAAATTAGCCTCTGCTGACCATACCCTTGCCATTCTTTAGTGTTGTGCTCAGAAAAGTTGTAAGAATCTAAAATGTTATAAATGTTTCACACTAGGGATATGTACCCCGAGAATCTTTTAATCTTAAGAACACCTAAATCCATTGTTCAAAAAACAGGAATACCTTATCCCACTGTTGATCTGACTAATCAGTGCTAAATTATCAATGAAAGTTTTTCCTCTTTTGTACAACTCCCTCACATGGGAAAAATAATTCACACTGAATTGTAGAGATCATGAGCAGTTATTACCAGTTTCACAGTAGTTAGGTGCTCTCTTGATTTAGATATAAAAATTATGAAGGAATGTTTCTTTACTGCAAGTAAAGTAGATAATAAAAATTATGAAGGAATGTTTCTTTACTGCAAGTCTAGTAGAGAAACACATCCATACATCATTTTCACGATTCTGCCAGTGGTAGTATTCGAACAGGTAGTATCACTTTGCTGTCAAACAAGGACACTGTCTACATTGACTACATCATGTCCTCTTGCACCAAGAGGAAAGTTTCTATGCAGATTTATTGCAACTGTGTTGCATTGGTGCTGTTCTGTTCCTTTAGCCAATCTTCAACTTCCTTTAACATAATTTCTGATATTGTTTTTTTTCCAAGGGACAAATGAGCATCATGTGGTAGTAAAGAGAACTGTTAAAAGACTGAGATCCACCAAAAGATAAGCTGAGTTTGAGCACCAGGAATGCAACAGGACATATTTAGTAAGTTTTTAAAACTATATTTTGGAGAACTTATTTACATATAGTCCCACATTTAGAGCACAAACACTGCTCATTTTAATTATGGCATGTACAGAGACATTCTGAATTAGCAAGTGAATTCTAGAAAATTTTGAAATATATTTAAACATGAATGAGTCCTCAGTTTTAAAAAATGTAGAACAGGTCTTTCACGGAAATCTTTTCAAACAAACGTGTTTGTGTCCACACATCCATGTAAGAAACACAAACAAATAAAAGTCTCATGATGTGAGGATTATCTGGCACCAAAAGTCAAATCAGAAACAGTGAGTTGTGAACAGTAACTGCTGTGATTTCAAAAATATCAATACTGCATTCTGGATGAAGTGCATCTATTACCAGTTTAATGTGTGCCATTTTGAAAGTGACTTAAACTAAAGGGAGAAAAATCTCCCTCCTCTTTTGGAGAAGGACAATCTTTGTAAGACATTAATCACCACTACTATGTTTATCTAACTATATCTTTCTGCTGTAGCTGAAAAAAAATCTTATATGAGGAATCCCTATGCTGCTTCACTTATCCAGTGGGAGAGAAGGTAAACTTTTGTATCTATTCTTAAATACTTAAGATAGAATCATAGAATCATAGAATCATTTGGGTTGGAAAGGGACCTTAAAGATCATCAGGTTCCAAACCCCCTGCCATGGGCAGGGACACCTCCCACTAGAGCAGGTTGCTCAAAGCCCCATCCAGCCTGGCCTTG
>JAOQGH010000001.1:160828683-160896892 GCA_025769975.1 Gallinago jamesoni
ACACGAAGGAAAGGGAGCCATTCCAGCCAGTAAGTCAGCCCCATTAGGTGCCCAGCTGAAGTGCCTTTACACAAATGGACGCAGCATGGGCAACAAGCAAGAGGAGCTAGAGATGTGCGCACGCCTTCAGGGCTACAATCTTATTGGCATTACCGAGACGAGGTAGGATGGCTCTTATGACTGAAGTGTTGGAATGGAGGGTTACAGACTCTTCAGGAAGGACAGGATGCGAAGACGGGGAGGGGGTGTTGCCCCCTCTATGTCAACGACCAGCTGGAGTGTGTGGAGCTCCACCTGGGGATGGGGATGGATGAAGACCTGACAGAGAGCTTATGGGTCAGGATTAAAGGAACCACAGGGGTAAGTGATGTTACAGTAGGGGTCTGCTACAGACCACCAGATCAGGCTGACAGGGAGGATGAAGCCCTCTATAGACAGATAGGAGCAGCATCGCACTTGCACACACTGATCTTCATGGGGGACTTCAACCACACCGGTATCTGTTGGAAGGACAACACAGCAGGGCACAAGAAATCCAGAAAGTTCTTGGAATGCATTGATGATAACTTTCTTCTTCAAATGATCAAGGAGTCAACGAGGAAAGGAGTCGTGCTGGACCTTGTCCTTACTAACAAGGAGGGGATGGTAGGGAATGTCAAGTTCAAGGGTAGCCTTGGCTGCAGTGATCATGAAATGATGGAGTTCAAGATTCATAGGGCAGCGAGGAAGGTGGGCAGCAAGCTCGCTATCCTGGGCTTCAGAAGAGGAGAATTTGGTCTCCTGAGAGATCTGATTGGGAGGATAGCATGGGAAAAAGACTTGGAGGGGAGAGGGACCCAAGAGGGCTGGTTGGTTTTCAAGGATTGCCTCCTCCAAGTTCAGGAGAGGTTCATCCCAAAAAAGAAGTCAGGCAAAATAGCCAGCAGGCCTGTGTGGATGAATAAGGAACTGCTCAACAAGCTCAGGACCAAAAAGGAGGCCTATAGAGGGTGGAAGCAGGGACGGGTAGAATGGGCAGAATACAGAGAAATGGTCCAAGTGGTCAGGAATGAGATCAGGCAAGTGAAAGCCCAGGCAGAACTAAATCTAGTCAAGAACATCAAAGACAACAAGAAAAACTTCTACAGATATGTCAGGGACAAAGGCAAGACTAGGGAAGTTGTGGGCCCTCTCCGGAAGGAAATGGGAGACCTGGCAACCCAAGATATGGATAAGGCTGAGCTACTGAACCACTTCTTTGCCTCAGTTTTCACTGGCAAGGGCTTCAAACCACACTGCCCAAGTCACAGAAAGCTAAAACAGGGGCTCTGCAAATGAAGAACTGCCCACAGTACAAAAAGATCAGGTTTAATACCTCTTAAGTTCTCTCCACCTGAAGGTGCAGAAGTCCATGGGACCTGATGAAATCCATCCACGGGTCCTGAGGGAGCTGGCAGATGAAGTTGCTAAGCTCCTTTCCATCATATTTGAGAAATCATGGCAGTCTGGCAAAGATACCTCAGACTGGAAAAGGAGAACATAACCCCAGTATTCAAAAAAGGGAAAAAAAGAAGACCCAGAGAACTAAAGATCAGTCAGTCTCACCTTTGTGTCTGGCAAGATTATGGAGCAGATCCTCCTAGAATCTCTGCTAAGGCACATGGAAAATAAGGAGGTGCTTGGAGACAGCCAACATGGCTTCACCAAGGGCAAATTGTGCCTGACAGATTTGGTGGCCTTTTATGATACTGCCACACACTTGGTGGAGAAGGGCAGAGCAACAGATGTCGTCTGCCTTGACTTGTGCAAAGTGTTTGACACTGCACAACATCCTGGTCTCAAAATTGGAAAGTCATGGATTCGATGGGTGGACCACTTGGTGGATAAGGAACTAGTCACATGGCTGCACTCAAAGGGTTGTGGTCAATGGCTCCATGTCCAATTGGCAGCCAGTGATGAATGGTGTTTCTCAGGGGTCCATACTGGGACCAGTGCTGCTCAATATCTTTGTAGGACACATGGACAGTGGGATAGAGTGCACCCTCAGCAAGTTTGCTGATGACACCAAACTCTGTGGTGCAGTCGAGACGCTGGAGGGAAGGGGTGCCATCCAGAGGGACCTGGACAGGCTGGAGAGGTGGGCTCGTGAAAATCGCATGAAGTTTAACCAAGCCAAGTGCAGGGTACTGCACCTGGGACGTGGCAATCCCAGGCAAAAATACAGGTTGAGTAATGAATGGCTAGAAAGCAGCCCTGAGGAGAAGGACTTGGGGGTATTGGGTGAAGGATGAGAAGCTTGACATGAGCCAGCAATGTGCACTGGCAGCCCAGAGCCAACTGTGTCCTGGGCTGCATCGAGAGAAGTGTGGCCAGCAGGTCACGGGAGATGATTCTGCCCCTCTACTCTGCACTCGTGAGACCTCACCTGGAGTACTGTGTCCAGCTTTGGAGTCCTAAACATAGGAAGGACATGGATCTGTTGTACTGGCTCCAGCAGAGGGCCACGAAGATTATCAGAGGGATGGAGCACCTCCCCTATGAGTATGAGGACAGGCTGAGAGAGCTGAGGTTGTTCAGCCTCGAGAAGAGATGGCTGCGGGGAGACCTTATAGCAGCCTATCAATATCTGAAGGGAGCCTACAGGAGAGCCAGAGAGGGACTCTTTGTCAGGAAGTGGAGTGAAAGGACAAAGGGCAACAGTTTTAAACTGAAAGAGGGGAGATTTAGATTAGACACCAGAAAGAAATTCTTTACAGTGAGGGTGGTGAGACACGGGAACAGGTTGCCCAGAGAAGCTGTGGATGCCCTGTCCCGGCTAGATGGGGCTTTGAGCAACCTGCTCTAGTGGGAGGTGTCCCTACCCATGGCAAAGGGGTTGGAACTAGATGATCTCTAAGGTCCCTTCCAGCCCAAACCATTCTATGATTTTATGATTTTATATTGGACTAAATAAGATACTATTCAGGATAAAAGTAAATCTGGATTGCTATTTAAAGAGAAATCCTAAACCAAAAGCATTCCTTGACATATAAGGATGCATCAGTCTCCCTTCCATAATACAGATTCATGTGCTTAACCAAAGGTAGATCTCAGTCATCGTATCATTCATTTATAGATATAATCAATTTATAGTTTCTGAATTGGTATACTGACCGACTTGCATACAGCAGAGAACATGCATAATGAACATAATATAGTGCATATACAAATACAAAATCACTGAATGTCCAGGCTAAAAGCATACTTCATTATTTAAATCCATTTAAATTTTAAAACTTCCATTAGAAAATGGTTTATATTCTATATAATCAACTGTTTCTATGTGGAAACCTATGAAATCATCAGAAGAAAAAACTGTTATGGAACAACTAATTTTTGCCCTAGCAGCATATATGTACTACATGACTCCTGCACCAGTGTTGAGGGTGATTCGGAGCTTCTTTATCATAAAAAGCAATTCTTGAGGAAATGCTATATCCAGGTCTTCACATATCATTACTAGAGGGCAGAATTGTGGTTAGTTTGTGTTTTTTTTTTTCTTTTAAATCTTATCTAGGAAAAAAATAGTAGAAGACCAAAGGATATATTCTTTCTTCATTTGTTACAGTATAAGAACGTTTTGGCAAAATAATCTCAATGCCCACATATGAAGGCCCACAAGAATGCTGACAAAAAAATCCATAAATGCAAGTATAATATTTTGAAGTGTGAAGAGTGAATGGATTTTAGTCTATATTTTGTTTTGTTGTGTTGATTCATATCCATCCTCCTCCCTCTGAAATCTGTAGAACTATTCCAGATTTACACCACTATAATGGTGCACAGAATCCAGTCACTTTACCTTTTACTTATTTTGAAAAGAACCCTGAATAATTGTGACACTCTATAAAGAAGGAAAATCTGGAGCATACAACTTCCATTAAACAGGCGGAAAGAACGTCTACTATTTCACTTTGAAAATGCACCAGTAAGAGTTAAGTGAGGTGGGAATGATAGCCCATAAACCAGATCACAACAGCTGTGCTCCATGTCCACTGCAGTTCCACAGAAAGAAGAAAAAATAATTTTAATTGTACTTCAGTCATTGGCTTAGATGATCTGGCGGCAATGCAGGGACTTTGTTATAATTTTGTTTCTTGGCTGTCGTCCACTTAGCCTTGACATTAAAATAAAGGAATGCAGCCATAATACCAGAAACACCCTGAAAGAGGCTTATGGTGTGTCCAGGGAAAAAGAGGATTCTATATGTCTGAATTTAGCTGGAAACGCAATTGCCAGCATGTGGAAGTCTTGAAGTGTAAGTGAGAAAAGAAAGGTGTCATTAAACTGTAGGGAAAGCTTTGCTTCCTTACAGCTATGCAAAGCTGCAAGAGAGAGCCAAGTATTCCCCATGCAATAGTGAGTGCTTGTTGTTGTTAAAAAAAAAAAGTAAGCATATTTATATGCACATATGCAGGAGGGAGGGTGTGTTAAACGATTAAGACATAATGACCTTATTTCAAGGAGCCAGAGCAAGCCGTGATGTGTACGGCAATTGTGAACTTTAATAAAATTTGCTCAGCAGATTAATGTAAATATTTGAAGAATAAATTCTGTAACTTCACTATGAATGAAACGCCGATCCAGGTCTCATTTCAGTAGTGCTATAAATTTCTGTCAGTATCATGTAAAAATCTCATGTCCAACTGAATTTTTGAAGTCTGATATAAGACAAATACTTTCCTTGTTATGGTTTCATATTTTCCATATCTTTTTCTACGCTAAAGGTTAGCAAATAAACAATGCACATTATGTTAGTGAAGTCTCCAGAGTTTCTTTTCCTCTTCTCACTGCAGAAATTTTTTGGGTGTATCTCTTGCTATCACTTTCAGCTTTAGCTATGACTCTAACTCAGAGTTTTTCAGAGTTTTTCATAGCATTGAGGGAATATGGCAAATGCCAGTGACTCAGAGAGTAATGCTGCGTTTCTCATCAGCTATTTTCTTGATGACAAACTTTGTTTTCAGAAGCAAAACTGGTTTTGGAGAATAACTTGTCTCCATAGTTATGTATGGGAAACAAAGTAGCCACTCCATAGTTATAATTCTCTTCCAGCCTCTTTTTGTAAACGAGATTATGACCTGTGGTAACATCATCAAGCCTAAGAAAATCCTTCTGAAATGCCACAGGTGTGATCATATGCCAGAATAAAAATGATCCGGTCAGTTTGAGGCAAATGAAGCAAAGCATTTCTGTCAATGTGAGGCTTCAAACTGAAGCGATCTCACATGAACATTTTTTCTGTTTTCTCTCTTTTCACTTGCCAAAGCTCCAAAATGGTTTGGCCTGGAACCTGAAAAGCAGTTTAATTTTGTTGGACAAAGGTAGGGGAGACAAAAGAGCTGTGCCATGGGGCCAGCCTGGAGCAAAAGGGGACGGTGAGAGCCACATGGGAAAGCATTAAGCTGCCTAGCAAGGTGTGTCCTGGGAATAACAGAACACAGCTGTTGCTCCACCAGTTTTGGAAGCTTTATGATAGGACCAGAACAAGAAATGACTTCCTAATGTAGCTTTGTGTTGTACAAGAAGGATCTCCTTTTCAGAAGTATTCTTATGGAACTATTCACACATATCTTTCAAAGCTTCTTTATGCAACCAACATTGAGCAAAGAGATATTAGCACATCGGAGAGTCAAATAGAAAGCAAAAACCCTAATAATTTAAGGTGCTTTCTAGACTTCTTAACATCTTTTGCAAACTCTCTTACCTTTTCATCTTTCATTTGTGTCCATTTGAGATGTCACAACTGATCTTTGGACAAAGTATAGTTGTGGAAGAGGGTTGTACTATTTTGGAACCTTACTCAATGAAGCAGTAATCACTGTTTATCACAGTTGCTTTTAAGATTTAATTATATTTCTCAGAGTAATTCTTATGATCTGTGATATAATATGTTTTATGATATTGTCTCACATGATTTTCGTACAGGCCTGTAGCACTGGTGAATGTGAAACCATGAAGCTAAGTTGGAGGGCTGATTCTGCTCTTCACCCTTCTTAGATTGGGAAAGTCTGTGTTTTCCCATCAAGTGGCCTTTTAGGAATTCCTTAGCTATGGATTTTGCCTCTGGGCCTTAACAAGAATTAGTTATGTTTCATAGGGTGGGATTTGGTTCATATTTGTTAAGCAGCTGAACATCCCCTGAACAAGTATCCTTTCATGGATAATAATCTTCAATCCAAATTTTGGAAACCAATTGCCAAGGAAAGAAGGAATATATTTTTACTTCCAATACTGTATGTGTAGGTAGGTATATTAAAAGAACTAAAACCAACATAGGTCCTCCTTGTTAATATCCTTCCTCTGTTCTGGAGGAAGGATATTAGTTGTCATGGTTTAATGGCCTACTCTAATGTAAAAAAAACTAAATAAAATGTGTTTTTCATGTTTTGTAATTAAGCCTTTTTAGTGCTAGATTTCCTAAAAAGCAGCTAATGAAAAAAGTTCCTACTCCAAAAATCTTACAAATCAACTAAATTGCCTAATACTAATGTGCATAACTTTTGAACAAGATAGTCACTGTATTCCAGGTAGTCTACACGTCCTATTAGGGATCAAACATTTATTTCAATCAAGCAAATCTCTGTTTCCCCCCACTAAGCAGTGTTATATGGCTGTGCCGAGTTTGAGATTAAAAGATCATAGGCCGTTCAAAACAATTAAACATTTGTTCTACAGTACCCCTACTTGAAAAAGAAGAGTTTCTCTGTGAAAGAATAACAGCAAATTCATAGTTGGTTTTGAGATAGGATGCAGTGATCTGATACAGATAAGATGCACTCCTTTTGCCCTATTCAAATGTTAAGCTATCTAATGCAAATATTATTTTCCAGTAACTGAAATCATTCATTTACCCACACTGCTAGAAAACCATGAATGCAAATCTCTTTCAGTTTCTGAGGTAGCTTTCACTAGCTTATTTTCATGAGACACTAATGGCTTTGTACTGTGACTGTTGTTTTCCCCATATGATAATGAAACTTTATAAGGGCTGCATGAAAACAAGTAGTACTTTGGGGTTTATTATTTTTATTTCCCCATATCTAAATATCAGATTTCTATTAACAATCTGTGTTGCAGTTTTGTGTTGCAGTTGCGTGTACATTTCCATTTCAATAGAATTTATAGATATTTTTAATATATGTATTTTGGATATTATATCTTATGTTATTACTTAGTTGTGCAGCTTACCTATAAAGTCATCTTCTGTCTTATTCTTAGTGCTTCATTTATCTCATAAGTCTTCTTCTTTTCTGTTCTGTGTTGGCTATTTTACTGTTAACTTTTCAAGAGACTTAGTATAAAATGTTTTATATGCCTTTTACTCTCTGTTTCTCTTTGTAAAAAAATAGCAGTGATTTAAAGCCTTAAAGCAAACAGGAGTAGTTCTGCTGTAAGAAAGAGAAGCCAGGGAACAAGAACCACTTCACAAACATAAGGCAAACAAGCCGTCCTTAAACTCCCTCCTATTGATCATACAGAGCAGCCTCAAATTGATTGAAGGGACTCAGCCAAAATAGGAAGTTCTTGTGGTGAGACGGCTGATACGGTCAGGCTGGAAAACCTCTCAACTGCTTCCTGTGGTCACCCAAATTCCAGGGCCTTGCCGAACCGGAGGACACTCTGAATAAAGGATTTCTTAGAATTTGCTCTGCCGTAGTCAGGGGCTCTGCAAATGGCATGTGACTCAATTCTGGATGATTTCAGTTCCTTGAGCAAACTAAGATAAAGTAGAAAAATGTTTCCCTGCTTACCCTGGAAAGATTCCCATGAATAAGAGGTACTGCAGTCAAGGGAATTTTTCCATGTAGCTTTGCTGACATTTTGGTGGTATATAGCAGCCCCCAGCTACAACTGGCTTCAGCGTAAGCAACAGAGAAGCTTTACTGACACCTGTTACTGCATATTCTTTACATGGACATGTCACTGCTTTGAGTTAGATAACTAAAATTACTTTCACCCTGAAAAGACTTCTGTGAAAAGGATACAAGACATAACTTTTAGGTATCAGACGCTACCTCAAAGCATTGCACACGCTCAAGTTTCCAGTTCTTGGCTGTAGGCAGAGGTAAAAAGACAATGACCCTCACCTGCCTTGCAGAATTAGACTCTGAATGAAGAAACAGAGATTGGTGAAGTTAGGTTGGTTAGAAGAGAGGTTGGTGCTGGTCTCTTCTCACAGGTAGTTAGCGATAGAACAAGAGAGGATGGCTTCCAAGTGCAACAGGGTAGGTTTAGAGTGGACATTAGGAAACCATTCTTCACAGAAAGAGTGGTCAGACACTGGAATAGGCTGCCCAGGGAGGTGGTTGAGTCACCACCCTGGTGTGTTTAAGAGTCATTTTGATGTGACGTTGGGGGATATGGTGTAGGGTTGATGTTAGACTCAATGATCCCAAGGGTCTTTTCCAACCTGAATGATTCTACGATTCTATGAATTACCTACCACTCCATTGCCAGCATTTTGCTGGAAAGAACTGATTTTCTTTACAGGACCTGGGCCATAGTGTGTTCAGCTCTGTACTTTGGTTCACAAGCATTAGACTCTGCTCTAAACAAACAAGCAGAGCAGATAAAGTTAATATTATAATCTCCTCTGTGCAGGAGAGGAACTAAGCTGTGAAACCACTTCCCTGTAGTCACTCTGCAGAGGAGGAACAAAGCTGGCCCCTGGGCCTCGCAGGGCAGGACTGCCAAGAGCTGCTGCTTCAGTGCTCAGTCTCCAGTCTGTCTTCCTGGATCCCAGGTACAGGAGCCTCTCTGGAAAGCTTTTCTTTCATAGATCTAGAACATAAATATATTTTCCCCTTACTCTAGTTTCTTTCTATCCTACCTTTACCAACTCTATACCAACTGCATATAGATCCCTTTTGCCCACTGCTATTATTTTATTTTCATTACATATGCTCAGTGTGTGAAATAGAAAATAACAAGTATTTAAGTCTAGCATCTAGTGTGACAGAATAAGATGCGGGCTTACTTAAATTTTAGGTGTCTAGCTCTGATGAGGAAGAGATGAACTAATCTTTTTTGAAGCCGGGTTCTTGCCTGAGTTCTGATAAAGGCAATGGAGCGTATACACAAACCTTCAGAGGTGATCTATTTCACTTAAAATAACTGCTTACACTAATCACACCAGCTGTACTGATAAATAAAAGAGAATGCCAAGGTGCTGGCTTGATGCCAAGAGATAGATTCCTTCAGGCAGATACATATTGGAGAAATCTTGATAGAGAAGTCTAGCACAGAGCCAGAGAGAGATAATAATTAAACACTGGGAAATCAGAGTTTCACTAATCAAGCTTCTCCCTGACCCTCTTTCATTTAGCAACGTAGACACACTCAATGGTTTCATTGCCTGTGTTCCAAGTGTTCATTTCATGGCCCTAACAGATAGGCTTTCACCTCCTTCACCGATATGTTCAAAGAAAAAAGTGTCAATTACCCTGTAAATACAAATATAGTTGCCTCTTGCAGAACATTCATTTCTGGCCAGTGTGAAATATTTGAGTCCTCAAAATAAAATTTCCATCTACAGTTTCAAATATGCTCCTTTACCAGTTCCTATCATAGGAGAAGTTGCCTCACCTAGGCTTCTAGGAGCCTAACTCTCTGTTCACAGTTCTTAGTTCTTAGGTCCTTAGTTCGGTGTTTTCACTTCTGTCCATGAAACTTATAGCCATTGCTATGTTCCACACCCTGATTTGTAAATCCCTTTTTGTTTCTGGCCTTAAATACATATGTGGGCATTCAAATATAAGTTGTCTCTTTTTAATTTTTTTTTCTTTTCTCTATGACAACCTCCAGACATTTGAACCTTTAAAAAAACTAGATGCTTGCTTATGAACTGGCTTCCACTTGCTCTGAATCTTCTAGTAAATATAGTGACCATCATTATTTTTTGGTAAGCTATTATATGTGTGAAATATACTCAATCAGATTGTTCATAAGGGAAAAGATGCCTGGCCTTTGACAACAGTGATTGATTTCTTTCCAGCCCCCATCTTGTTATAAGTCTTTGTTACTGGATACAGTACTTAAAGAGAATTTTATGAGCATAGTTTTTGGCCCAAACCATGGCTCTATGGCCCTTGCAATACAGAATGGGTAGAATTAGAGAATTTGTAATGCAACCTTCAAAGATATCTTCCACAGAAGTCAGTTCAGCCTCTCTAGTGGAAATTGTATTCACAAAGAATCTCAGCCAGCTCTGAGCTAGTTCATTTTGGCCAATTTCATTTTGAAATGGAAGCTCTTGGGCTACTGTTTCTTTTTTCAGGTTATTGATCTCAGGAGCTACTGATCTTCCATGTGGAAGCAGAATGAAACCGGGAGAGGTGAGTGGAGGAGTTCCAGAGACAGTCTGTGAAAACATTGCTTAGAGAAAGCTATAAAGTACAGGAGCTTGGTGTGATTGCCATCTCACAGCAGGTGCAGTAACTTTCCCACTAAGAAATAAAAAAATGACAAAACCCCTAGTTTTGTTTATAAGAGCATCCTCTGAAGGCTGATCTGAGGCAATTTGCCCCGAGAGAAATGAGTGGCCATGCTTGCTCAGCCTTTCCTTCCTGCAATAATTTTTGACAAGGGTGTGGTTTGCTGGAAGGCTGAATTGATGCTGATGAAGCAAATGAAGTGAATGGAAAATATACACTCCAACTACAAAAGGAGAATCAATTTCAGCACAATTTGCCCTCTCCTCAGTGTATCTACTGTGCAAGTGATTCATCCTGAACTACAAGCTTGGTCCAGTCATTCAGAGGGAATACCGAGGTCTTACTTCCAAATTATTACTCAGAATCAAGTAGGAGGAAATCCCTGTTTAGGAGCATGGTGGATAATAGAACTCCATCTCAGGACTCCTTGGCAGGATGGAAACACTTTCTCTTGGACCCAATTGGAGTCTGAAATGTTTAATGAGCTGAATCATATCATGAAATGAAATAAACAAGGATGAGAAGCAGATTATTTGGGTGAGGTCCAAAATGTAGCATGCCTAAATCTGGGCTTCCCCGTCGTCATGCAGAATGTGGTAGTTTTCCCTCAGCAAAGCCTTTTTTCTTTTAAAGTAACTTTAAAAAGCCAAGCTTTCAACAAGAGTAATTAGTGGGGATCAGCTGCAGTCTATTTTTACTCTTCTTCAGGAAACAAACTTCTTTTTCTGTTTGTTTGGGGTTTCTTGGTTTGGGGTTTCTGTTTGTTTTCCTTCTTTTCAGCATCAAACAAACCCCATTTGTACAGAATGATGGCAAAGACTGAAGGACAGCCTTAATCTGACACCAATACTGTCTGCACTTCAGCTGGAACAGACAGAATCCAATATTTTTACTTCTAGAAAAGGTATATATAATAAAATATATTGCTAGGTGTTTATCTGGAATTATGTCGCATTCAATAGTAGGCAATTACTCCACTAGAATTTTTGGACTATTTCTGTGATTTGGGAAATCTGGCAAAAAACCTCCATGCATTTCCCTTCTCACGGTAATTATTACTATGTTTCCAGCATTAACCTGATTTATGTGGGTATTTACGAGTACTTGGAACACAGTGCTAAGAATCAGAATGCGTCAATTCTCTTTTCCTGTATTGCCAACTTACCATAGGCTTGGGCAAACCAGGCAACTTTGCTTTCTGCACTTCTCTTTCCCCACTTCCCTTCAGTTGAAGGAACTGAAGGATTATGATGAGTGGCAAATATTCATAACGCTGTGACAGGAGCATAAAAGCACAGCTGAGGTACTGAATAATATTACGCAGCCAAATAGGATTGAAGCTGAATTGTACCAACCAGCATGTCTTACTTGGCTGCATGAGCTGCATACATTGCTGCAATCAGAGACCTGAGCATATGAGTTACAGAGAAAGTCTTAAAAAAAAAAAATCCAAACAAACAAACAAACACAAGTTGCTTTTAATTCTGGTGAACTATCGGGAAAGTGAGATTTGCACAGAATTAGTTATGTTGACTGAATGGGGTTAATTGTTATAGAAAAAAAACAAAACCAATCACATGGGACCCTCATCCCATGGACCTTACCTGGATGAAGAGCATTCTGGTTTTAATTAAACTGTGGAACTTTCTATATGTAAAGCAGAATGATTGCAGTTCAGATCTGTAATCCTCAAGGGAAACTACATTTACCTCATGGATCTAGGTCCAGTTTCCTGAAGGAACACATAGGCCTAATTTTGAAGCCCACACTCAAGAGACTGTTCCTTTGTGCCTTATGACGCTTTATGTCTATGATATTTGTGTCTTCTCTAGTAAATTTGTACCTGGTTTGATGCACCCCCACAATAGTTACTACTATCTTAGGAGATGTGAGCAGCATGACTCCTAGACCTACGCCCAGGAGGAGTACTCAGACTAATCCTCAAATGAATAATTTCTTCACCTAAAGCCCTGGTGGGCTCAGTCTGCTAGACTTCACCTCAGCAAACAGATCTCATGAGAGCTGAGCAAAGTTTGGTTTGGTCTGAATGGGCTAGTGCTCTCATAGCACTGAGCAGCAGAGTAGAACATGGAGGGGGAGGAAGGGTTTCTTCTTTTTTTTTTTAATTTTCCAGTGAGAAAAAAATACCTTTAGTTTCCTGTTTTTTCCTAACAGGTTGGAAAGATGCACTGGTAGTCAGAAATCCAGGCTTGGGAAAGACTCATAGCCACGCATTCATGTTCCTGAGCATAGCTGGCCATCCACTTCTCTTCCACTTCTTCCAGGTTCCTCCATTCCTGAATGTCTCAGAAATAATTACATCAGTCATATCTCCTTAGCAGGAAGTGGCATAGAAAAATAGAGAGGTGCAGAAAAACTTATTTTTTCAGCCTGCTTTGAGGTAGTGTCTTACATGCAGAGAAGCCTGTCACTGTACATGTCTATTTTGCATTTCCCAAATGTTTTTTTGATACCACAGTGTCTTTCCACAACTTCTTCTCCTTTCCTTTTCAGTAGATGCGTTATAACACTCCAGTACAACATATGGTGATCTATAAGAATTTACATGGAATCACCATCAGTAAAAATAGGGTTTTCATAATATATCTTCAAGCTTTTATATTTAAGAAGCAAGATTGAAAGGACTTTTATTTAAAACTCTTCCATGTATTTTTTCTCTTGTAATCTGCAAAGGCTCTTGTTGTAAATGCTTCATCATCTAACATTTTTTTTCATGTATTAAGGAATGGATTCTGTTACATATTTTTTTGTTTAACAGAATACAATGTAATATTCAAATTAACATTTTTTTTTTTGCAAAATATAAACACAATTGTGGCATATAGTTGTGATAGCTTGTATTAGAAACATCTCAGATAGACAACTCAATTGTTATAGAATGAAATCTTCTGGTGTTTTTTACATCCAGACAAGTTTTTCAAGCAAAATCTTGTCACAAAAAATAAAATACCAGCTTTTTGTAACTTAGATACATACTTATATACAAAGATTTTTGCTAGAATCTTGTATTTACTAAGACCACTTTCATAATAATTCTACCATAAATGTCAATAAATTTTAGCCCAACAACAAGTTTGTTTGAGATCGAGATTTATTAAATAGCTTATATAAATCTAAAACATAAAGACTGAAATTCTCTAAGTTCTTCCTGGACTCTAAAGAAAAAAAAAAAGAATAAGTAACCAGTCTCCTTTGCAGGTGGGGGAAGGGGAAGAGAGGAGTACAGAGAAGGATTGTGCCACAAGCTCTCTCTGAGTATTTGCCTGAGGTCTCACTGTAAATATCTTTTCTAAAAACATTAATTAATGAACTAAAGTAGAGTAGGATTGGAACAATGTGCCTGTGCTATGTGATTTCCTTATTTATATCTTTTTTGACTGAAATTTGCAATAAATGTGTCTCATTTGTTTGTTTGCTTTTGTTTTTGTTATAGTAAATGTTCAGCATTTTGTGTCATGATGGGAATTTTAATGAATGCAAAACAAAAGCATTAGTGAGGGGTAATGCCCAGTATATGAATCAGGTAGGTACATGTATTCATTAGCACTGATTGCTAACACCCTTTCATGCTATTGTACGTCGTAATGTGGGTCAATCAGATGCACCACAAAAAGACTTATAAAAGAGTTCCTGACACTTTTCATGTTCACTTCCAACTCTGGACTGATCCAAAGTTTGTTCACAAAAATGCTGGTGTAATCTTAGACCAGAAGACCAGAGCTTCCACTCTCTTTTTCACAAGTACAGCCCTCTTGAGGGGTTTAGAAATGTAAGTGCCCAGAAGAAATGGGTCCTGAAAAGAGTCTGCTCTAAACAGCAACCTTTACACATGTCACAAGTGAAGGAATGTTTGTGCCTACCCAGGGGGAATTAACTACTTCCCCTTGCAGCCTGGCCACTTCAAAGATAAAGTAGCAGCTTTTTTTCTTTCTTTTTTTTTTTTTTATTTTTTTATCTCCTTCAGGATGCTAACTTCAACAACAGGTACGCAGCGCTGATGAATGCAGCTTATTTTGTAATAGACTCCGGAAATCAGAGAAATTCCGACAGAGCGGTGGAAAAAAAAAGTCACACATTTGATATATAATATTGCTGGAGCCTCAGCAGTAACCACAGTCAGCAGAAGCAGCACAGTCTCAAAGGCAGAGACCTTTGTCGGAGGCATAAGAAGCCAGAACCATGTTTGGTGCAACCTTGTTGCTCTCAATCAGACTGTGTATTCGGTGAGTTTGATAGTTATCCCTTCCACACTGCTTCGTTTTGCCTGCTGCATAGATAAAGCATATCTCTGATGTTCCCTTTTATTTTGCACTTCTGAATTACCAGCTCCTTCAAGGAAAAACTGGTAATGTGTTTTCATTTAAAAAGCAGACTTTTTTCCTTAAGAAAATAAGCAAACACTTCAGTTAAGCAAAAAACCCCACAACTCTAAGTATTATAATGTAATGGATTAAATCCTTCCTGTAGCTAACTGGTTCCTCAGTGCTGTTCATCAACATTGCTCAGTCTAAAGCCATCTATGACTGTTGATGCTGAATTCTATGATGTAGTTTTAAATGGAAGAGGACTCTCAGTATCGTATTCATTAGACCTGTTTACACAGAAATGTACTGCTAAATGACATTTTGGCTAAGAAGGCATGGAATAAAAGCATGGTTTAGACAGATATAGAGTCACTTTCTCACCAGCAGCTCTTCTTATGTTGAAAGAGCTTTTCTGCTTCTCCCTGGGAACCTGAGAGCCATTAGATTTGAGACCACATCCTCGGGAACCAAACTCTCTTTAGCATCCTGCCTCTGGCGGTAGCCAATGTCAGACGAAGCAAAATGGTAATGATGATGACTTCCACAGATTGACCTGCGTAGTGTATGCACAGATGCCACTTCTTTCTGGTCTCCAGCTGTGTGTTCTTCTATATCTTGGTGCACAAATAAGGTCTTTCTGCATTAAATGGATTTCTTCCAGCTTCAGTCACAGTGACCTCCAGTTGTAACTTATAGTCCCTTGTCTGCTTTTATAAAGCTGTTCTGCAGGTTTTACTAATTTCTTGCTCAGCTTTTGCTCAGGAGAGTTCCAAATTACTTCTGTTTGGATTTTACTCTGTTAGCAAAAGTGACAAACTGATAAGGACCTTCATGATCTATATTCTCTTTTTTTCTATTAATTTACTATTAGAACAAGTATTATTTTATCCAGTCTTTTTCAGACTGTATCTTGGCTTTCTGCAGCAGGGACTGCAGCTATGAGCTCTGTAAATTCTCAATGCTTACCTTCATTATGGTTAATTTCATATCTTAAAAGCTTTTTGAAGGAAAAAATTCTTCCTGTTTTTTTTTTTTTTTTCCCCCAAATATTTATCTCAAGTTAAATGCACACAGATGAGCTCCTTAAAAGCATGTAGACATTTCAGTCGCTAAATTTCAAAGGTGCTGCTACCAGGTTCTTGGACGTTATTGTATTTCCAGGATCCCTTCCAACAGTAGTAGGGGAGACAGACATCTCATAAGTAGCCCAATCCCAGTGAAGAATGTTGAAATGGAGAATAAAGGGATGTGGGTTTGGTGTTTTAGGAGCTGACTGATGGGAAACACGTGTCAATGTTATTTCAAAATGTATACAATACCGTCCAGCATCTACAGTGGTCCATGTGGGATGAGATGGAAGTCACATCAGAGCATTGTGATGCAGCATGGACTTGATCCTCAGCTGAGGATTCTTGCATCAAACACTCCATCAGAAGAAGGTTTAGGAAGCATACAATGAGCCTGAATTGCCTAAGTCTCTGAGTATTGTAGAAGAATTGGGAACTGTTGCAGTTTATTAAACTTCCTTTTTTTGTTAGAAGACTGCCTCAGAATCAGTGAGAATTTTGTTTAAGGTAGAACTCTGGGCTTTGATGAGCCAATTACCCTACTCTACCTGCACATCAGTGGAAAAATAGATATCTTAGACAAATATATACATAACAACTACAGAGCAGCTGACTTAGAATCATAGAATCATGGCATGGTTTGGGTTGGAAAGGACCTTAAAGATCATCGTCTTCCAACCTCCCTGTCATGGGCAGGGACACCTCCCACTAGAGCAGGTTGCTCAAAGCCCCATCCAGCCAGGACTTGAACACTTCCAGGGATGGGGAACCCACAGCTTCCCTGGGCAACCTGTTCCAACATGTCACCACCTTCACTGTAAAGAATTTCTTCCTAGTGTCTAATATAAACCTCCCCTCTTCCAATTTAAAACCCTTACCCATCATCATATCACTACATTCCCTGATAAAGAGTCCCTCCCCAGACTTAGATGCTTAAGTATCTCTGAGGACCTAAGCCACAGTTCCTGTTACTTCCTGTATTTTCAGTCTTATTTCCTCTTTAAGATTATCAGATAATTACATTAGTTCTCTAGATCAAAGCCTGCCATTTTCCTATATTTTCCTATATTTTAAATAATTTCTTATTTATTTCTACTCCTTTTTTATGCACTTGCTTATCTTAGTTCCTTTGTTTCCTGATCGATATATGGCAGAAACCTTCTCATCTGTAATAGCAGGCAAATTAGCCTGAGGATGCAAATGGACCTGCTTTTTTTCAGTAAATTCAAAAGACTTCACAGATATTTCCACAGGGTGAGGTTTATCAAATACCAGAGAATTTTTCAAACAAACCCAGGATCATTTCAATTGCATGTTTGATAACCTGTAAACAGAAATGCTATAAAATGAAGGATAATAACAGAATCTTTGATACAAGTCTGTCCAGGCATAGTGAAAATGAACTGAATCCCAAATTGTACTATTTCTTCTAGGACCTCAGAATGATTTCTAGAATTCACAAAAAGGCAGCCTTCAGTGAAATTGGGAGAAACACTTTTGCTTTTAAATGATTGCCCAAAATAAGACAGAGTTTGGAACTTCAAAAATTCACCTCTCTGTTGTTCTTTGGAGATCTGATTCATACATCAATGAAAACAATACAATGACTCATTTTGATTTTAGTGGACTTTATATTGATCCCCATGGGAATTACAGGAGACAACATATCAGTGCACATAGAGATAAGCATCCAAAGGTACACCTATGTTCAAGGGTATGAAATTGAATACTGTGGCATTTTAGCCTCTATGGTTTCAAATCACTTTCTCTTATCAGAGTTTATCTACTGTAAGTTAGGCCCAGATGGTTATTTGTCTGGTAACCAGCTCTGATCATGTTCTTCTGTTCCCTACCGTTTCTGGTAGAGCCAATGCACGATTTTATACCCTTGATAAATGCATTCATGGCATTTATCATTAGGAGCATGATAAATGATGCCCCGAATGGCATCATTTAGTGGGTCACTGAAACGAAACCTTCTCACTTCTTTGAATCCAGCCTTCCTATGAATATTTGCAACAGCATCTAAAGAGAGAGGGTAAGTGAAAGTTTTCTTTCTTTCCTTTTCCACATGTCCAGATACTTCTGGCCCAAAACGAGAGCCCAGTGGTCTGCTCCACTAATGCCAGTGAAGAAGCTGGGACGGGGCATACCAAGGAAGGGCAGGACACAGAGAGCTAGGAAGCAGTATATCTATATCATGCCTCTACCAGTCAGGTTGACTGAGGTTTTCCAATTACAAAAGTTCATATTGACCTGGACTGGGTTTGAAGTAGAGTATAGCTGGTGGTATTTCCCATCCCAACCTCTAAATCACACTTAAAATTATGCCCATGTGGCTACTTCTGTGTATTACGGCTCCAACAAAAAGCATCCCATAACAGGCTGACTGTCTACAAAAGAGACAGAGGCCTGAGAGGTCAATAAAGAAGGCTCTTAGGGGCCTGTGAGGGCTCCTTGTGTCTGAAGACACCTCCTACACACAGTTTAAGAAATGGTAGATCTGGGTACTGTAAAATCAGTTCATAATGAAGCAGACTATGTCAATGCAGAAGGCCTGGAAAAACACCACATCCTTTAATTCACAATGCAGTGGTTATGTTTTCTTTGCAGGAAAAGGGTTGGGAATTCTTGATTCATTTTTAGCATTAGAAGTAAAATGTCATTTCTTACTGACGTTTCTTGCTCTAGTGCATTTTATTATATATAGTGCCGAGCAAGACAAAATTATTCCCCAGGCCTTTGTTACTTCCTTCTAGCCTTTTTCTTTTTCTGTGGCTGATTTCAGTTTGCAGAGTCCTTAAAGCACAGCTCATCTCTTTGTGGGTATCTGGAGACCTCTTAATATTTTATAGATGTTACCACAAATAGCTTTTCTTTCTCCTTTGTTTTAGATGAGACTCATCAGCAAAGTGTGTTTTAAGAGAAGGCAACGTACCTGGGTCACTTCTTTTCCTTGGCAGTATTCCAAGCCAGGACTGCCTTTCAGTTTCTCAGATGCTTGTTAGTCATTAACTGTTCATATGAAGAGAATATATGCTACAATTACTGTAATGAGAAAAAAACAGAAAGTGTAAACCAAACCATGCATCTGGTTGTCTTTTAAAATCATTAGTATGCCTTCTCAACCCAAATTTCTTGACTAAATAACAAAGCAATTTTGATTATAGGAAGTAATTTCTTTGTAAATCATTCAGGTCTTTCCTACAGGTTTGGGGGGAATATGTGTTTGGTTTAGTTTGTGGGTTTTTTTTTTTTTCCAGAAGAGGAAATATCAAGAATAGACCACTATTTGTTTATTTAAATGTTGCAGCCTGCATACTTTATAATTAGTTTGTTTCTCTCAGGAAAAAAAAAAAAAGGCTTTTTACGGTGCACCAGTTTAAAAATTCAATTACATAAACTAGAAAATTAGAGGTTCCCCTTTGGCTGGATACAGATGACCACAATTGCAGGCCATGTAAACACTTCCTAACCTTCCTGTACTAACCAAATTTCTGTTTATTCCAGCTTTCACAAGTGAACCCTGTCAGACACTCTAAAAGGGATTATCAAGACTGCCATGGTAAGCTTTATATACATGTGAAATACAGGTCAAACTGATAAAAAGCGACAATAATTTTCAGGACTATTGGTAATCAGAGAGATAAAGTAATAAAGGAATTTATGTGTTTTCAA
Source organism: Gallinago jamesoni (assembly GCA_025769975.1). Classification (NCBI taxonomy): domain Eukaryota; kingdom Metazoa; phylum Chordata; class Aves; order Charadriiformes; family Scolopacidae; genus Gallinago; species Gallinago jamesoni. The sequence goes on from JAOQGH010000001.1 coordinate 160,848,208, forward strand.
GATAGCTGTGCTCAGATTAATCTAATTGTGATTATCATTGCTCCACTTCTGGAAAGCATCTCTCAGCAGGATAGAGTTTAAGTAGATGCTTATTTTGAATCCCATGTTTCTCTTTGTGAAACCAATGAATATAATGTGTATATGCTTAAAGACAGTCATGACATTAGGTGTTAGTTTGACAAATTTCACTGCAAACCTAAGCATTTTCCTGAACCAAGTCCACACCAGGGTTTAACAGAAGATATATCTTCATCACCTTGAGGAGGATTTGTAGGAAGAAATAATGTTTTTTATTAGATTAACTGTTCAAGTTTGACAGCACTTTCAGCTACCTGGAGCTAAAAAGGGCTTCCTCACCCAAAAGCCAACCTGCTTTTTAACTAATATAGTAAACAAACAAAATTTTCTTCAAGGATAAAAATAGCAATGGGACCCAATCCTGTTTTTCTTATGCAACAGACCTACTTCCTAATGTGCTACCTATTGGGACAACACCCCACAGAGGCAAGCCTGTTATTTTTCTGCACACATTCCCAGTTGAGTGTTATCCAGGTGTTCCTCAGATGACCCAGAAAGAAAGCATTATATTATTTTTTTTTATACTCCATTAAACTTGATTTCTGAGCCAGTCAGAGGTAATGTGTGTGGGCTTCATATCTGGTGCTTCTAAATCTCATCAATTAGTATGTACACTGAACCTTTCTATTAGAATATTTTACACAATGAACAAAAGAATGCCATTTGCAAAAAGCATAAGAACCTATTTCTACTGTATGCTATTCCATCCTCTCTTATCTAGCCACTTTATCCACATGGATTTCTTCCAGAAGATAAATCTTTCAATCAGGATTTCTTTATGAGCTGCAGCCCTTGTACTTTGAGGTGTATATCAAAATTTCAAGACAAATTTTGTTCTCTTGATTTTGTTAAACAGTACAAAAGCTTAAAAAGCAAGAAACCTTAGATGTCTATTCATTCCAGTTACAGAAACATTTTCTATTTTTTTTCCACTCAGCACAAGTGAACAAGGTTACTCTGTGTATTATCCTAAATATATAGAAAGTCCCAGATATTAGATCAATTTAACTATGGCACTAAAAAGAGGTCAGACTGGACATAAATATTGTCTTAAATCAATTGCTGATGTATCTTGTTAATTTATTTATTCATTACAGTGATATGTGATGCTGCATAAAAGATGGTCTCTTAAAAGATCTATGAAAAGTTTTCACCCTTAGTGAAGCTTAAATTTAAGGTTCATTACTGTTTATGTATTGGGCTATATACTTCCTTCATCCTTCTCCTTCCCTGAACTTTCCTCCCTCCTTTCTCTCAACCTTTTGTTCTGCTACTTCCAAAATTTCCTTTCATCGTTGCTATTCAAGAGGTAGTTATTGCAGCTGGATAAAAATAATGATCATTTTAATTCCATTGGAAATTCATGTATTTTTATCTTGCAAACTCTTCATTTTCTTGTATTTAATATATGAAAACTCTACAAAATCCAAATTACCAAGCCTATCTGGAAACACTCATACATAGCTTTTAAATTTAAATTCAATTAAATGCATTTCTACAGTATTGCATATGAAGTGTTATTGTTTCCAGTTGTGTCATGCAGGATGTCCTGATTGGCCAGACAATGGTTAACACAACGCACCAGCAAGCCCAGCGTCCTCATCGTGCACCTTGCTCTTCAGGATCTCTGACAAAGTCTCATGGGGCAACAAAGTTTTCAGAAATCTTCATTTCCCTAGGTCTGATTTAGTTCCAGTCTAATCTCAAAACGAATATGAAAGGTGTAACTGACAGTCAAACCCTCTGAAATTGCGAGTTTAATACAAAAACAAGGTGTGCATTAAAGCCTGTGTGTCTCACCTGTTGTCCTAACTGTGGGAGAGTGGGTGTAAATTCAATAGTGTCTCTGCAAAGAAAACAACAACAATCAACCAGGCAATGGAGGGGATGATGAGGAAATCTATTCAACCTATTTAACCTTGAACGAGTTGTTATGAAGATAAAAATAATTTCTTTTAACATTCTGGAGAAAAATTGAATCACCTAAAAGCCATAAATGAGAACAGTTGAACCTTGAAAAGAAGGATTATTCATGTTGTATTCTAATATGAAATTTTTCAAGCATAAATGAACATGAGTTTTGTTTGCAATTAAACAAATTCTTTTGCTACCCTAAAACTTGGTGTTTTATAAACCTTACAGAATTTGGTCTCAGACTAAATTTGATACATGCTGACAACTACCCTTTGGGGTTGTGTTTTAGTTCAAAAGCTTTTGTTTAAAACAAAAAACCTCAGGAATAACTAAAGATCTAATTGTGTATCTGTCCACAGTGCAAGCATATTTCCCACAATGCTATTACTTAATTATGACATTTTCATTTTATTAAAAATGGCAAGTTTAATATGGTGCTTACAGTAAGCCACAGCAGAAGGATATTGAATCTTAGAAAGATCTTTCAAAACTATGTAAACATCACTTTATTTGCAGTGCACAGTCCAATCTTTCCTATTAATGAAAGATTCCTTTACCAAATTCCCATAGTAAAGTGGTTTATAGTATTTTCTAAATGAACTGAGCAACATCAGCTTTCAATGCAACAGTGTTACTTTGAACCCTTAGGAGCTTTTTTTTTTCATATTCCACCTGGGAGCTGATTTAAGAACTGCTCTTTTAACAGCTATGTCTTTCTTAATGTTTTAACAAGTTTACAGACCTCCTGGGGGGTTTTGTAATATTGAAGTCTCTTCAAGAAAATGTTCCTGTTTCAGTTTTATAGTTATCCAGGAAGTTTTCTGAAATCTTACTGGACTGAAATCATCTAGGTGAGCTAGATGATACCATACTGTTTGTTTCATACCATAACAGACTTATCTCTGCTGTTTTTTTCCTTTCCACCTTCTTTTCCAAACTTGTATATTTTCTCACTCATCCTACTTGAGCCTAATTTTTTTTTTCCAAATCAGGTCTTGCTGATATTCTCATTGATGTCAGTGGAACTAGGCTGGAGTCACAGTTAACATGACAAATATCCAGTCTAAACTTGCATAGATGTGACTGTTTTCTTTCTTTTAGCCCTTTCCATTTCCAAGACTGTGTAAGAAAGATGTTGTATAGGTGGGTAATTTCAAAATTAGGGGGTAAAATGGTATTTAAGTGACAACGAAGAAAAAAAGAAAAATATTTCACTGATGATCTTTAATACAAAGCATGTTTGTATCAGGTGCTCAGATCAGTAGAGAAGACACATTAATATTTTTGCACACCATAGTCATTTATCTTTACACAAAAATTAGTAAAAATTATTGTGAATGTTACAAATATATTGATTGAGTAAATTTGACTACACAAAAGATAAGATGTGGCTAGTCAGGTGCAGTGTGTTTTCAGACTTGCAAACATGTAGAAAAAGTGCTAAGCCACACAGGACACAAGAATTAGTCTCCTATATGAGCTTTCTAAACTTGGTCCTTTTATATATCTAAAATAATGTTATATCAGGGCATACCTGACAAGTTTTCTAATCAGAAAATACATACAAAAAGAAAATGAAAATATAAAATTCACCTCCTGGAAAATAAAAGGCCTGATACTGTTAACAAAGACCATTTTCACTGTTATCAGAATAAACATAGAAAAAGAGGAATTACCCATCTCTGATTTTGATAACATCAAGTTACTTGCCTCATAGATACAACAAAGTGAGTTCACCCTTTTAATTACCTCTATGTCACTGACAAATACCACTATCTGCTTTCTTCTCTCTAACCATAAACTGGAAGAAATTCTGGAAGCGCAGATCCAAGAGGGCAGGAAAATACTCTGATTTTTAGATTAAGAGTATGGGAACGAATTTCTTTGTTCAAGGCTCTTTGCTGAGGGAACCCACCCGGTAACCCCCTCTCCTTCAGGTGACTGCCCCCACTCTGAGACTCAGCTTTGATCCACTGTCTGGGTACGCGACACAGTCATGAAATGCTTTAGATGCCAGAAACAATTTCTTAAGCTTTACTCATAATTCAGTAACAAGCCAGGATGAGTCAGAGTATTGATGTCATATATATAGCAAACACTTTTACCTAGTCCTTCACAAATGCCTTCATGTGTTGCTCTATGATCAGCTTCTGAAGCTACATGTAGGCTTCCTCTTTTGACACCTATCACAGCACATTTTTGGTCTTTGCCCTCCAGTCATGTTGATTGCCACTTTCTTAGAGTGCGCCTTTGCTCTCACTGAAGGCATGTATTTGGATTTGCTCTTTAGAGAAACGCACATACATATGTAAGAGTGCTGGGATATATATGTGGTGTATATATATATATACTGTATATATGTCTGTGCATGTGTGTGCAAATGTGTATATTGTGTATGTATATATATTTTATGCTGATGCATGCCTGGATCTCAGGACTATATGTAGCTTAGATTAGTGATGGCATACACTCAGCCATGAAGAGACATAACCTGAGGTGATATAACATGTAATTCTATTAAAACCAATTAGTAATCATAACCAGAGACAAATTATGTCAGCATGGTCTTTTTTTTTTTTTTTGGGGGGGGTGGGGGGTGGTGGGGTGGCGGGAGCATTGGCAATGTACAAGAGAATTAAACCTTCTGGTGACTGCTTCTGAATGATTTCCCACCCATTTCTCCTTTTTCAGCAGAGCTGGACCAGCACATTTCTTGGACTTGAGACTCTTGAAACAAATAGGTGTTACACCATTTCAGTTACACACAAATACAAGCTTTTCTCTTGAGCTCTATCCTCCTAATCCAACATCAGTTCATCTTCTTGCAAGTTCAAGTTCCTTGGAAGAAACATTCAGCCAGTTGTCCAGCACATTGGCTGAATTCTCTACACGAAATAGCTCATTGAAACAGCTCATTGAAAACATTTACACAAGAATGATGCATAATTGTAAGTACTGATCTATCTTATGATATTTCTATGCCAAATTTAATATAATAATTGATTTTATTTGCCTATGAAGACTGAGTAATAATCTGTGTATACCACCTGTACAGTAATGATTTCTGTTTATTGGCTGACACAGGTCAAGTCAATCCATGCCAACCACTGAAAAGCTGTTTAAGTGCAGTGCTTTCATGAATCCCAACAGAGTCTGGTATATTCAATTCTAGTTGAAGATCAAGTCATTTGTAGTCTATACAGCTATTCCTTCAGGGAGATAAAAATGTCTTCTACTGGAGAAGAAGCCATGCATACCAGCTCTCCATCATCAACAATTTCTGACGCCAGTTGCTTCAGTGGTAGAAGCAAAAAACCTCAGAATTGTCAGTTACAAGATATTCTTTGACCTGGGAAAGTTTTATTTTAATATCCCATAGTTAGAGGTTGACTATTGCCCTCAAGTATGAAGTCATACTTGCCTTCCAAAACTTTTTCAAATTTGTTTTATTTTTGGACACCTACTCTTAGAAAGTAGTAGCTGGCAGTTTAACCTTAGTGACAGACTCATTGACAGTAGCTTTAAATAATAGACCTGGTTCTTCACCACTGGTCATTAGATGCCAGAAATATATGAATGAAGCATTTAATTAAAGAAAACACAGTGTTGAAGTTCCAGTACCCACAATTTAGCTAGTGCAGCTAGAAAATTAGGGCCAGATCCTGCAAAGTGTAGGATTTTTTTCACTGCCCCTATCCTTCACCCACATAGTGTACAGATCTAGTTTGCAAGCACTTTTGCCTAAAAGGTATATCTGCTGTAATTTCAGCTTGTAAGGCTAAAAAATAGTTTAACAACCGAAAAAAACACACATCATTCTAATCCCTTTGCACAGATTTACCTGCTTGGCAGCATAGAAAAAATACCAAAGTAATCCTTTCAGTTTAGAATCTATATATTTCTGAATAGCATGTTACAATAATCATATTCCCTAGGTCATGTAGTTTAGTTACTGCGTGGCTTTCTTAGGCCACATTTGTGTCATCAGACCTCAGATTACATTCAATGCCTGAGTGAGGTGCAATTCTAGCTCTGTTGTGTTTAGGGCTTAGAAACAGGAATTTCCAAGTTCCACTTAAGTCAGTAGAGAGACGAGACCCACCAGGAAGGACTTTCCTTTGGTTAAGTACAGACACAGCCTTAGATGATTATGCAGCAAAGAGTTGCTTTTATCTTCTCACACCCCACACCAAGACGATCCATAATTATAAGAAGTTTACAGAAAGGAATCCTTTTCAAGGGGAGACCTTCTGAGTAGAAGTTGTGTAGAAAAAGCAGAGAGACTGGGGCATATGCAGATGAAAATATGCAGTAAATCCACCATTTTGATGCTACAGATGCTGGTTTCCATTAGTATGACCAGCATGAGAGAGTAATAAATTACGGAAACTTCAAGATGGTGGAAGAGGCCTCCGTGAATTGAGTGAATGCCCAGTGACTGAAGTGGAAGCTGGGTTTGACGGTATTGTAATTTCTTAGAGAACTCCTCGAAGAAGAAAGATCTACTAGCTGCTGGTGGAGAGCAATGAGGACAGTAATGCCTTTAAGACACTGTAGATCACAGCATAAGTTGCTTGGGAACAAAACAAGTGAAGTACAAATTGTCCCACTCCTTCCTTCTTCTCCTGCCAACCCAGATGTCTGTCTCTCTACACTGTTTTCTCTTTTTTGCCCCTGTCATCTTCACACCCTGGTCCCTGACAATCTATATTTTTAATGTCCATCCACACGCTTGATAGCTACCATTTGTCTTCTTCCTTTGAAACATGAAAAGCCTTAAGAATGACTGACGTCATCCAAATGAAGGTGCAAAATAACCCTTATGAAGGGCCCTTTAATAATGTTATCCACAAGAAGCCATAGCAAATGTTCCAGGAGAAACTCAGCTCACAATTTCCTGGCTGTGTCAAAAGTCTCCTAAACACTGCTGCAGTAAATGGAGCATTTTGCCTTTAATATATTATTTTGTGTGCAGGGTTGGAAAAATTTTGGTCATTCTTTACATTATTTTACTGAATTTCCAAAGTAAATTTATCTAGCCACTCCAGCAAAAAAGAAAAAGTAGGCAGGAAGTAATTTATCTTCTTTCATGATTATATATGGTTGGTCTTCTATTAAAAAGGAAGAGATAGAACTATAAGTTGACCTAAGTCAAGTACATCTGTTATTTTCTTGCCACATACTGTTGCTCTGGTTTATGTCCAATTTGGTAATGTTCCCAAGATCATCACAGAGAAAATGTTAGAGTAAAACATGTCTTTACAGTCTGTGTACATTGATTGTAGGGAGATGGTAGAAGGACACGCTTTGTTTTGAGAAATGATAAACATGTCTGTATTCCTGATGTACCTTTGATATAATAAGAATTGGTTCACTTTCTTTAGTAGCATTTTCACAATATTAATTTGCTGAGCGAATTGTTGATTATTTGTGCTAATTTTATCACCACTTCGCTCAATTATAACTCAGCATATGGCCCATACTATTCCCCGGGGAAGGTGTCTGTGATTACACCGTTGTCTAGTGATCATGAATATAACAAAAAAGAATTGGAGACAACCAACTCTTTGTGGGTTTTTCTTTTTTTAAATTCATCAATAAAAGAGGAAAACACAAGAAATTTGGCATTGAAAACTGAGATTTCAAATTTCTTATTTGTTAGGAGGAACACAAACTGTCATCAAAACATTAGATTAAGGAATCATTTTTCTCAGCAAAAACAACTATAAAATTTCAACCAGCTTTACCCATCATCCCTCTACTTTTCAGAAAGAAAATATGGAAGTTGTTAGTTCATATGTAATATGAATGAAACATAAGCTTCCATTTATGATAAGTAAGAGATTAATTTTTCTCTTCTGCTTTTAATTCTTCCATGATTCTGCTCCTCCTCAGCCTGCCCAAGGCCAGTTGTTCACATTCCACAAAATATCATTTTTATATTTTACAAAAAGGAGATTTTTTGCTAGAGGAAAAATAAAGCAAAACACATGAAGAAAAACACTTTTGTTTTATCTGGCAATCTTAAAAACAAAATAGGTTCCAAACAATATATTTACTTCTCTTTTTTCTCCACATTCCCTCAAAAAAAATGAAAGACAAAAAGAAGCCTTCTCTACAATGTCTTTTGTCAAACTCATGCATATTTTGATAAAGGTTAATCTTAACTAATAGAATCCAAAATATATGTGTGACATGAGAATGCTTTCCATGACATTTATTATAGAGAAATTTTTGACCAAAGATTGACAACCTGATTTGCTAAACAAATCTGGGGCATATCACTCTTTCCTTCATAACTCTTCTAAAGCAGCAGAATAAAAAAGTACATAATCCTCCAAAAGCCAGTCATAGTATGCAGGACAATGCTTTTTTTCCCCCTCTGTATCAGCAGGTCCCATTCTTGTGCTCAGAATATTTTCCCCAAGGTTACAAGAATTCAAGTCAGAACTCATCCTTGCACCTCTGATATAAAAAAGTTGTACTGGTTCTGTCAGTATAATACTGTGCCACTACACCACCTCTATGCAATGAGCAACCAGGGTATTTTCTACTACTATTCTAGATCTCTCTGAACAGATAATGGATAATTATCACATTATCTCCCAGCATTTCAATGTCTTTTTATCAAAGAAAAGAACAGAAGGTTAATATATGCATCTGCTTTTTACTTATCTATACACTTTTTTCTCAGTGAAATGTCATTCCCAATTTGTGGTTTGAGGCTTCTGGGCAGAAAAAAATAAGCTCAGTCAAAGCTCAACCATAATGGAGTAATCAGAAAGCAAAAAGCTAATGGTTAAATCCAAACCCACTTATTTTGTTCCCCTAAGCAATACTGCAGGCTCAGATGCATTAACCAAGGTTAAATCAAATAGTCAAGATGTCTGTATCTTCAATTATGCATAGCCTGAGCCAGAGACTCCTTCTGAGCCAATCTTCCACAACTTATGCCAGTTTTACACTTGTCAGAATCTGGCCATGTCTCAACCTATATCTACCCAAATCTTTGTCTTCTGTGCAAAGCTGCAGACCGTGTCACAAAAAAATAATACCTGCGTGATATGGTGATCCAAAGATTTTTTTTTTTCTTAAAATAGCTTGAATGTGATTTTTATAGTATTTTTACAGTTTAAGCCTCTCTTCTGCAAGCCTTTAGTCCCCTCATATTGCCATGTATCTGAAAAAGTGGGCTACTTCCCATGTTATATCCCTGAACATTGTTCAGGTCAGCGTCTTTGGGTGTTTGACAAGAGACTGACCACCACAGCTCTAGGGGTGAATAGGCTCAGATATGTTAATTGCCAGGCTTTTTCAAAGGAGTACTTTTAGGTTGTTAATCATATGAGAAGTAGAAATAAATTGAGAAATTTATTGACAATAGTTTATAGGACTCTAAATAAACTCATCAAGTGTGCAGACAGGAGTGCACTTTATCAGCTGAAGAGTTGATAAAAATGTCTATATTAAAGTCATTAGAAATGGTAATCACCTATTGTTTTTGAAAAAACCCCAACTCAGTAGTGTGATTTAGCTTTAAAAAAGGAGTATGCAAACTGGAGCAAAGAAAAGTGTGAATATTTTATTCATTATTAAAAGTCTGAAGGGAGAACAATTATGCAAAGAATCCAGGTGTCTCAATTACCAGCTTTCAGCCAGGTATTCAGATCTCAGCTTTAATTTACAAATGATAAAAGAATGTTTTGAATTGTAATTAATATTGCTTATATTATAAAGATTTTACAGATATCACATATATCAACATAAAACAATTCCCTAATTACCCCTCTTAAAAAGATACTATTCAAAATAAAGAACTGAAACTCTTGTCATGTGGTTATTTTTTCTATTTTTTGCTTGTTTCAAAATTCCTAATTGCATAAAACCCCCTTTGTTATAAGATTTTTAAATGTCTTGTCAAAATAAACCACATGTTCACTTTACCTAATTACACAGTTGAAGATGAAAACATTTTATTTCAACTTTCTGTTTATGTATCCACATATATTTCACTGACATGTAGTATCTATCCATCCATTCTCTTAATTTAAATTATACATTCATATAAAACCATCCATGAGCTTTGCCAGATAGTGTGCAAATGATCTCTTGGGCAGTTTCTTTAGCAAGGAAATTAGTCTCAAGGATTAATATGTAATATCATATTTCCTTTTCTCTGGTTGATTCCTCTAAGAAAGTCTTGTCTGATAATTTCCTCAGTCCTTCATATACTTACCTGGGTAACAAGCATAGTATTTTTTAAAATTCTACTTTGAAAAACTAGCTATAATTCCTAATGAATATTATATATTAAGACAGGATGCCTTTTGCCATTAAAGAAATGAGATCTGGCCCCAAGAAACTTTAGGCTTTCCTTGGGAACTGTCTCTGTATGGCAAAGATATATTAATACCTCAGAATAATACTGATATTAAACTTAAAATATGTATTAAACATTTGGAAATGTCTGGGTTTTTTTACATTTTGCAATGTCCAGTTTGATCTCTGCTTTTATAATAAGCTTGTTTCAACTGAATTCATCAAGTGTAATTATGAAACTTATAATTTGTTGCTGTTATTTCACAGAATCACAGAATTCCTAACACTATTCATTTTCATTAATATCAATATTAATTAATATCTCTGCCCCCAGAAAACAATTAATGCAGAATCTTATTGATGGATCCCCCTCTTACATTAAGTTTACCTTCTTGCAATTTGTTTCTATGAAGTTATTTATTCTTTACAACCGTCAAAATGAAAGATGAGTCTGAACCATGTTCTGCTTCCACTTCACAAATATGATTAAATTGCAGTGCATTAGTTAGATCTATCCATGGCTTTTGAAATTACTGTAAAATTACAGAATCCCAAAACTGGAAGAGATCACAGAGTTTGTGTAGTCTACCCTAATGCTCTATGCCATTCCTGACAGTTGTTTGTAAAATCTGTCCCCTTAGACCCTGAAGAGAAAATTTCTTAGCAGTCATCTGCCTCTTTGCTCATCACAACAATGCATAGAAGAGCTTTATTAAAAGATTATTTACATATTTTACCTTTCCCTAATGTGATGACCTTGTTAGTTTCCTGGAGCCCATAAAATCATGCATCTGGGAAGCAAGCTGTTGCCAAAAGCATCCAGTCTCCAAATACTGCAAATGTGCAGTTTATAACTAACTCTATTCTGTCCCAGATGCTACAATGATTAAAAACCTTTCTCATGTGAGCATGTGGAAAAAAGAAAAGCACTAAGTATTTTAAAAGCTATTTATTAAGGTAATTTATTGAACTACATCCAAATAAATACACTTGAAATTCTGTGGAGACATTCAGTATCATTTAGTAGGGAGACTATAAAAGAGAGCATTATTTTCCTTTTCCTTCTTCCCTCTTTCATTCTGAAGCTGCACAGAGTGAAAAGAAAATGCAGATGTTTCTGTATCTGTCTTGAAGCACAAAGCAGGTCTATTCATTAATAGGAGGTCAAACTCGGCGTCAGGAAACATGGAGTCACACATGAAAAGATCTGCATGTGTAACGAAACAAAGGGACAGATATAGGGTAGGTCTCACTGTCCATCACAGCTGTTTTTCTCTGAAAATGATGCCGAGAGGAATTTTTTTTTTTATTTTTAACACTACTAACCTACAGTATATGGATTACCACCTGAAAGCTGTAATCTCTAGATGCAATACCATGTCTCTTCCTATTTAGCGTGTTTATTTACATACTTTCTACTAGAGTTGAGGTAGTTCAGCATGGAAAAGAGAAGATTCTGGGAAGACCTTATAGTGGCCTTTCAGTACTTAAAGGGGGCCTACAAGAAAGACAGGGAAAAGCTTTTTGGCAGGGCCTGTGATAGGACAAGGATTAACAGTTTTAAACTAAAAGAGGGAAGATTTAGATGAGATACAAGGAAGAGGGTGGCGAAACACTGGAACAGGTTGCCTAGAGAAGTGGTAGATGCCCCATTCCTGGAAACATTCGAGATCATGTTGGACGGGTACCTGTTCTAGTTGAAGATGTCCCTGCTCATTACAGGGGAGGTTGGACTAGATGACTTTTAGAGATCTCTTCCAATCCAAACCATTGTATGATTCTATGATTCTGCTAGAAACTCTGGGTCATCTTCTCTTGGCAGCTTTGCTACAGGATGGAAGTTATGCATACTCTCCCACTTGTACTTTGTGAGGGTTCTGTTTCTAAACTGTAAAATGTGTTCTAAACTAAACACAAAACATTAGTGTTATGAGAGTATGCCTCATTAAATCTATTAGGGTGCCTCATCCTCCCTTGTATGCGAGCAACGTGGGAAGAGACCAAGGACCCATTACCACTGCATGCCTTGTGTCACTGGACACAGTGACACAAACCTGAATATAAGAAGTTGCATCTAAACATGAGGAGGAACTTCTTTACTTTGAGGTTGGCAGAGCACTGGAACAGGCTGCCCAGGGGGTTGGTGGAGTCTCCTTCTCTGGAGACTTTAAAAGCCTGCCTGAACAAGTTCCTCTGCAGCCTGTTCTAGGAGGACCTTCTTTGGCAGGGGGGTTGGACTAGATGATCTCCAGAGGTCCCTTCCAACCCCATGTGATTCTGTGATTCTGTGAAGTGACGATATAGCCACACAGAACCATGAGAAGTGGAAGGAAGGAAAGAGGGAAAGATGAATTTGTTTATTTACACAGGTGTTTATGGCCACATGCAGGAGAATATGATATTTTAAAAAGGGATGATGAAGCTGCTGACTGAGAGCACAGAGACTGCAGAAGGGAAATGGAAGCACGGTGTCCAACAGCAGAAGGGACATGGAAAGGGAGTACTGCAAGGGAGCTGGTTTGTCAAACATCCCACTGTTCTCAAATATAACAGTGAAATTCAGTATCCAGTTCCATTTCTTGTCTTCTCAGTGCTATTTTCAGAATTTTCACTCATTAACTATGAGGTCTTGAGCCTATTAATGTCTCTATATTATACTGTCTGCATCTGGCCAATGTGTATAATACATCTTTTGCTCATGGTGTTGGATGTCTTAACTATGTAGACCAGATGAAAAGATTTTATTTTGGATTGAAACAGGAAGTTATTGTATTAATGCAAAACTTTATCAAGTGCTACTCTTCAGCAGTAATAAAATGTATTTAATTTTTTTACCCTTATAAATAAGTGTATTTTCCTGATGGTTTATTGTTTCTTTTTTTTTTTTTTGAATAGTGACACACTCTCCTTAGAATGTCCACAGTCGTGACTGAAAAAAATAATTAAAATCTTCTACAGCTGCCAGCTTCTCACCTGCAAGTTCTCTTGTCACTGTGCAGGTTATAAGGAGTCACCTGAAAAAGAAAAACAGAGAACCAGAAAGAACATTCTTTATTATTTAAGGAATTTTTTTCCAAGACCACAATTATTTGCAAAACTCTAGGACGTGCAGGCCAGAGGAATATCTTAAACTTTAGGGTACTAGTATGTTTTCTATTCCAGGACAAATATAATGATATTTCATTTATGAGAAAATGCAGATTTTTAAAAAACAACCGATAACTTCAGGTTTACATAATCTTTGATAATTCCTCTTGGCTTTGCATTATGATATCTTGTGGCATCTCACCAATGTCATTCAGTTTCCCTAAGCTCTGCAAAAAACTTAGGCAATCAGAGGGTTTGGAGTACAGTCAAGCCACAGAAGATCATATTTCCTGGCCGAGTCACACCCAATCAGTCTGCAACACTCAATATTTTAACAACCCGATTAGTGCTACCAAATCAAAGGCAACTCTGACTATAACACAATTTAAAGACAACAGCAAAATCATATTTTAGTAACATAAAATAAGACACTTATTCAGGGGAAGTTCATATATTACCATTTAAATGTCATTCTTAGCTGACAAATTATTCACTACTGTTATTAAAATAATCACTTTCATCCATTTGTATGAGATAAAATATTTAGCACTCTTTCTAAAAAGTTGCCCACTACAATGAACTGAATGACAGAAGAGCTGGTGTCATAAAAGAGAACACTGAGATGGAAAGTCTGACAACAAAATAAAAAAATCAAACTCCATGCTTATGCTTGTTTCCTTTAGGAATGGCAAGGTCTCCTTAGTTTTTCTCATATATGAATGTTGCAACTTCTACTAATTCTTGTCAAAATGCAATACGGGTGGCACATGGCAGAGGACTGGTGGAAGTGCAGAGGTGTAGGACCATAGCAAGGATGGAATGAGAGGTGTGTCCAACATGTTGTGACTGCCTTTAGATGTCATCAAATGTAGCAAACTGTGAGATTTTTAAGGACCACTAGGGCCACTGTGCTTGATCTTTCGCAGGAGAGAGAAGTCCTTTCCCTGACTGTCTTCAAGCTGGGACTGACAACAGGAAGCCTGTCACTTTCACTGATGATCTATCTTAGGCCTCTTTCTGAGAAGTATTTGGGAAAGATGCCCAGGTTGCTAAAGCATTTCTGTTCAGTCTTGCTGATAGACATTATGATATGTCTATCATAATGCAAAACAGAAATTATTTTTCAGAAAAGTGAGCACAGAATGGATTTATCTTCAGATTACGCAGTTACACACTGTCTAGTGTCTAGCTTCAATGTAAAACTGAAGTGACAGAAAATGAAGGTCCTCCAGAAACAGTAGAGAAAGGGCAATGTATAGATGTGTTAGTTTATTGCTCTCAGTATGTTATTCAGAAGGAATGTTATTCAGAAGTATTGAGGAAGAAAATTGAAAGACTATACTAATACTGATATGGGAGAAGTAATAAAGGATAAAATTCATATCCCATGTCTTGATAATCAACAAGAGAGGAATTATATTCTATCAGCTTACCTAAACGAACTAAGTGACTAATCAGTTCAACCAACCCAGTTTCTTAGAAGCTTCTACCATTTCCAACAGCTTCCTTCTTGGCACAGATTAATTTACTGATTGTCTTTGCTAGTTCATTGTTTTCAAACGACTTTATTTGACCAGACAAACCTCTGTTCCACTTCAGACTCAAGCTTTCCCTCATGTCTTGAATCCTGAACCATTTTTAGCAGTGTGCGAAAGACAAAATTTGGTAAAATAAGGACAGCAGATAATTTTGGTACACATGAAAATCTTAAGCAGTCGGCTGTAGATACCAACTGTAGCTAAATCCTGTATCACAAACAAACTGAAATTATTATGTTGGCAGATGCTGCCACAGACCCAGGCATGATTCAGTTTTCACTCAGTTCAGCTTTGTTTCCAGGGTGAGCAGTAAATATCCGTAGCTGTTCACAGACCGTTCTGCTCTGCACTCACCATGCGCTGTTACCCTGTCTGCACTGGGAGCAGCATGAGCACCATCAGGCTGTAGCAAGGCCAATTGCTTGAAGTCAACACCTATATTTTTTGGAAAAGTTCTCTGCCTGTGGGGAACACAGCAACATTATTAAAATCAGTGAAATTAAAATGATTCCGGATTGTCTTGGTTTTCCAACAGGCACATTCTGATCAGCAAAAGTTAATGCAGTTTCATGCCTGTCCCACTGAAATGAGTACTCAAGTGAGTTAAATAATATTAATAAATGAAAACAATAACAGACATTAAACAATAATTATAAATGTAAAAGAAAAGGAATTGTCTGTCTATGCTTTATATGTCCTTTATATAAGTAGGCTGAAAAAGGTATCATTGCATGAGATTGATTGCTGTGAACATCTTGCAGGTTTCCTGAGGCTAGGCTGGCATCAGACAAGTAGTAATGCTAAGACAGAATATAGAAATATTGAGGAGAGCCTGAACAGAAGTGGATATTTTGAAAAGCTACAGTGATACAGAAATAGCTGTGGAAAATGGAGGATAACTCAGAGTATCACAAACATCCAAAAGAGATGATTTCTTGTTTGTTTTCAAGAGTAATTAGACTGATAATATTCTGAATTTCACCATTTAAAAAATGTGTAAAGACATTTTCATACACCAAGTTCAGATATTAAGAAAGCAATATAAATCCTTTAAATATAACAATGAAAATGGCAGTGAATTTACTTGTATATAATAATAGAATATGCTCTATATGCACAAATAACCTATGGAAAAAATGATTGTTAGTCTCACAGGTCTATCTCAAAGAACAGCATCTGTATACATAGAAGAAACTGCCTTTTCACCGAAACAAAAAAAAAAAAAACCAACAAGTGGGGGAATAATTTTACTGTAAGAATCACTTGTAACTTATTAAGGGAAGGAACTACAACTTGTATTTACTGTCACTCATGCTTCATCCAGAACAGTTTGACAAAAAATACATATTCCTTGATTTAGGAGTCTGCCAGTTCATAAGTTGCCATGATGTTAAGTTTTTGTGGTTTGCACTGATGTTTTTAAACAAGTAGTTCTGTCATAAGTGATAATCCAGCAAACCCAGACTGTTTCTGTTTGTTTGTTTATTTTTACATATAAGTTAGGCTTGATATAATTCTGCCTCTGTGTCATCAACTCTACTTCAGACAGTCACGGATCATAATACAGCATTCAGTGCCACCGTTTGGACTGAGGGTTACTGCTTTCAGCATCCTGGGACAAAACAATGATTGAATAGGACTTCTCTTTACATTTTACTTTTTGTCTGGGGGAAGGTGACTGTAGTCATTTGTGTTTAAAACTCTAAAACAGGCATCTAAAGTCAAAATAGAAGTGGAAAAGTGTTACATCATTTAATCAAATACCTCCTATTTTCCCCCAAAAAACATTTGGCTTTACCTATTGAACCTCTGATAGCAGCTGCATTTTGGCATTGTATCTGTAATAAAGAAAAAAAGATGAAAAGAAGAGCAAAAAGAATGAGAGGAGAAAGAGCAAAAGAGAAGGAGAGAAGAAAAAAAGAGAAAGTAAACAGGAGGAGGAGGAGAAGAAGAAGAAGAAGAAGAAGAAGAAGAAGAAGAAGAAGAAGAAGAAGAAGAAGAAGAAGAGAAAGAAAAACAAAACAAAAAAAAGAAAAAGAAAAAGAAAAAGAAAGAAAAAATTGAGATTAAATATTTCTAAATGTTTTTAGACATGCAGTTTATACATTGGTGAATGGTTCTTTATACATGATATTTATGGGGTATTTGGTTTGTTTTGTGATTTTGTTTCAACTTTTAAGGAGTGCCGTTAATGTGATTAATTAGCAAGAATTTATTGACTAAAAAATCTGCACAGCCAAACATATATGATTTTTAAAATGTATTTTTTCAGGTGAAACTATAAACCAGGGTCCTAATTAAGCCCTGCTGTTTCCTGAGATTTTGTGTGCACTACGCTGGGAAGGAAAGTTACATGGAACTTTACTTGATCATGGAAGAAAAATCTGGAGAGTAAATTCAAGCATTCTATTCAGTTCTCAAATATAGTCTTCACTTGAGGGCTACAGTGAATTTATGCCCATGTTAAACATTAAAGCTCTGTTATGGGGCCAAATAAGGGGAAAACTCAAATCAGCTCAGACATCATGAGGGAGGAACTTCAGCACCACTGCAGCAGACACTACTAGCGTTACTAGATTTACTCTGAAATACTGCAATTGATCAGAGAGTTTGTTATTATGACATTCTATTACATGCATTCTCTTTCCATTACTCTGCTCAATTGGGAAACTTATTTTCTATAATACAAAACAATTTGTAATAAGCATAGTGTATTATAAAAGGCATTTAAAGCTCTGAAATTTGCTTTGCAGGGAACTTGTGGGTAGCTATAACTGAAACTATACTCCACTGAGACCTAACCCACTTCAAAGAGCAGTTCTTTATAAAACTGGGGGGGAGACGGATTAGCATAATCTCTGATTTATGCAAATTACTGAAAGAATCTAGGTTTGTGTCTCCTATGAGGTACCTACGTAGTTACGACTCAGATGTTCAAATACAAACATGCACACTTGAATGCTGTCAAAAAGTATTGCCATTTTAACACAGTGCCACAAATTGGCATGGAGTCCACAGAAAAGGATAAGCAGAGCTGCTAGAATTATACAGAAGCCTTTTTTTAGGTAATTCAGGAAGAAACTACTAGTTTCCACTTTAGGAAAGGGTCTGAATTCAATTCATATGTATGCATTTATAACAAAAACAATCTCTCCAACAAATTTTTTAAATAGATCTTTTAATGCAAATGGTAAAACATTCTTGTTGACATTTTCAGCTGTAAATCCTGTCTCAGTTATTTTTCACTGAATACATAAAAAGGAGTCTGGATGAAATTAAATTGCGTACATGCAAATGTACTTTTATATAAACTATTCTATAGTTGGATCCCTGTCTCTTAAATAGTTTGTGTTAAAACAGTGATCATGGTATATGTCAAGGCAAGTAATTGCCTTTCTTGTTCTCCTTATTCCATATGTAGCGTATTTTGGGAAACTAATTTATTTCCATTTTCTCTCCCATGATTATTTTCATTTTATCTCTTCTACATTGAGCTTCTAGATGCAGATCAAGTTCAAGATGCAGATTTTGGCCTGAAAGTGAACAGTTTGAACATTTCATATAGATATCCAGACCTTTCCTTTCAAGTTTTTTTAGAACTTTATACCTGACACAACCTGATATGATTCAGGCAGGTGCAGTTTCTCTAAAATGGACCTTGACACAAGACACTTGGGCTTCTGTAAGGTACCTCACAGACATGTTCATATTCTTCCTTAGGCACCAATGTAAGCTCTAAAAATCCCACCCCTTGACATTTCAAGTATCGCTTGCAAAATGCTGCCATCTTCTCTCGGCTGGGAGAATGGGGAGTCGTACAAGGGTGCACTGCTGAACAATAGCTCTGTGACAGCCAGACACCCTCTTCCACAATGGAGTGCCTTGACAAAAATCTTTGCTGACCCCCTTCAGCACAGTCAAACTTGCCTTGTCATGGTAGCCGTGTCAATGAAAGACCCGTTCAAATGAATAAAACATTAGGATGTACCTAGTCCGTCCAGCTGTACTAGAAAAGGACATATAAGCATGCTTTTGCTGGATACACTATATGTAGCATAGGCAGAAACATTAAAGAAATTATTTTTAACTGGATGTCTGAGATCTCTTCAGCTGTACATATCAGTAAGCCTTTCAATTGTGAGCCTTTGTAATGAGATTGAAAGATATTTAGTATAGCAGAGATCCGACAGGAACAAAATCCAACTTTTTAAATATTTTCCCCAGTGCCTTGTCTTCACAAAGCCTTAAACAGCTGTGAAGGATGGTTTTTGCTTAGATTTTCCCCCTTTTTCAGCAGGTTTTAGGCCTTGGGCTATTGGTATCCAAGTAGTTAAAACTACATCAGCACTAATAGCTATGAGCTCATCTTGTATAAGCACATTTTTAGTTAAACACCACAATCTTGGAAAAAAATGTTAGTGCGCTTAAACAGCCTGGCTCAGAATAGCTCACAATATGACGCATACCACAGGAAATAAAGTGGTATGAGGCACCTACAAAATATTTTTCAAACAAGTCATTGAAGCTGTAAGCCCCATGCCTCAGCTTTAGGAAGTCACTTATTAAGAATCAACACCAGCCGTGCCAAGCTAAGCTCTTGCTCTTGGTGATTTTCCAATTGAATATTCAGAGCCCTGTCTCGGTCTTGTTTTCAGGGAAGTACATGCCTGGAATGTTAGCAAGCTATTTGCTGGAAAAAATGCCCACAACAGGCCCAATGTTGATCACATTAATGCGTTTGAGTGGGTATAGAGTGCGAATGATTGAAAGTGCTTCCAGATCTTGGTTGCTGGGGACAAAGCAGGCTCTGTTCTCTGATCTGATGGTCATTTTTTTCAGCGGAGGATGTGGTGCAGGAAGAGGGAACAGTGCCAATCTCTGTCTAATGGCTCCAAACAGGGCCCGGGCCTAGCTCTTTGGATGCTGATGAGTGGGAAATGAAACACAGATGGGTCAGATGGGTAAGGAGAGGGGGGATTACAGGTCAGGCCAAAGAGTTGGAATAAATTAAGTGCTTATGAGGTACAGAATGGCACATTGTTAAAGTAAATGGACAGGGAAAAAACATTTCGGCATTGTTAGGCAGAGTGAGCAGAAAAAAACATCCCGTCTTCCCAGACCGCTTTCACACATCACATCCTCATTGGGATTACCGCTTGTTTGATATATGAATTACTTTCCATAGCATGGGCACAGCAAGGCTGCAGCGTTCTGTAGTACCTAAGAGGGGCTGATTTTCCAGTAAACACTTCAGATGTCATTTACTGGGAGAAATAATTTGGTTCACGCTCCCGATCATAAGATGGCCAGCTTCCGAACTCCCTAGAGATTTCTCACAAAAGGGTAAGTAACCACATATGAATACTCTGGGGAAACTAAGTGACAAAAGGAGCATTTCATGCATTCTCAAAATGCTGAGTCCATGTTTGTTTTTATCCTTTTTGATTCTTTGCATCTACATGAAAGAAAAGGATTTGGTTTAAAGAAATAGTCCAAAAGGATTCTGGCTAAGAAACAAAACTGAGGGATTTTCCTGGAAACATACATCAGCAATTTTACCCTTTATACTGAAAAAAAAACCAACCCAAGCTCATATAAAAAATGTTTTTATTAAATGATATGCATAGAAGTTCACTGCACTTATTTTTGGCATCTCTGTTCCATACATAATAACCAAAAGTGCATTGCCAAACTCTCTGTTGACTTGTACGGCTGTAGAGTTACAGATTTGAAAATCATTGCGTTAATAAAACTTGAAAAAGAAAACGGTGTCCATGAATCCAAACTAAGTTTGGGGGGAGTTTCAACAGCTTTTTTTCTCCAGTCTTTGAATCCAGCTTCTTTGTTGACCTATCCCGAAAATGTGGTAAGTATGACAGGTAAAATAAATCATGGTCCTTCCACAGAGCATGGCTAAAAATCAAGTGAGGGTCATGACAATGTGGTACAAGCATGTATCAAAAATGACATCAAAGCTAAAAAACATCAACACTAGTGACTGAATGGTTAAAAGAATCCCTGAATAATAGGCAAGGAACCATTTAAGTCCTTTTTACCACAGAAAGTAAGTTGTCTCTTGAGCAGCAGAACTGGCTGGGCTACGTGTCTGCCTCTCTTCCATCAGCTACAGCAGCTTTCACATTGTGATCCAACCTGAGGTCATGCCCATGGGTAACACCTCTGAAATTCCCAGTATCCCTCTTCTTTTCCTGCCTTCCTCCTTCCCAGCTGATAGACCCACAAATCCATGTGCTACATGTGCTGATGAGCCAGAGAGAAGCCACGGGTGGAAAGGCCAGCTGGCATGCCAGAGCAGACACTGTGGAGGTCACAATTTTAGCAGGGCTGGAGGCAGTGAAAGGAGATGAAGAGATTAGACTGTCTGGAGTGTTTGACCTTTAATCATCAATTGATCATTACAAAGCTTGAAACAACTTTATATTTTTAAGACAATGCTTTCTTGAATTTTGTTGAGGTTGATTTCAAGAGGTATTGTGAATGGAAGATCAGGAAATCAAAGGCAAAAAGATATACTGATGGTCAGAAGTTTGCAGGAAATATGGCCAACAAGACTTAGGGTAATAGAAATAATGTAAAAGGGAAAAAAAATAAAAGAAAGAAACAAGGCGAGTTCCTGAAAGAAAAAGCAGAAACAGTTATAAGAAATGCTCTGTGTACAACAACAACAACAACAAAAAAAAAGGCAACAAGCTGCTGGGAGAAGAGAAAGTGAAGGCAGAGTATGGCAACATTCAGAACAGAAGCATTCCTGAAAGGTTGCCTGCTAGAGGCACAATGCAGATATTTTTTAAGAATTGATTTCTGAAATTTTCTGCTCCTGCTCGATCAAGAGAGAAGCTCAGATTTGGTAGGAAGAAGAACAGAGTAGGCAACAGACCCGTCTGAAAGACTGGTATTTACACAGTCAGAAGGGAATCAGGAGAGCTCAGGCTGGAACGCAGTATGCCTTGTGCTCCCATACAGTACCACACTGTCTGAGCTCTGCAGTGTTTCTCATGGCCAATGGGAAAGATTTTTTTTTTCTTTTAGGTACTGTTCTGAGCAAATGGCAAGACGTATAGGAACACAAGGCGCAGACACATGAATCTCTCTTTCTTCCAAATTTCTGTTTAACCTAGATAGCTATTCTCTGAGTAACTGCAATTGGTCTGTCTGTTCTTCACCCAAACTCTCAAATTTAAAGCAGCATTTTCAGTGGCTTCAGCCCTAGTTCAGACTGAAAGGACATTTAATATTAGAAATGTAAGATGAAGGTACTGCTTTGTGTTTGCAAAGAGTAAGAGTCCAAGTGTGGGCTGTCACAAAGCATGGCCCATTGCCAATTTACTCTGCCTACATTTCCCATAATTCCTTGTAATACCTAACATGAGACCTTCTGGTAAGGCATTTATATGGCTTGCTTACCCGACCTTGACCATACGACACTCCCATAAGGCATCACCAGAAACAGAGTGAGTGGCTTGCAGAACAGCAGTGGTTGTGGTTTTGCCCTGCCCATAGATACTGCAGACACATCCTTGAGTTTGGTCAACCTACAAGGTAGAACAGACGGAAGTGTCCACCTAGGATATCTTATAGAAGCCACCCTCAGAAATGTGTGTAAACATGGACAGTAAACAACAAAAAAGTTCAGAAGTTAAAATTATTGGCATACACTTCTCATCAGAAGAGCCCCAAGACAGCATAGACCAAGGTAAAAGGTGCCCCTGTGGTCCTACAAAAGAAATTCCAGTGACAAGAGCATAGCACTAGGTGGTAGCCATTGAAATGACACTGTGGGAATGTGACAACACTGTTTTGCCCCATTTTGCATGGCCAGCAAAACTGGCTGGGCATTGAAAAAGACATACTTTTCACCTTGCTTCAATATGTCCGACCTGCCTGTTGGTCCAGCACGAGTGCCTTCTCTAGGAGGAAATATAACTGAATTGTTCCTCACGTTTAAGGGCAAAGTTTCCCATAGCTGGAATGTTCAATGTGGAAGGAAATCCACCTAAGAACTAAATTAGCCTACTTGCACAGCAGCACCTGTTGGTTTAAAATAAATGACAGTAGTTGTCTATTATTAGACAAAATATTATCTCTCATTGGGAAGCTGCTGTTTATTTCACTCCCGAGGGTTTTTGTAAAACCCTTTCAGTGGTTTCATATGCTGTTAAGCAACCTAGACCTCAGAAATTAGAAAAGCTTTCCGTCTTCCAGAGCAAATGTAGATTTTAGCCCTAATATTTATTCATAATAAATTAATGATATTAAATAGGCAACCCCTAAATGACTCACTAAGATAATGAGAGGTATTAGATACTTACGATGATGGAGGCACTTAGGTAATGATGTGAAAGAACCTAGACAGATGGAAAAATAGATCTGATTTTCAAAACTAGCGGTTTGTGAAAAGTGTTTTTCTAAATAAGAAGCTCAAGTCAGTATGTAAAAACAGCAATGGAAAGGGAATCTGGTCCAACTTATGCAAAAAGCCTCACTCTTCAGTATTTGCTAGTTCTCAACCCTGCCTCTTTGGCCTTTACTTTTAGAACAAGGCTTCTTTAACTCCTGCTGATGCAATAACTAAAAGCAGGGCTCAGCCTTCAATGCCTGGTATTAAACTAGTGCTGTGCTGCTAATGTACTCCATTGTATGGTGCTGCAAACAGTAGAGCCCTCATACAGTAAGCACCCTTATATGAAATGATCCCATTATCAGATACATGTCACAGAGGATTTCCTCCTATGTAAAACATTGTCACAAATTGCTGAGCTACAAGATTTATCCATTTACTGTGCCACATTTTTCACAGGATTTTACCTTCTTGCACAGAGACGTTACTTTACGAGCTTATTTCTGTACAAAGAAAATCCGTAAAAAAAAATTATAAAAAAATCACCATAGTACTTATTCTGTCAAGAAGTGTTTTTCCTTGAGTGGGAATTTCTTGAAGCAGATTTGGCTGAATACTGTATGTTATGACCTTTGGAATAAAATGAAAAGCCTGTGGGACAATGCTAGATTTTGGCAGGATACTGTTGTTGCTTTTCAGTTTTCACTTCAACCACTGGCCAAATGCCACACCACAGCCTTGTTCTAACAGTGTAAGTCACACCACAGCCATCACCATCCCATGTACTGAATGCACTATACCAACCACTACCTACTCTGAAATAAAACATTACGTGTCAACTCTTGCTGCACATTCCTCATAGACTAGTAGTTGAGGTGTTATGTATGTGCACGTTGTAGATGCCTCTGAAATATTCACGTAGTTCCATTTTTGCACCCTGTGTCAGACCCTTTCCATTTCCAGTTTTCTTTTTAAACTTCTCATCATTTTACTGGACAGATTATCTGTCGTAGAGAACTATGAATAAAGAGAGGAAAAAAAAAAAGTTCGTATTTTCAAGGATTAATTTGGTTTATCTTACATGTTCATGCGGGTAACTGTCAACTTACAAAAATATCACCCAGAAGTTCTGAATCTAACATGCACTACACTGGCACGGAAAACCCATCTTTAAAAATTTCTAACAGTCTTTGATCTCAAAATTTTACCACTATCCCACAGAACACACCCTGTCTCTGTTTACTCCTTTTCCCGAAATCACTGGGCTAATAATAGAAAGGAAATTCTGAGTTACTGTGAACCAAGTCCTGAAGGACCTTACTCAGGTTTTACTCAGACCCAACTCACATAATTTCCCTTGAATGGACAAGAGCTAGCCAGCTTGTGTTAAATCAAAGTGAAGATCACAGAATTTTCCTGGAGTTATTCACTTAATTTTCACTTCCTCATTGTGCTGAATCACACATGAAGTAGATGACATCCTACGTAAAAATCACACACGAAATAAATCACATCCAACATTCATTTTTCCTAGAGAGACACAGATTTGATGGATGGACCACTCAGTGGATAAGGAATTGGCTAGGTGGCCACAATCAAAGAGTTGTAGTCAACGGCTCAATGTCCAAGTAGTAATCAGTGACAAGTGGTGTTCCTCAGGGGTCAATACTGGGACCAGTGCTGTTTAACATCTTTGTTGATGACAGGGACAGTGGAACTGAATGCACACCCTCAAAAAGTTTGCTGAAAACACTAAGCTGTGAGGTGTGGTCAATATGTTGGAGGGAAGAGATGCCATCCAGAGAGCCCTGGACAGGCTTGAGAGGTGGGCCTGTGTAAAACTTAAGAAATTCAACAGGGTCAAGTGTAAGGTACTGTATGTGGATTGGGGCTATCCCAAGCACAAATCCAGGTTGAGCAGAGAATAGATTGAGAGCAGCCCTGAGGAAAAGGACTTGGGTGTGTTGGTGAATGAGAAGCTCAACATGAGCCAGCAATGTGTGCTATCAGCCCAGAAAGCCAACCACATCCTGGGCTGCATCAAGAGAAGTGTGGCCAGCAGGTCAAGGGAGGTGATATTCTATACTTCTGCTCCACTCTTGTGTGACCTCACCTGGAGTACTGTGTTCAGCTCTGGAGTTCCCAACATAAGAACAAGATGGATATGCTGGAATGAGTCCAGAGGAGGGCCATGAAGACAAGATAAGAGCCTGTGAGGACAGGCTAAGAGAGCTGGGGTTGTTCAGCCTGGAGAAGAGAAGGCTCCAGGGAGGCCTTATAGCAGCCTTCCAGTACCTGAAGGGGGCCTATAGGAAAGATGGGGAAGGATGTTTTATGAGGGAGTGTAGTGAAAGGAGGAGAGGTAATGGTTAAACTGGAAGGTAGTAGATTTAGATTAGAAATTAGGAAGACATTCTTTACTGTGAGGGTGGTGAGACACTGGAACAGGTTGCCCAAAGAAATTGTGGATTGAGCAACTTGGTCTACTGGGAGATGTCCTTGCCCATGACAGGGGGGTTGGAACTTGGTGATCTTTAAGATCCCTTCCATCTCAAACCATTCTGTCATTCTATGATTCCTAATCTATCAAAAAAGTGGTACTTAGTTTGCTTGCTTATACTTAGAAGAGGTTAGCACTTTTCATATATATACAGTTTTGATGAAAAACAGTGAGTAAGCAAGCTCAAAAAATCATTTCCAGTTTCTCAGGTTTTCTGGAAGTTGTTTTCTTGACCCTGTGGCAGGCATGTGTGTACCAGGAACCCGGAGGGCTGCAGGTAGCTGGTTGAGATTTGCAGCTAGAGAGAACAGCAGCTGTCAGTTACCAACTTCAGGATTTGGTAGGCACACCAAAATATCCATGATTTTCTTCGTCATTCCAAGACAAGATCTGTCATCCTCCTTGAACAATGACCAGAGAGAGGGATCAGGTAGGGTTTTGTTCTGAAAGCCCTAGAGATTCTTCCAATGCCACATTCAGTACATTTGGTCTTTTCTCATACTTTGCTGAAGATATATTGTGTGTAATTGCTGGTTTGCAGACATTTTCTAATTTCCATAATAATAATTCTATAATAATAATTGATTGAGGAATTATTAAATGAACTATTGGGTAGGACTCCAGCATTTTCAGAGATGATTGATTATTAATCAATCAATAATTGATTATTGGAGAATAATAATTGCATGGTACACCCTGTGTCCTTGGGGGTTACAGTACCAGATGGATCAAGGGTCCATGAATGACTCTGTCATACCCATCATATTCTAAAATACAGCAAAGATAATTATTGTTTCTCATATTGAAAAAAAAATATAAAAAATAGCCCTAGCAATAAGCCATATTGTCTGTCGTGTAGTATCAGTTTTATGCTAGCAAAGGTTCAATGAAGTCCAGTTGCTCTGGTATAAAATTTGTGTAAGGTGTTGAAAGTCAGGCCTGATGTATCTACCCCTCTTGTATGAAAATCAATATTAGCAAGGTTTTCCAACCGTTATAGTGCCTGTACAGGCTGCTTTTCTTGGACCGCTCTTGGGCTGCATAGGATCACTGGAGAGGAGGAGGAGAGCAACTGTTCAGATCCGCCCCGAGGCCTGGACTCTGTTCCCCAGTCAGCACCATGCCCTGATTTACAGCCTGATCCAGGAATCCTACCTACAATGCAGCTATATCAACACCTGCATCCCGGGGAAAACAAATATTTTTTAAGGTGAGATTGTTGGGTACAAATAAGCTGCAGAGCATAAAGCTGGCTCGGAGCCAGGCCCAACAAGGGCATTAGGCGCTGCGACGCTCGGCGTTGCTAGTTCCAGAATGAACTATTAACGGGATCATTAAAACGACATGTAAAATCAGCCCGTTAGTGTGAGGTGCTAAGTGCTTCCACCGAAAAGCTGTAAGGGAGCTGAGCCTTCTCTGCATCTTGTAAGATTGGACCCATATTTTCTAAAAATGTGATGAAATGATGCATTTTTATTTTACATCTTGACAAATCAATTTCCTGAATGAGTGGTGAGTTCACAGAAGGGGCAGCACATGTTGCATTCCATTAAAAAGAATTTACTAACCATTTTTCTTTTTCTTTTTTAACTGATGTATATGGCATGCTGTGAACACTGAAAATTAATGTTAATTTATTTATTTTTAAAAATAAGGAAATGAGGCTGAGAAGCATGGAGAGAAAGTCTGGAAAGTGTGAAAGTATGTTCTGTATTCATTACTTTCTATAGGTACTATTTTTGTTTCATTCGATAATCTCAAAGGGACACCAAATAAATTGGGGGTGACTGAGCTATTAAAATCGCTTATTTAATGGCTTCTCTCTTACTAGGGGGAAAACTTTTCAGTCTGTTTAGACTGAAACAATCTAGGTGGAAAAAATCTGGTCCCATAGATTTGTTTTGGCGCCAGTTATAAAACCTTCTGCCTCAGCTGTTTCATTTTGATCTTATTTAGTTACATTTTCATCAAGATGAACATGACAACTTCAGTGGACCATCTCTGGGTACAATACAGATTAAAATGTAATCGTTCTCACACGCAAAATGATTTCAGGCTCAGTGGTTGCCTATCAGATAGTGTCTAACTTTGTTTGGTTTCTACCATAATCCAAATAGCGATCATGCCACCAAAGGAGACATTCACTTAAATATTTCCCTCCTTAGGGAAATACCTTGGTCTCTCTTTACGAACAGAAATGTCTAACCTGGCTTGGAAAAAGGGCCTGGAGAAGCTCTTTATGGAGACTCTAATACAGGGTGGAAGGAGGCCCACTGTGGAGCGAGGAAAGACAAGGAGGAGACAAGCCGCATTTTTAGCACAGGGGAAGTCAGTGAAAGGGACCCGAGGAAACAAGGAGCACGTCTGGAAAAGAAAGTGCAGCTGGAGTCCGAGAGAGGGGAGAGGCTCCTCAGGTTTCTGGCCTGGAGGGATGGGGAAATTAAGTGCTAAGTTTTGCCTTGCTGCAAGCTCCCTGTTAGAAGGGTGACAGAGGCCGAAATTCTGACCCATTGGAGTCAGAGGGCTAAGGCTGCCCAGTGATCTCGTCTGCTTTTCCAGCACCTGAAGTGGAGTTTTTCTTTTAACTTAACTGGTGCATAATCAATCCCTATAGTTGGGGAATTAGGTAGATGCTACCTCAAGTTACATTTTATAAGTGTACTCTAATCTCTGGAGTTAGTGTATCTTGTAAATATTTTATGCTTAGAAAAATCAGGTCAGCTCTTCCAGAGAATCCCAAATGTGGCTGCTAGACTTTCATTAGCTGAAGAACGTGGATTTTACTAGGTGCTAACTAATAAGGTGACTGAGTAGTTCCACTGAAAGATCAAACAAGAATAAATACTTAATATGCTTGTATTGATATGCTGGGTTTTCCAATCTGCAAAACCAAAGTGGAACAGTTTTTCAAATGCTGCAATTCCTATAGTCATTCTGTTACAGTTCATCTTTTCAAGTACGGCCAGATTATCTCTTCAAAGACAACCAGTAATCAGAATACAATGTATAACATCAGCTTTCCAAACTAAAGTGGATAGAATTGTAAACTTCAGGAATTTTCCACACCAGAAAGATAGGATGGAAATACAACATCGAAATCTGAGAAAGTTAATAAGGTTTAGCTTAGTAGGAAATATTTTATTACCATAGGGAGATTTGAAATCACTTCAGAAAAATAAAAGTGCAGGACTCATTTCTCTTCTAAAAAATATGTCACAGTCAGTAGTCATGAAAAAGATGATTTATTGCAGGATTCTATGCCTAAATTGTAGGTGTTTAACTGCAAGCATGTGCTTACGTGCTTTTCCAAATAGAAGTGTATTTAAGCAAGTGCTTAAATTCAGTATTGAACCAGAGCCTTAAAGGCCTAAGACGACACTCCTCAGGCCTGGATTTACCCACCTACCTTCAACCACATAGCTGAGAAATACCTAAAATAGGAGCCTTGTCATCTTACTCTCTCTTGACAGGGAGATCTATTGAATATAGATGGAGTTTAGGGCCAACTAGCCTCCACAGTCAAATTCTTAGGTTCAGTGGGATGGATCCAGCCTAATCCTGAGCTGAATTTAATCTAAACAAATGGCCATTTTTCTTTCAAGCCACCTCATTAGGAAATGCAGGAGGAGAAACACAAAGTCTGCAGGATGCCATGAAATCACCAAACAAACATGAAAACCTCAGAAGGAGGAGGCAGTCACCAACAGTTAAAGCATTTATCTGGGAAATGAGAAAACAGGAATAAAATTCTACCTGAGGGGATTCAAAACTTCCTGCTTTTTATTTCCCAGAAGGCAGTTTTAGCCACTGCAGCAAAGGCAGGATAAGACCACAATACGTTCTTCCCCGTGAAGCTATGTCATTGTTTAAAGAAGAATTCAATGTTTGTAAGTCAAAGAGAAAGCAAAAAGGTATCTTGTTATTGGGGTGTTGTGTGATTAGAACAGTCCTCTATAAGGGAAATTGGGAGTTCTCATTCTTGCTGGCCATGCTCATTATGCTTTTTAAAATTTAGTGAGTCTTTATTGGAAAATTAGTCCCTCTCTACCAGGGATGGAAGTGCTGATGCACTGAATTCTGTACTCAATCCACTTGTTGCTCACATGTTGTACATTTTTTTAATGGTAGCTTGTAACAAAAGGATTTGTACCTAAACATGATTTAGCTGACTACATGTAAAATTATTAAACTAAAAGTCACGTAAGTTGCAAATGGAATTTTTTATGTTTGACTGGGGCTTGAGTTAAATGCTAAACCCTTTGTAAATCTGGTCACCAATTATCATATGGTTATCGTATGTTAAAGCAACAAGA
This sequence comes from Gallinago jamesoni, assembly GCA_025769975.1. Lineage (NCBI taxonomy): Eukaryota > Metazoa > Chordata > Aves > Charadriiformes > Scolopacidae > Gallinago > Gallinago jamesoni. The sequence goes on from JAOQGH010000001.1 coordinate 160,878,316, forward strand.
AATTAATAAAATGCACCATGTGAATGTTAGAATAGTGCAGCAGTCAGAACCTCTGTAAAACCTGTAGTACTCCAGAAAATTAGGATGTAGCTGGATTGAGTTGAAACAGACCATTCATCCTGTGTCTCTGAGATATGAATGACAGTCAAGACAATGAAATTCAGAAAACAGCCTATTTTTGCCACAGCTGGTTCTGAAGCACTTGGTGGCTTTAGTAGTTTTCAGTCATCTAAGGCTAGTCCTGAAAAGGTAATAAGAAATCTAAGATTCACAGAAACATGAATCTTATCTAAGAGATGATGCAGGAAGAGGGCAAAACCAACATAGCGATTTGTGACTGATCTGATGCTAAAAAGCTTGCAATATGAGCAGATGACTCCCTGATAGGAAACAGGTCACAGGAACCTGGAAGAAATGAGGAGAGGGAGAAAAATCCATATGTAGAAGCTAGAAATCATTATTAACAAAACCATTTAGAGTCTGACAGGCAGAAAAAGCTCTAGCTTGAGAATTTACTAAAGGTGGATATTGTCTGACACTTCAGTGAGAAGTTTCAAACCACTATAAGTGGAGTAGGAATAGGAAAAGTCCCAGCAGAACTGGGAATAGAGCTGACAGAGCCCAAAATTCAGCAACTCATATGCAGACAGACTACTTTGTTTTTTGCTCTAGGAGTCATACAATAAAAAAACCCCACTATGTATACATTTGTTAGCCCTTCAGACTAAAGAGACAAATCTCTGCCTATTGTTAGATCTGAAGAATTAGTTATATAAAATGGGACAATTTTCCTCTACCTATGAGAGGACATATATTGGGGAACATGGATAATGCCAGACAGCTTTCAACAGGGTGCCCTAAGAAAAACAGAAGATATTTGTTCACACTCAACACTCTTTTTGAGAAATATTGTTTCTGCAGACTACCATTTGGGTTTTTTCCAGCCCCTGAGGGGTTTGACTGCAAAATGTAACATTTTGTGTTGGTATGGAGAATACAAAAGACTATAAAGATGATGTTTAACTATGGGAAGAAAAAGTTGTACCCCATAACGAGAAGCTTTGAAAAAGATGGAGCAGCTGGGATAAATTTAAACAAGTAGAAATGTAACTTCTATGTGAAGACAATAATACATGTGGGTGAGACAGTAATGTAAGAAATTGTTCAGGTTGGTCACATCAAAGTTGAGGCCATCAATACCAGGCATGTCTTAATAGATGTGAAACTAGTAGAAAGTTCCTTGAAATGACAATTTATGTAAACACTCTTAGTCTAACAGCCTAAACTGACTACTTGGGAATGCTACAGTGCAAAGCTCTTCCAAAGACATGGGAAACTGAGGCAAAGAGGGCCTGGTCCTGAAATATAATGACATAAGGAACAACACAAAGACCTCAGAAGATCCTGCAAATGGGCTAATTGCTTGGTCTTCATATAATAGCATGGCTGCAACTGGCAACCAGCATTTTATTCATCACAGATTCTAACAGAACAATTATTTGTCTGCTCGAATAGAGGGGGCTTTGTCCTTGGTCAATGGTATAAAAAGATTTATGCTTTTCTCTGTGTGAAGATACCAGTAACTAAAGCTGCCTAAAAAGTTGTTCTCATGGCTAAAACATCCCCAGAAGTACCCATTCCACAGGAAATACTCTTTCAGTTACAAATGGATGATTTGCAGAATGATATGACAGTCACAGGCACATCTTGTAGAGGACTCCACAAACATGAGGGGATCAACATTCAGCAAGAAATTGTTTATCCATCTTTTTATTTGAAAACATGCAGTCTATTTGAATTTGAAATAACGTCACTGGTGACTTGACAGTACATAAAATGCAATTATGTCAAAAGACACATAGTTATCATAAAATACGATTTAGTAACGGAACATACTTTGTGACAATAGTGCTGTGACTGGGGGTGGAGGGGAATGAATGTGAACAGACGTAGTGACCAGTGAGATGTTTTGCAGTCTTACGAAGTTGGCACCCTAGACAGATATGAACCATGGGCAAACAGTGACATATTTTCTGCCCATCTGAAGGGGGAAAACCAAGGTATCTAGCAGGCAATGATCCCAGAAGTTAAAGGAGTAGAGGCACAAGACATGAAAGCAAAAGACAAAACCAGTGTCACCTGATGAAAGCAATGGTCTTTATTCATTGGGAACCTCTGTCAGCCTCACAGACCGATTGAACATCCTCATTAACTTTAAGTATGTGCAACAGTGTGTTAAGAAATGCTGTTTTTCAACTGATGTTATTCTGCACTTTGACTTAACAGACACCAGGCCTTTAAAACAGTAAAAGTGGGGTATTGTCAAGCCCTCAGCATTGTTTGGCAAAGGCAGTTAGACCCAGTTACAGAATAAATGGGTTCTATGAAACCTCCAAACCAGAACTTCAGAACAGTCTCTGAACAATTCGTTGTGTATCAGTGGATGTGAAGATGTTACCCACGCAGGAGGGGGTCCAAAGCCTGGCATTATCATGAAATGTCTTCCTAGTGACTCCAGTGGGCTGTGGGTTCAAAGGACTTTCTGCAGAGACCCATCTCCATCCTCCTCTGTGCTGCCCAGTGACTACTCCTCATTGCAGCAGTTGACGCCAGTGGGTGTGTAGCCCCATTTCACAAGGCCCAGATGGAGTGCCAGCAGCACTGGCACCTGTGTATCTAATAGCACTTCCATGTTCCTTTACATAGCACCGGTAAATAAACCCAACAACATGTGAGAGAGGTTAAAAAAACAAAAAAAAACTTTGTAATTTGGATCTTGTTGGGGTGGTAAAAATGAGTTATTTGCCTTTCAGTCCTTCTAACACCAGCAACATACACATATGAAACATACCACTTCCCAATTTCCAGGCTTGGGGCTATGGTGGCAGTCAGTGCCTGCACAAACCCCTTCCGGAGGAACTGGAGGGTCACTAGAAGCACTTTGTACAATACACCCTTTTTCCCTTAAAGCTGATGAATAACCCTACACTACACAGCTTGCAACTTATGCGTGGATGGTCTGAGGAGTTTGCCTCTCTGATCAGCTTTATTTTAAAGATTAATCACTACACTCAGTTTTGCCTGGGCCTTCTGTAAGTGGGTAATGTGAAAATATCACACTGAAGGAAGTGAATACACTGATCAGGAATAAATTAATATGACCCACAAGGGGAAACTTCACCAAAAGCACAGAAGCACCAGATCCTTAGTCGGCTACTTTATTCTCTTGTTATCTATCATCAGAGCTAAGTGGAAGCTGGCAAACACAAACAATTGTTTGGGCATAAACATAACTTCAGTTATAACAATTTTCATTTACTTGAATAGCTGTCATGTTACAGCTATACGTGTTCTTCGTGAACCAGTCGTGCATACAGTGAAAAGGAGGCAGAAAGTTGCAGTTCCTAAGGCTACAGGTACTTTAAGAGTAAAAGGCATAACTTTTCAGACCAAAACCTTCCACAAACAAACACAGCACAAATGCTTTCACTTCCTCTCAGCTTTATATTACGGCTTTCAGCTTATGGAAACATTTGCCCAAGTTTGATTTAAATATTCCTCCAGAAACTTTTTAACAGACTAATGAAATCTCAAGAGGAGGGGGTGGGTAGGCTATTACTCCAATCCCTGTTGTTAAAAAACACCCTTTGCGTGGAATTTGGGTGAGTCCCTCCCCAGAGGTACAGAATGCAATAAAGATAAGAAGGACTACACCTTGCAGCACAGATCCGTGGGGGTTTTGTGAAAGGGGCTGCACAGTTACCAGCTGTCTGCTCCAGTCCCTTTCTGGAGAACAGCTGGAAATGCATTCTCCAGAGATTGCATCTGGCTGGATTCCCCTGCACTCAAATCCCATTGATCTGGTTCCGTTCTAGCCCTCTGTACTCGCAGTTCAAAGAACAGCAAGGCCTGTAAAGAAATTACTGCCATATTGTTCAATCGGCCACAGTGAGCAATATATAGGATTATAATTAGGAACACATTAAGGGAAACAGCTCAGTGGAGATAAGCTGTTTGACTGCATACGCTTTTTGATGAGGGCTTACTGCCAATCCCAGAATAAAAAAGATTAAATGTTTGTTACCAATCCTTTTGAACTGCTGGCAGAACATGTGGTAAAGCATTTTTGATTCAAATTAAAAGCATCCTAGGATAAAAATAACCCTGTTCTGTTAGACCTTTCCAAGTGAAACCATTTGTACGCTGATTTATTGTCTTTTCCTTCACCTCCTTCCACCAGCATGATTAACATATGCATTTCTGAATCACATGTAAGCCTGGACAGGTATTTGTCGTGTTACACATCTGTGTAACAAATGGCAATACAAACTGTATACAGAACAGATGTAGATTTTCAAAGTCCCAGCAAATTGTATTTGACCAAGTGCATAGATAAAAGTTTTATTGCGGTTTATTGTTTCTTTCCGGTGGAGGCAGTCCTATGAAGAGTCACCAGTCTGCAGGTGACAATGCTGATGCAGAACCCATTGCAGATAAAGCAGACAGGTTTATAATCAGGGAAAAAGCTGTGGGAAGTGAAACACAGCCAAAGAAGAAAGCAAATCTCCCCTAATATCCTCTTGAAATGCTTATCGCTGCACTCTATGGTGTCTAATTTATGTATCTGGGAGATGGTTTTTTTAGGATACTTTTTTCAGCCTAGAGAAGATTTTGAACTGGTGCCAAGTATACCAGAGAGACTGCAATTTGACAGATTCATGCTATGTTCACAGAGCCTCCCACACTAAGACAGGTTTATGATGTTACTGCATGTAAATTACCAGGGCTCAGGGACAGAGCTACTTTCTCACTCACATCCCCCTACATGCAGAAATATCCTTTTTTACATCCTTTTTAAGCTCCATTTTTTAGCGAGCTGATTAAAGATATGCAATTGGATAGGTACTGACTTCCTTGACCAGGAAATATATGTACTAACGTTAACAGAAACATCTACAACTGTTCAGCTCCATTGTAGAAACAGAGGTTAAAAAAAAATCAGGAAATTTGTAACAAGAAGATGGATTTAGGAGGCTAAAAACATAAAGTGATCTTACATTCAGAGCAGTATTTCTTCTTCTGGGAAATCCAGTCTAATAATACTAAATGCTTTTAAGCAGTACTATTTTTTACAACATGTGGAACTTCATATCATTGCCTCAGTTCCCATCTACTTGGGATTTAGGGAATTTGTACTAAGTCTAACATACCATAGGAACACATTTGTACCAAGTGAAGAACAGTCATTTCGCACACAATATGTTCAGGAAACGGCAGCCTGTTATGAGGACAGACTTCCAGGCAGCCACCGATCCAAATTGCTGGCCGCTTTTGGCCAGGAGAAATCTCAAATGGCATCTCTGTAGATAGACAGAAGTCCCCCTCTGCTCCAGACAGGCTTCCTCTTCTCCACGCTGAGCCCTCAGCTGTTGTGCCATACCTGAGGGATGCTTCTAAAGCTTCTGCTCCCCACTCTGGTCCCTGCCCCCATGCGTGCAGCCCTTGCCCTTCCCTCAAAGGTGGCTCACTTTTAGCTCCAACTGCTGCGATCCCAACTCTGGCAGAACCTCCTCATTCCTTTCTCAAGGAAAACCCAATTACAGGGTTTCACTGAAGGGATACAGTCAAAGGACCGCAGGAATCGGCATGCATTTTCTGAAGTCTGCTAATTGCTTTGAGATCATGGGTTGAAAGTCGCAGTAGACGACATGAAATTATTATTTTAATATGTAAAATAAAATATATGGGACCTAGACTGAAAAGGAGACAGTCACGTTAATGAAATTTTTACTGTAGTAGATGCTTATGGTAATCATATTCAAGCTTCAGGCCAAAGCTCGTGTTAATTGCTGGCAGAGACGGTGCCAAACTTGGTCAAAAACTCCAGAGCAACAGAACAGGGCGTATCAGGCTGGGGTCTGGCCTGGGTCCTAAACACAAAGAAGGACAATTTTGGTAGCCGAATTCAGGAATCGAGACCCATCTTACCAACAGCATCTTTAATTCCCGGGCCAAGAGGCATTCTTTTGCCTGGAGGTGGGATCCTGATTCTCCACTTCCTGCTGCTGTCTTTTTGAAATAAAGCCTTTATTATATGCCGCCCAAGCTTACCCACCTAGTTCCTTTGAAGGTACAAACAACTCAGGCTGCTCTTCTCAAAAGCATCTGTCTGTTGAGAAGCGTTAAGAGAAATAATCACCCAGACTCACTGATGCTGATTGGGTTTACCTGACGTGGTAGTGTTATTCATGTTTTGGGGGCTAGTATGATTAGAGAGGAATGCAGTAAACAAGCAATATTAAAAAAATTCACATGCCATATATCCGGAATCACAGTAAAGGGAATGAGGAAAATAAAATTCAACAACAACTGGTAATGTTGCTGCAATGGTAACATGATAAAAACATGAACATGAAAAGAGATTAGGTGTGCCTCTTACGAAAATAATTAAAAAAAAAAAAAAAACTAACAGAAAAAAAAATGGAGATTGAAATCTCAAAGAAGGAAACAAACAGAGAATGGAGTTAGTACTAACCCAGAAAAGCTCTTCTGAAAAATTTTTTTAAGGTAGGTAGGGAGTAGCTTTACATTGAAGAGTAGAAAATCTATCTTCAATTTAAGAATGTTAAAATGTTACTTAAAAATTAAAATTAATTTACTAACTCCAATGCTAAACTACCAGAAAAATGTGGATATTAATTTTCTTCTCAGGTAGACATCAGAAAGTTCACATTGTAATATTACATCTGGAAATTTAAATAACAATTCCTTTTTATAAAAAAATCTTGACTGAAAGGTTTAACCAGAAATCTTTTTTCATTGCTTCATTCTTATTTGCACCTCCCTGAAATTTTTTCTTTCTGCCCCTTCCACCAAGAAAACATATCCCAAAATAAGAACAGTGTATCTTCATTCTCCTTTTAACAAGGCCTGGCAGTATTCCTGTTTTTTCAGAGAACCAGCTAAAACACAAAATAAAACACCTTCAAAGCAACCACATCACACAATTTGTTTGCTTGACTTCTAAAGCTGAAGATACATACCTACCTACATGAGGAGCCTGATTAGACATTGACTTGCTTGCATACATGCTCACTTAAAATTATCCAAAGGAATTGCAAGTTGAGCACCAAATACTACCAGTTCAGGTTTCCATTTGGCACTCAATTTGCACCAGCCTTTCCAAGGGAATAAAGAACCGTAGATCTGCAAAAATAAAGGTGTAACTTCACAAAAGTTTTCTTCACAAACATTACTCTCTCCAAGACTCTCCCTCCTGCTCATTTCCAGCCTGGTATCCTCCCTTCAGCATAACACTCCTATGGCCACGAGTGAACACACCCCACTCTTCAAGCTGCTCTTCCCACAGACTCACAAACCAGACCACCTGCAAGACCAGTAAGTGCAGCAGCTGGGTCTAGGCATGGGGAGTGAGGGTATATTGAGCCTGGTACGAGGTGTTCTAGCTATTTGGTTGCAAGCTGACATCTATTTAGCCTAAAAGAATCTTTGTATTTGGGCTGTTGGTTAACTGTCAGCTGAACGTGAGTCAGCAGTGTGCCCAGGTGGCCAAGAAGGCCAATAGCATCTTGACCTGTACCAGGAACAGTGTGGTGAGTATGTCCCAGGAGGTGATCGTACCCCTGTACTTGGCACTGGTGAGGCCCCACCTCAAGTACCATGTCCAGTTTTGGGCCCCTTACCACAAGAAAGACATTGAGGTGCTGGAGCGAGTCCAGAGAAGGGCAACGAAGTGGGTGAGGGGTCTGGAGAGTAAGTCTTATGAGGAAAGGCTGAGGGAGCTGGGGTTGTTCAGTCTGGAGAAAAGGAGGCTGAGGGGAGAACCTTCTGACTCCCTGCAACTCCCTGAAAGGAGTATCTTCTCCCAAGACAGAGGTGATAGGACAAGAGGAAATGACGTTGTGCCAGGGGAGGTTCAGATTGGATATTAGGAAACATTTTTACCCAGAAAGGATTATTAAGCATTGGAATGGGCTGCCCAAGGAAGTGGTTGAGGCACCATCTCTGGAGGTATTAAAAAGATGGGTTGACATAGTGCTTAGAGACATGGTTTAGTGATGTGTTTTTTTGTTTTTGTCAGAGTTAGCTTGATGGTTGGACTAGATGATCCTAAAGGTCCCTTCCAACCTAGACAATTCTATGATTCTGTGGTCCTATGATCTTCTGTTTTACCACTGAACAGTTTCAACCAAAGGACAGATTTCATGAGTGGCAGTCTCCCCGAAGGCCATCAGCAAGAAGAGAGCTGATGAAAGTCTCTCCCATCCCAATTTCTCTCCCACAATGCCAATGGAGCTTGAGAAAGCATTGCATTTTGATGGTTGTTTTGGAAGTTGTGGGCAAGGCTGCTGTTTTACAAAGTGGATAGTAGGCTTCTTGGACATGTCTTCTATCAGGTAGCATGTATTAGACTCTAGTAAGTGAGCAAGCAGGTCTAACCAAATGAAGAACAAATGCAAGAAAAATCTAAAATGCTTGGAAACTGGACCTAGGTGGCTCTGCAAACAATTACAGATGGACATTGTTTGTCTGGGGAGGCCTCACACTGATTTTTCCTAGCTTGATTTGTGAATTTTCTCACCAGCATTTCCTATCCTATCCTGTCTGCTTCTTAAAAGAGAGTCTATAATTTTCATCCAAATGTCCTTGGAGGTGTCACTGTGTATACCACAGTAAGTGAACCTCTTATGGAAGAAGGTTTCTGCTCTTTTTCATTGCTGCACAAACTATGTGTTCTCCACAAGTTTTCAATACCCTCTGGTAGCATGAGAGCCAACGACAAAGTTGATCAGACCCTAAAATAGATGCAGCTGGAAAAAGGAGTTTAATCTAAGAAAACAGGGAGCATGACTGAGCCAAGTTTGTATTGTTAGTGTTGCTTTTCTTGCAAGACAAATGTTTGTTTAGAATAGCGTGGCTGTCAAAGGAAATATTTACAGCCAAGGAGGACCTCAAGACTCCAAGCTGGGAGGCTATTGGCGTATCTTTACACACAAATATACTAGATGTATGTTACACACAAAGCCACAGTTTCAGAACTCTTCTTGCAAAAAAAGCCTCCATGAAACGCATGGGCACATTACATGCCTTGGGCCAGGTCTCCCTGCAGCTCCTGCCTGCTCAAGGCTGGTGGGCATTAAGCAAGAGCCAGGTTTTGACTTACTTCCTCTCCAGAGCAAAGAATGGCATCTTCAGTGGCACTTACCCAAGAAAATGAGGAGAGGCTGAGGGAACTGGGCATGTTTAGTTATAGAGGCTAAGGGGGGATCTCATTGCCCTCTACAACTCCCTGAAAGTAGGTTGTAGAGAGGTGGGTGTTGGCTTTTTCTCCCAAGGGAATAATGACAGGACCAGAGGAAATAGTCTAAAGTTGTGGCAGGGGAGGTTTAGATTAGATATTAGGAAGAACTACTTTACTGAGAGGTCAGGTCAGGCCTGCTCAGGGAGGTGGTGGAGTTGCCATCCCTGGAGATATTTAAGAAACATGTAGACATGGCACTTCAGGGCATGCTCTAATGCCCAAGATTGTTGGTTTGTGTCTGTCTGTGGGTGGGTATGGTTTGGGTTTTTGGGGTGGGGTTTTTTTTTGTGGGGGGTTGGGTTGGGGTTTTTTTTTGTGGTTGGACTCGATGATCTGAAAGGTCACTTCCAAAGATGAATATTCTGTGAAAAGTCTTGGGAGGCAAAGAATTTCTGAGATGCTGAGGCACAATTTCCTTCCTGTTTCCCATTTGCTTCCAAATGCTGCTAATTTACTGCAGGCTAACATCAGCATTGGACTACTTCCCTGTCAGCACTAGTTCAGATGCTCTAAGTGGTCAGTAAAGAAGTAAAGGCCGTATGACCCCTTCCTTCCCGGTCTGCCATATCCCACCTGCTCTCAGCAGAGCACTGACCAAGGGGCACCACTTCTTCTACACCTGACTTATTCACTTGGGTAATCCCAAGCACCATCTAGCAGCAGGTCCTTGAAGGATGTTATGGAAAACTTTTCTTTCATCGCAGGTGCTTGTGGAAAATCAGTGGAATATGGTTTATACTATACAGTGTAACTAACTGTAGGAATTTACTGAAAGATGAGGCCCTGAAGTAAAATACTTGCTACTTGGAACCCCGATCCAATTATCTAGGTTTTTCCAGACACAACCCCAAGACAGTATTGTTAAGAGAAGATACCCAGAATATGATAAATAATTTTTAAAAATGTGTTGAAGGAAAAAATCCAACCTATCTGCAGGAAATGGTTCATATAACTTAGAGAAGCCTCAGCCTTGCTGAGAAGCAGTCTTGGCAAGGTTCTGAAGTTTTTCATATTGTTGTTGGTAGGCCCCCACTTACAACCATGATACCTTCAATTCCTGAGGTACCACACTTCAGAAAGTTTTTTATGGCTAATTAAGGAACAGGCAGAGCAAAGCTTGTTTATTCTTTATTTTACAGGAGCATTAATTGAGAAATAAGCAAGTGGGTTGAAATTACCAATTGGCTCAGCAGTTTCTCATGATCTCAGAAAATTGCAAACAGTCTGTTCTCATTTCTCATTGACTTTGTAATTTTTTTGTTTGAATCAGAGACCGTAGTATCTATTCCATATAAGGAATTTAATATATTTAAAAGGAATAATTTATTTACTTTATATATGTTTCACATTAAAGTATATGCTTTGCAGATGTCATTGTCATGGAATAATTCACCCCAGAATTTGGATCAACTCTTAGACCTTCTGTTTTTCAAAAGACATTACATTGTTGGTAATAACGCACAAATAAAAATTAAGAATAGAGACGAAACTTGTGTTTTTATTTTTATTACTCTATACTAATGCCTATACAACATTTACATATATGTCTAGCTTCCAAGCAGATAATTCCATATCATATATGAAAGTCTTGGTTGCATCAGTGAAACCTAATTCTATTCTACAATACTATTTTACTACAATGGTAATAATTAAGTTGTCATTGAACTATACAAAGGCAAACAACTTTTTGTAGTAAAGGAATGATATTATAATAGCTGTTTAATTAAAATATATCCCATGAGGGTCATAAACTTTTCTACTTTAATATTTAGACAGGAAAAGGAAGCAGATAGAATATAGTAAATTGACTGCAACAAAAATGCTTTGTTGTTCTTGTCATTTTCCTTTTATCAGGACCCCGAGGCACAAGCTGTACTGAAGTAATTAGAGCAATCACAGATACTTAGGCCACGATATGTTTCCAAGGTATCACATCATTCAGGAAAAAGTTTCACTGTCATTCACAGCATATACCGTGGAAATACTCTGACTTCCTATGCTGGTTTCATTTGTGTACAAATTTGCCATTAACAGATAAACTAAGATGCTGTAGACAGCGCATGGATGAAAACACATGACATATTTCATTATGAAATCCTACTGTTCCCTACCATTACTTTCAAAGTTAGATATTCAAGATACATTTACAGTAGGAAATTAAACATCACTTGAACAGTTTGCTGGCACTGAGGCCAGCTGGCGAGGACCAAGCATTTGTATTTTTAAACTCCTTTACCTTTAAAGACAAGGTGACTACTTTCACAGTGCCTACTAGGAATGGCTGCTGGCCTGTGTGCACTCACGAAGCATTGCAAAAACATGCCAAAGCATTGTTTGGTGGAGTCCTAAGTGGAATAGACCAAAATTGAATTGAATATTGTAGATGATTGAATTCCAGTACCCAGGAACATTCCCTGGCATTGCTTAATTTACCAGTAGAAACAAAAACCTCAAGGAATTATTTGCCTGACCTAGCTATACATGTTTTCAGTGTAGATGCCTTCAACTGAGCTAATCACACCAAGTTGCTTTCATAGCCAGAGAGTGAAGTAAATATACTTAAAGAACAATTCATTTCACATAATTTAATTGCCTGCATTAGGATGAGATGAATCATTCTTCCCCCTCTCCTTCCTCCCCCCCCGACTGTTAAAGAGGACTCAGGCAACTAGTTCAAATGTAGATGTCCACCACAGATTAGATGTTTTTCTCCATGGAACGCTCCAGCAAATCAAGTTTTACTGCATGGAAGAAGTACTACTTTCCTTCTTAGCCTTCTCGCAGAAGCATATGTTTGCATTTGGTTTTGGGACAGAAACACAACGAAAAGAAAAGCAGAAAAGTGTTTTTGTTTGTTTTGGTATGCAATTACTAATAATTAAATCTGCCTGGAGGTTACACAAAAACCCAGTATCCTGTATTCCCAGTCAGTCTATGACACTAGATGAGAAAATGGATATTTCAAAGCTGGCCACCTTCCTGAAAAACACATCACAAACAATTAAGAAAGAGACTATGGCTCAGGGGATGTCATTAAATCAATTTCTAACTGATAAAGTAAAATCACAATGCATTCAGTTGCTGGAGATTGCTGGGAATCAACTTGATTCAGTTGTTGGGAACCTGTGCTTTGACTGATCAAACTGCTGAGTCTGCATTGTCAGCTCTATTCTTGCAAGTCTTGTCAAACAGCATGAATAGATTTTATACATTATTTATCTTGCACTAAAGAGTGCAGTTTATGTATATTTACAAAAATAGTGACATTTTCTTTCCCCAAAAGCTTGCAAATTAAAGTCAGACAAAAACAAAGTGTCTGGCAAAGGGTAGGAAAATGTGGCTGTAGATTTATTTGAACCAATACAGCACTGGAGTTACTTTTTTTTTTTTCATTAAATGTGCTGGATTTAACACTGCACTATTTCAACATCATGTCTCTGTAAATCTGGTAAAATCTGTGGAATTCAAATAGAAGAAAAAGAAACAAAATATACAGTAATCAACCTGTACATGTAAAAAATCTGTACTCTCAAGTGTGATCTGTGAGGGGATCACCCTCTCTTTCCAGAGGTACAAAGACAGAGGAGTTGCTCATTCTTGATTTTAAAAAGCATCAAACATACACCTGCTAGTAACTATATTCCTTTAACATGTCCTAAAAAACATAGGTTGTGTTGTTCCACTCATAAGATTTTTGGAAAGAAGAATCATTAAAGAATAAGACAAAAAATATGAGTAGTAGTATAATAACAAAGCAAGAAAAAAGCAGAAAAAAAGATTTTCTTACTATAAACTCCATACCAGCTTTGAACCAGCCATATAAATGGGATTCATTTCCTTTTGTTGGTTTTTTTTTTTTTTCCGCTCAAAAATGTCATAATACGCTTTCTCAGTTAAGCTTTTAACTATGGAACAAAACCTATATGGTCAAAACCAGCTAATGGTTTGGGCTTTCCCTCACAGAACCACTTAAGAATTCTAAATTTTCAGAGATCAGGTCCTTAATGTCTTCTAAAAGCCAGGAATATTGCTGGCAGTTTCAAAAGAATTGAGAAAGAGATCACTTAGACTGGGCTGCTCCTGGCAATGGTACCTCCAGAAAAGGTGCAATCACTTTTGGGAAAAGAATAATCTGAGACAACTAAGGTGCAGTAAGATCTAATGGGTTATTTTCTTTCTCCGCTGTCTAAAAGACACATGCAAAGGCAAGAATGGCAGCTTGCTCACAGAAAGAAGGTGGAATGACAGGCATAAAATAATGGAGTGTTTTGGTTGGCTGTTTTTTTAAAAACATTTTCAAAACTGGCAGAGACAACGGCCAGCTAAGCATAGCAACACCTGATGTTCCATGTACAGGCTAAGAATGACATTCATAGTTCTGAGTTAGGTGCTCACCTGTATTAAACTCTGGACTTGAGGAATGCCTGTACTTAAAGGAGATAGGAAGCCTCAAGTCAGTAATAGCAGTAATTCAGTGTTTGAGATCTTGTCTCCCCCCCATAAATAGAAGCATCTTTTCACATTTGAGATGAAAACCTACATGCAACTGGGCTTCACAGCTTGAAGTCTCCCATAGTTGGAGGTAAGAATGAGGTTTCCCTCATTATACAACTAGAAAGTTTATTTTTAAACACATGGGCAGAGCAACAAGTTGTGCTCATGCTTTTGCACAGCTACTTGGTAATCATAGCACCAGATGTGTAAAGAACCTGAAAGGAGGCTGTAGAGTGGTAAGTGTTGGTTTCTTCTCCCGAGTAACAAGTGATAAGACAAGAAAAAAAAAAGCCTCAAGTTGCACCAGGGGAGTTTTAGATTTGATATTATAAAAAATTTCTTCACCAAAAGGGTTGTCAAACATTGGAACAGGCTGCCCGGGAAAGTGGTTGAATCACCATCCCTGGAGTCATTTAAAAGCCATGTAGACGTGGCACTTAGGGACATGGTTTAGCGGTGGACTTGGCAGCGCTAGGTTAATGGTTGGACTCCATGATCTTAAAGGTCTTTTCCAACCTAAATAATTCTGTGATTCTGTGACATGTGTGTTCCTTAAGTTTATTAAGCTACCGCATGAATTAATATTTTCAACTTGATAAATTATTGTAAGTCATTGCTGTAAGATCTTGCTAGTTCATAGATTAGTTATTTCAGCAACATGAGATGGAGACTATCTGAACACCTTGTTGAATGTGCTGTTTTGCTTGCATTTTGTCTGCAATAATCTTAATTGCTACAGTTATTTCTTAATTAACATGGTTTATCTTAATTTATTGGCTGTGATGCCAGTGTCATCTCTCTGGATTACATAAAATGCTCACTTTGCTCTTTGTATCACATTTATTTTGTGTTCAGTCTAAACCCTGTTCTCAGTGCTGAGGGACCTCACATCTAACTCTTCTTTCTATAAATCCCAAGGAGTAGTTTTTATAAAGTTCTCCAGGCCTGCTTTTTTGAAATAAAGATTCATCATTGCTGTCTAGCCTGTGTTTGCTTTTATATTTTATTTAAACTAAATCTGATCAGGATTCAAAGCTATCTGCTATAATTAGAACTTCCATTATCTCTTTACCATGTGCCAAAACAAAACTGATAGAAGTATTACCTCCTGTTGGTTCAGTGACAGCAAAGAAAAGTTCCAGCCCTCAAACTCAGCTATATCAGGACACTATCAATATAAAGTACAAATATTTTTCAGACTATTTACATGAAACTAAGCTTCTCATAATAGCACAATTCTGGCAATGTTTCTATCTCTTAAACCGTTAAGGAAACTTGTATCCATGCCTAAATCCAGTCTGGAGTCACATCAGAGTTCTAACAAAATGTCATCACCAATTAAATGTCAAGGGAGTAAAAAAGTTAGGTTTAAAAAAGCTTAATCTTGAATTTGTAAAACTTGGTGGTAAAAGTTGCAAAAAGAGGTATTCTTGAGAGACTGGGAGATGTATCCAACTTTTTTTTTTAAAAAAAAAAAAAAAAGAAGAAAAAAAACTTCTACAAGGAAAGGTAGTTCTGTAGCATTTTCTGTTTCTACTTACTGGCCTGGCTCAAACCAGGAGTTTTAAAAGTCACTACAGAACAAAAAACAGTCAAGAAAGGTTATGTCAGCTTTTTTTAAAACCAAAGTACTGATTCATTGGAAACACACTTTGAGTTTCACACAGTTGTTTAAGTCAGTTCTTTTTTTTTTTGTTTAAGCTTATTTGTCCATCCAGATTTGACAAAGACTCTGTCAGTAGTGTCATCAGGGAAAGTGGTCTCTGGCAGGTTCAGCTTTGGTGGTAAGGTTAGCGGATAGAGTTTGCTAACAAAATGGAGCGCTCGCCAACCCACACTGACCACATGTGATGAGTTTCCAGCAAAACCCTTTAGCATGATGAATCCAGACTGATGAGGGTTTTTTTTTTTCTGCCCTTGTGAAGGCAGGAGGAAAACTCTTAGTGACAGGGGAATCTTGGGGACAAACTCACCAACAATTATGATTACAGAATTTAAAAACTTCAGAAATTAAGACACAAGAACGAAACCAGTTGTACTCTTGTATAACTACCCGATAGCATTTTTGAGTAAATTAGGTGTCTAAAGCCATTCTTGGGCTTCTTTTAAGTGTCCCATCAATTTGAACATAAAATATCTTGCAAGGCTAAGGCTGTTATTACATCCATTGTTGTTGTATTGCTACTTCTCATTATTGCAGCATTTTATCCATACACATCAAACACGGAATTCCATGTTTGAATACTTTAAGTGGTCAGTTGTGAAAATGCATATATACCTTCAAACAATGTATAGATTTTCACGGCAATAGGGGTATTAATAGATTTTTAATTGGTTTTAATGCTAAGACAATGGCTGCACTAGAGAAACGATGCACTCAGACTCCCTGATGACTATATTGAGACCTGCTCTTTCTGCTCTACCTGTGACACAAGAATCCAGTAGAATTTCTCACTGATACCAATGTGTGTTCACATAACTATTTTGTCTTCAGACCACTCATTTTACATGCAGTTAGAGGTTTCTATGCACTTGGCCACATATGAAATTATAATCGCAGCCTGAATTGGAAATATCATAGGATATATTATATCATACTGCTTTGTAATCAATATGATAGTCTTGAAAAACGTTTTTTCCTGCACGTATACCCTGTCCTCCAAGTAAACGTTTGCTGGCCCACCTGCATCCGGGTAGCAGAACTCCTGGAGATGCTGACTGAGGGTTGTGGAAGGACTGCTCTCTGGCTCCAAGTCCATCCTCAGTTTGGCGTGCCTGCTTAAATTCTATGGCAGTCAAATGGGACTATTCAGAGCTTTAAATCAAGCATGTGCTTAAGTACTTTGGCAAATCACAGCATTGTCCATGGAACTCATTCCAGATATTAACAGCAGACCTGAAGCTATCCAGTTCAGCAGCTTTTTAAGCTTTTATTCTGTGAAAAAATATTGATTCTGTCTGACTTTTTTTCAATTTGGATTTGCAGGCAGAAGTTTTATAGTTCATCACTTGATGGGAATGTTAATGATGAGATAAATAATAATCTTTTTTTCTAGCTGCTGGAAAGAGTTGGATGTTTCATATTAATCAGTCAAGTTTCAGTGTGAGGCACACAATAAAAATAATAAATAAGCTTCTGCAGTTGTCTCTTCTTAGCCATCTCTAGCACCTGTGTGGTTCTCTTAGGAGTTCATTGAGTGAGGTCAGACCATTGGCATAGTTTTCTGTAGAGAACTACAAATAAGATTTTTCTTTTTAAGCCCTAATAACATGGACAAAGAAGAATCCAACCACAGCAGTCTCCTAATTGCTTAAAGATTTTGTTCAGAATTTGACAACATCTCTATTTTTATTAATTCAATATTATTCAGTCTTTTGAAACGGTGAAATAAGATCTCTTGAACTAGGTACTTGTATTTATGAAAAAAAAAAATCATTTTTCCATAATGGAAGTTTATGCAAACAAATTAGAAAGGTGTTTGATCAGCAGTTGAGAAGATAAGCACCTGAAATAGTGTTATTTGTCAGCATGCTGACATTAATTTTATGGTTTCAAAAATTGGAATTTAATCTTTAAATTACAATACAAAACACATGGAAACCCCAAAAGGAAGGAAAAGAAAACCTATGGCCACCTAACATATATCCCCTCTTCTATCCACGAACCATAACTTTAGAAAGACCAGAGACACGGTACCCACAGATAATGCACTTCTGACTCTGTTCCTTACACATGCTAGATTTTTTTTATTTTTTATTCCTCCCCCCAAAAAACCCACCTTATACCTTCAGGCACAAAGATACACACACACAAAAAAAAATAAAACTGGCTATTGATAACTTTCTAAAGAGTAGTAGTGGTGAGAAGAGCAAAACAGGTTAGAATGTCAGTCTGCAACTCAGAATACAAAAGTGTTGGTGAGTGCTCGTGGTTGTTATCTGCCACTAGTGGCTTGACGTTGCTGTTCTGGCTTCTCTGTGTTTCTGTCAGGTACTCATGAAACATTTTCACCTGACTGACAGCTAAGGTTATATCTACTTTTTGTATAACATTTTTTTGGCATCATAGTGCATGCCAGATATTGTCAAAACTGCATAGGAATAGACTCCTCTCTCTTTCCGAAGTCATTATTTCCAGAGTTCAAGTTAATTCAGTTAAATTTGGTAGACTGTATTTTTGAGCTTCAGATTTAGACTTTGTATTGAGTAGTGTGTGAAAATACATCTTGCAGCCAAATCTGCAAATAAGCTGAAGTCATAAAGAAAATATCAGACATAGCAGTCGTGAGACACAGGAGCACTACACATAAAATGAGTGCGCGGTGCCCCGGCTCGGGGGGACCGGCGGTGGGGTGTTCTCAGTGGAGGGCCCGCGCCGCTGAAACCTGCTTCCTTTGGCCCTTGGCCAGAGCCCCAGTTTGGCCAAATTCAGAGCGCGATGTAAGGCCTGTCTGTTCAGCGGTGCGGTTAAAATACCATCGGATTATTCTTAGCAATAGGATATGGTTTGGGGAGTTGCCTTTTTTATTATTTTTTTATTTTTATTTTGTTGTTTATAAGATCCTTGATTGTAAAGAGTCCTATATTTTTCTGATGTTTAGGATTGTCACTCAAGAAGCGCGGTGCAGATGCATGATAGCGGGAGGCCAATATTAATTAATTAGATTTGCTTCATTTTCATTTTCCGGCAACGACAGAACAAGGGCTAATGGGTATAAACTGGAGAAGAGCAGATTCAGACTAGACATTAGGAAGAAGTTC
>JAOQGH010000001.1:160896992-160923539 GCA_025769975.1 Gallinago jamesoni
GGCCCAGATGATTCTATGATTCTATGATTCTATGATTCAATCAGGCGTTGCACACTTGAATGAGAGCACAATGAAATCATGCTCTAAATCATAGATTCGGGATGACTATTTCCTTCTTAGTAGACAGCACAATTTTTAATCAATTTTTCCGGATTTCAAATACAGACCATCCTCTCAGGCATGTCACCTTGCATTTAGAAAATTAATCGCACATTTTCCAATTTGAAGTTATCTGACTTCATGCCAATTTGGGCTGAGATTACTTCCTGAGCTATAGACAGTTTAGGAGGTTTTTGTTGTTGTTGTTGTTGGTTTAAAACCTGCTGTGCTGGAGGGAAATGAAGTCTTGACTTTGATGTTCTTAGTGCCTTTACAGCTGTAGCATTGGACCATCTGTGCCTCCTCAGGTTTCCCTCAGAGAAGAGCAGTGGGATACAGCTAGTAGCCTTTGGGGATGGGATGTCTCTAGGTTAAGAGTGTGGCTGAAGAGCCTCACAGCCATCACATCCTGGCTGCCAAGACATTGCCCGTAAGGGCTACTGAAATTAACTCAGAATGTCCTGTGTTAATTTATAGTTTGCTTTGCTGCCTTGATCTTAAGAGCATCTAGATGGTTAAAAGCAGGATTTTCTAATTTTTCTCTCAGGGTAAGCCACCCGGCCTCTTTTGAACTTGCTTCATGGCCATATGACAAGGCCCTGCCTCTGTTACGTGAAACATCTTTGTTACTGAGAAGGGCAACTAATGAAGCCTGTTTTCCTACAGATGTGTGTCTCCTGTTCCATACACTGGAATAACCTTATTTCCCTCCCAAATCCTCCACTTTCTGACCTGATAGAAAGGAAAGGGCACCATTTGTTACAGTTGAATCATGTATGAGTTGGTTAGCTAGATAATTATGCAAATGCTACTTGGTCAGATAGTAGTTTCATCTTGATTTCTGAACATCCGTACAGGCAAGACAAGAGAAGATACCTCTATGCATTTTCCTTAAATGGAACCCTAATAGCGTCTCTCTTTTCCAAACAGTTGCTTAATGTTGATTGACCTCATAAGACCCCTGTCAAAAAGTGGCCAACATATTTTTACACTTTAAGGGGGGCTGACAGCAGACAGAAAGATGGAAGGCTATGCAGGCAGTGTAATAACATACACCTGGCTTCTTTGGGAAACGAGGGGAAAAATAGCCTATAGCTAGACATTCACATATTCTGGCCAAAAAAACTTTTGAAGGAAACTTTTAATGGATAAAATGCACATCAGATAAAAAAAAATAGTAGGCTACTTAAAATCCTTTCTTCTGCCAATGACAATTTCACTGGAAAATTTTAATCAAGGCTTTTTTTTTCTTTACATATTATATATCCATTAGGCATGAATGGAGATGTAAACCCTGTATCTTACCCTGAACATGTCTGTCAGAATCATTGTTTGTATTCATAACTGAGACTGGAGTTTTTTTCTTAATGCAAGGATTCAACTACTTACAAGACCAATCTTATGCCATCCAAAATTATAGTGTTTTCTCTTTAAATTTAGAAAACAACTTCTTAAAAATCATAGATAAAATAGTGTTAATTTGCAAATTGATTTTAAATATATTTTAAGAAATATATTATTAAATGTCATGCTCTTTTTTTCCCCTAATAAATTGCCTTATTAACATGCCAGCATTTGACTTCATGTTTTCGAAAATGGTACGACATGGCAGCCCTTTTAAATTAAAACAGCAAATCTTCATAAGGCCAGAAGGTATCATTAGGCTTATTTATTTTGCACAACTGCATGACACAGAGTATAGAATTTCAACGGGCACTTTTGACGTCAAGTCCATAGTTTCCATATAGTTTCCATATGAAAGCTTGCTTTTCAGACCTAAACTTGATTTAAGCACTTCAAATGTCACAGCATCCGGAAGTTCCTAGGATAGGTGTTGCAGAGGCTATTTGCTTCAGCTTCTAGTTTGCAGCCATCACAAATCTTTTGCTGATGAGCAAAACTCATGTATGTACCAACTCTACATTTTAAATTACCCATTTCGCTAATAATTTTCAAAAGAGATGGTCAAGAGAAGATAATGTAGGTTTTGCAAGAACAAGTAGGAAAAATGCCAGGGAATTTAGAGCATGAGAAATGGAGAGAATGTCCAAGATAGAGTAGGTTAAGAGACATGTGAAGATCAGGAAAACTACAGGAAGAAGAAAGAAATATATGACTATTTCAGTTACTTTTCACTGTTCCAGAGAGGAAAAACAGTTATAAATCCAAGTCAGCAAGACAATCCATTCCACAGGCTTTGCACTACTGATAAATAAACACTCAAAGAAGCCCACAGCATCTGAACAACTACATCACCCAGGCAACACCAGGAGTGGGCGAGGCAAACACGAAAAGAACCATTGTTAAAAAATCAGCGTAGTTTAATCTGGAACAACAAACACTGAAATGCCCAAATCATACTTTTTCCCATGATATAAATTATGGGCATACTTAACACAATTTAAGTAGTATGCACATGCAAAAATTGGAAAAGATTGCATTTATTGAAAATTTCGTGTTAGTTCTCATGATTCTTAGCTTTAGCACCCTTGCTTTCAGGTTCACCTGATCACAATTTTATCAGTCGATGATTCCTCTTTTCAAAAGTGCCAGATTTTAAAGCTAAGCATTCCAGGCAAATGTGTTAATTTCAAAAATAGTTAGGTTGGCTCAGTGACAGTTCGTCCACTCTCTGGTTCCTGGTTTGTTGGTGCAGCTGAGCATTTGGGTGCGTAACAATATGACGCCCATAACTGGGATGCTGTGTAGCTATTTACAATGTGCAGTTATCAAGCCAGGATATCTCAGGTATGCAATCAGATATATATATTTTATTTTTTTTTGTAAAATCCTATTTCCATTTTTCTGAATTTTATTTATCATATCACTTCAAATATCGTGATATTTCAAATGTAGTTTTGAATGGTTTTGACCATGGTAGAAACTTTGGTTCTGGTCCACTCCTAAGGCCAATATAGTATTAATGTATTTCTTGCCTTCAACTGCTGTTATAAATTGTCAGCTTCCTTTCCTATTTAACCTTTCTTTTGACAAAGATGTAGAAATACGAGGAACTGCAAAGACGAAAGACAGAGAAGGTGAACTATATATTAGCTGAGTGGGAAATATTCCTCTTTCTTTGATGTCAAAAACTGATGTTCTAGGATAAATCCAAGATGAATCAACATAGTCCAAGCACTGAAAATTGCTATTGATTTATAAATTCTGTATCTTTTTACAAACTTCAAATTTTGCTTCTCAGTCCAGATCTATTTGTATTATAGCTGTGAAGGACTGAGCTCCCTCTTGTGACTAGCACCTGAACATTATTCTGATTTTGGGACTACACATCCTTCTCCTAAGAGAAGCAGAACTGTTTTGGATACTGAATTCCACCAGCCCAACTCTACTTGCATTTATTAATGTTGTTTAAAACTGGAAACAGTGGCTGTCTGGAAAGAATACAGACTCAGTCTTCCTCGTTTTTGGTAAATCACCTTTTGTATAGCTAGTCTTTCAAAGACCAAAGTGGGTCTCCTTAAAAATCTCCATTTCTAGTGATGGATCTGTGTCTTCATGGAAATTATTTGAACATCCCTTAGTGACTGATGATGCAATAAACACAATATGGATAGCTAATAATCAAATGAAGATTAAATATAGATGTACCAACCATAGAGCCAGGAAATACAATCCATCATATCTGACAGCAATTTCCTTTCAGAGTTGCAAGATTGTATTTCTTTATTTACATTTAGTGATTCAGGTAGAATGGTTCATTAGCATAGGTACAGTCATTTCTGTATGATCTGTGTTGCATGTGCACAGCTTATTCTGAGATGGAATAGGAATAATATTTATTCTTATGTAACTATGGACACAGTAGGTTTGCTCCAATAGATGAAGAACAATTGACTTTAATTTGATACAGATATATTGATAAAAATGTTTTGTATAGAAATGACTCTCAACGAAAGACTGAATATGAGAAAAAGTCTGAAATGTGCAGAACAAGAGGAATCCAGGTCAATATGCTCTTGTTTAGCATTCTGACCTAGAACGTGAGTTCTTTGAGACTCTTTCTTGATGGATGAGAAAGAATAAGTAACACCCTCCCATACAAAAATCTGAGTTATGCTATCATAACCAATAGCTATTAATAATGTAATCTATTGGTTTTCAATAGCTTTCCATCTGTTTGCATTTAAGAGAGAGTTATAAAAGGGTAAATTTTAAACCCTTTTAAGTTAAAAAAACAGCAAAGGAATAATTTAAAGATAACTTCCTTAATAAAATTATTTGTAAGAACATAATTTTCACCTCTTCTAAGTTCTATTAACTAATACCAAAAACTCCAGGTTGCCATTCTTAACATGCTCAGTTAATGTGAATCACATCATCTAACAGTTTAAAAATAGGATTATGTTACCACTGTGACAGGCCCCAAATCTAGCACTGGATACAAATCACCCATTTTCTCAGACTATTGCAAGACCCAATTTTATTGCAACCAAAGCACAGGTAGGCGCATGTTGCTGTGACAAAGCAAATGTCTTTGCTAATCTTGTTATCCAAAGATGCAGTAATATATTTTCCAGGCAGGAGAAAAACACATACCCTGAACTCTATAGTCTTTACTCATACTAATCTACTGCTGAAGTGGACTGGAGCTTTGAACAGTGTAGAGTTACAGTTTAATGAATGCTGGTTCTTCTGTATAGGAGAAATTCATATGCTTTCATACTCTCTCAGCTTCATTTCCTTCCAAGGCTCATTAATTTTTAAAAGAGCTAGCTTTCTTACCCTTGCCTCCTAGTAGGTGGTGTTGCACTAGCATAAATATAAGGGTATTTATATTTTAGCTGGGAGAAGAGGAAAGGAGTATGATAAAGCTCAATTGCTCAGCCAAAGAGGTTTGGCTAAGTATCCACATTAAGTCTAAGGAAAATGTCAATAGATTTCATGGTGGTCACTGAGTTGCCTAAATTGGCCACATAAGATTTCTGTTACTGTGCAGCAGGCATGTACACTTGTAACTTCACAGGACCCCAGCAATTTGTCTGGATTCAGATACTGAGCCTGTCACAATCCAACCACATGGTGAAGGAAGAAATGATCTTTTCCTATTTCAGAATTCCAGGTTTATCCACTGCAACTTAGGGACTCTTTCAGCAGAGTGGAGCATGCCATAAATAATGCATTCATTCTGATGTGTTCAAGTTACTCAATGTGGAGGTGGTGGGTTTTTTTTAAAATAAAGTATTCTAAAACATACCAGAAAAGTTGGCAAATTAAATGCTGGGAGATTCACCCAAAATAAATAATAGGTAAAAGCTGTTTTGTGCTTGCAAAATGTTATTAAACATTTCGCAGGTTCTTTGATTCAGTGTACTTTGTCAAAAAACAGAACTCTACAAATCCAACTGGTATTACTAATCACAAGGTTCTCATTAAATAGACTAGTGTACTAAACTGAGTTTTGCTTGAGCAAAATTAGGAAAGTATTGCAGTATTTGTTTTTCCTTTCTCCTCTGTGAGAACGATGCTGTGGGTGCTCTGGTGTGACACAATACATTGTCAACAATAATCTTTGGGTTTGTTAGATGAAGCAAACCAAATTTTTTCTGCTGCAGGCCATCTCGGGAAACTTTTCCTGAACATACTTAGGCAAAAGAAGAAATTTATCAGAGGTTAAGATTCCTTGAAAGAAACCTACCAGCTCATGTGGTGTCTAAAGCAAGTTGAATTCGAACTTGAATCTTCACAGCTGTAGGCAGCCTTTATGTTGGTATAAGTAGGAAGGGAGAAGGAAAGCTCCTTGCTTCCCGTTGCATTCACATGTAGGTTACGTGCACAAGGGCAATTCTTGTGTCACCTGAGTGATCATGAATCTTTTAAAATATTAGATATGGAACACATTATGGTTAGGGCTTTTGAAAGAGCTGAAAAGCTTCAGTCGTGGAAATTCATGAACATGAGTTGTAAAATTTATTCATAACAGAGACCCCGAAAAACAATTTTTCATCTGATAGCTAATCCTGAAAGCAACTCCAGTCCATAATTCCCGATTTGCCACCTGGAAGGCTCCATATACTGACATTTCTCCTTTTGTTTTATATGTAAAATTCAAACTTCTGATATGACTTAGCTGTACGGTGGGAACTTTCTAACAAAGGACTCCAGAAGGTCATATCTGACTGTGGCTAATAAAAGTAGAATAGAATGAAGAGGAATTGGTTGTGTCCCTGATCCGTGACTAATATCATATCACACAGATACTGGAACCTAAAATTTCTACTGTCAGGGTGAAAACTATGGAAAGATGCTTGTGTGGGCCCATTTCACTTCCTGCTTGCCTATGCTGCTCCAATTTATATAAATGATTTAAATGCAAGTTGACTCAGAGAGAGAGAATGACTCTAGCTTAGGCTCATGTAAGGTTCTTGGATTTTCAATAACAAACAGTCATGGATTCAATGAAAAGTGAAATTTTTCTCACCTTGATTAAAAGATTTTGGCTTAGGCTGAGGAGCTCACTCTGATGTCTCTCAGAAAATCTTCCAGCTTAGGGGATAGAGGCCCCATCGGGGAGCTGTGGAGGAAGAGTCAAGCCCCAGACCTAACAGAAGAGCAGGATCTGAATGTTTCAAATGGCATGTGAAAGTGCTCACTGTTAGCAGAGGAACGCAACTAACGACATCTGTGTTTTTCCTCAGAGGGCGTTACCTCTGAGGAGGTTACCTCTGAGGCTGATGTGTCTTAACTCAGGAGGATTCACAGCTGTCAACCCTAAGTGAAAGAAGAGCCTCTCCTTTGCCTGGAGCCACTGACTAGATCTTTTCCTCTACACTTCCTTTTGGCTAGCTGAGGCAGCTTCACGCTCTTGCTTTGTAGCTACTGGGAAGTTCATAATTAGGATCCTAACTCTCTGCATCCTATGTTCTTCTCAAATGAATAACAGCAGGTCAATTAAAAATTGGGTATTGCAAATCAGTGGCCCTATATGGAATTTGGGCAAAGTAAAAAACGGGATTTAGAGAGGGCTGATTGATTAGATTCCCTAGAGGAAACGGCCTCAAGTTACACCAGGGGAGGTTCAGGCTGGATATTAGGAAATTTTTTTTCACTGAAAGGGTTATCAGACACTGGAACAGGCTGCCCAGGGTACTAGTTGAGGCACCATCCCTGGAGTTGTTCAGAAGAAAAGTTGGTGTGGTGCTGGGACACATGGTTTAGTGATGGTGTTGCATTTTGTTTCTTGTGTGGGTGTTTATTTTTGTCAGAGTTAGGTTGATGGTTGGATAAGATGATCTTGAAGGTCCCTTCCAATCTAGAAGATTCTATGATTCTGTGATTAGTCTGAAATTGTAGCTCAGAAAGCTGTGCTTGGATTTTGTCTTTATTTTATAATTTCTTACTTTACCTGAAGGTCCTAAAGTATTTGCAGTTTTACTGCAGTTCAAGCAAAGAACTACTTTGGCCTAGCATCCAAGCACATCACTCCCTGCTGAACCTGACACCTTTTCAGAGGGATGTCTCTTTCTGCCAGGGTTACAGAATCAGGAGCTCACAAACCTTTTTTTCTTTCTGGGCCCTCATTCATCATGTTTGTTTCAGAGGAGCAGGCCAGCTCCAACAACATTCTCTTCCCCAGGCTTGACCTGCTTGGCTGGGCAACGGGGGACCGGGTTCAAGCAAGCATCCCACCACTGAGGCAGCTCAGCTCCCCTTCTCCCTGGACAACCAGTCTTACTGCTGGGTTATTGCACAGAGAGTGGGCAGCATCAGTTACAGTGCCTCCTCTGCCTGTACTTTAAAAAGAAACACTAAGCACTGCTTTAATTTTTCAAGGAATTTCAAGGAATAGGCGGTCCCTCTCAGGAAAGGACCTAGTTTTTGGCTGGATAGAGGCAGCTGTTGGCTGCCATGGCAAAGGCATCTTAGCTCTGGAAAGGGCTAAAATAACTTGAAGTCAGTGAGCTTAGTCAGTTTTTTCTGCAAATGCTGTTTTGAAGCATCGCTCTCTTCCTCCAGACTGTTTAGGAAGCCTAACTGAATGAGAGTGGATTTTATTTTCATTCAGAAGCCAGGACAAGATTCAGAGATGTTTAAAAGCTCATACTCTAATGACACTGAGACAGAGATAAGTGCTTAAATGCCTGTCTTTATTGAATGTACCCCTTAACCCCAAGGAATATAGGAACACAAATTCCTCCAGGCCTTTTTTCTTTTTTTTTTTTTTTTTATTCCCTTCCCTTTCCTGTCTGAATGGGATCTGCTCTCTTAAACGGGGACCGGCTTTTGAAAACCTCATCCATAAAATGCTCGTTATCGTGGAATACTTTGCGCAGCCGTCGGAGAGAATTTTCAGTCGTGTAAGCCAACCCAAACCGAATGTGGCAGGGTTCACTCGGAGCACTGCCCCTGAGTATATTTTTCAGTAAGTAGGTAAATTAGCCGCGCACGCATGCACGGCACAACTTCCTTCCGAACATTCAGCTGTCATTAAAACCGCTGCTGTTATTTAGAAACGTCTGAGCGTGTAAGATGTGCAGTTTTCAGGGGCTCATAACTCAACCAAATCAAAACCAGTTTTCGCCAAACTGCTCCAAGGCTTCTGGGTGGAAAAAGGTTTCCTTACTGAGTGCCATTGTTTCCAGTTATTTCATCCTGCTAGGTGTCCAAAAAAGAAAGTCACAAGAATTTGTATTTGTATAAGAACTTTCACTCTCTCATTCAGAAATATAGCACTGAGGATAAGCTTAGCAGACGTAAGAAGGATTAGGCATTTATGTGGATAATGAGAACATCCATGATTACATCAGGGGGGTGAATAGGATGAAAACACCTCAGCGACCAGCCCCCTCCTGGAATTTTTTAACATTTGTTTAAAAATTTTACAGGAGAAAAAGTCCTATAATGGTGTAAACAAAGGGCGAGGGTTAATCAGACATGGATTAAATTAAAGTCACCCACCTAAGCACATTGATTGCGGAGATTAAAAGCACCATCACCTTTCATCTATCTTGTTTACCTCCCAAGCACCCTCTGGCTTTTGTGTGGCATTTTGGTTTCCATGGCCACTGAAGGTTCCTTCCTATAATCAAAAACGACCTCCTGTTATAAAAGACTCAGAGCCTTTGCTCAGCAGGCCATTTCCCCCTTTTATTATTCTTTTCTCTTGCCTTCAGGGAAAGCTTTGTGCGAGCAGGACAGAGCACTTGGTTGGTTGGCGGTTGACCTCGGTTGCACACAATGAGCTCTGAGTGCTACCTGAAATGTGTGACAAAGAGGGAAGGGTCACTGGCTTAGAGCATTACAAGGGCATGGGCAGGCAACTGTGATGACACTTGCCAAATGTCAGCATTCACCTAATTCAGGAGGGTCCCCGCTGATTGACAGTTCCTCGCTCTTCAGCCCCTAAAGACGGAAAATACACAAGTTCATTAATTAATAACCCTGGTAGACTCCAAAGATATAAAGAGTAAAAGAAAAAAAAAACACACCAAAAACCAACAGAAGAAAGCAGCTAGGGAGGAGGGAGCCAGCTCAGGACGAACTATGTACAAAGTATATATATATATATATATATTTTAAGAGCACGCCTCAGTAGTTTAAAGCCATTTTAACAGCCTACAGGCAAAATTTGTCATGGTATGTAGCTGAGTCCTGTGCTTGCTTAAAATGCTTTTGACAATGTGAGGAAAGCCTTTAAGCATTTGATGAAGGTAAGTTGGTTAGCAGGGCTCGGAAGCCGGTTTGCAGGTTCCAAGATAATTCCTCGGGATCCAATTAAACTGTTGAATTTTACATTCATTCCATTTTTCTAATGAGTTTAGTTAAGGGGATTTCTCCCACACATAACCCCCCCCACACACACACACTCCCAAACCAATGATTTCAAATACAGTTCTGTGTGACTTTTTAGGTGGTTTCACACTTTGATTGCTGAAGTGTGTTACCCTTTAAAAAAAAAAAAAAAGCAGCTTTAAGGACATTTTTCTCTCTTTGCTACAGCAACTGGGAGATTCAATGCTGTATATCAGGATACTTCCAAGAAGTAGGAGATTTGGTTTTGATTGCAGAGGTGTATATGGGAGTAATACCTGTGGATAGTTGCTAAAGACAGTACAAATCAGATAGTTTCTTATATCGGGTACTTACTCTGTTTCTCAGATGCCAGCTGTAGGATACAAAAACACTGAACAAAACAGGATGTAAGACCAACATAATTCCTCTTGCATATGTGTATTCAAACTGAGGGAAATCCATCATTATCAGCACTGTCGAATTTTCAACAACGATGAGTTTAGCTGTTATGCCAGTGCAAGGATTTGTGTGATAAAAAAAGAAGCCAATGTGGGAGTTCAAGGTGTTTGAATAAGTACTATATTTACATGTGAGCACAGCAGATTCTGGTGGTGTAACCTTTATACTTCCTAGTGTGGGGACAGAAATCTTTTCTGACATTTTCTGTCACATTAGTATCTTTCTTAGACATGAGCATCAATACTTTGTCATAACAAAGAATATGTTCAGCTGTCAGACTTAAAAGAAATGAAAAGCTGTCTTGCAAAAAGATCTTGAAGCCATGAAATATGTCAAAAGCAATGAGGTAACATTGTATTATAAGTTTTATACCAAAATACTGATTTTTTCACTCAGTCTGAATTAGTAGCTTTTAGCAGAGTGAATTCTAACAGAAAACATGAGAAAACTAAGACATTTATATGCTATACTTCATCAAGAAACATTTGAGGCTAAAAACTGTAGCTTGTCTTCATGGTTGAAACCCTTACAATGCGAACACGAGACACCAACATAACCAGTGAAGCTCTCCTGCCACTTATGACAGCATAATCACATGTGCAGAACACTGGAATTTATCTGGGAATAGGCACTTTCACTACTCAGTTGTGAAGAGCATAAATTGGTCTTGTAGCTGAAAACATTTCTCCTGACAGAGGATATTGAGAACAGAGATTGCTGCCAGGAACTCCATGCTGCTGCTCATGCAGCTTTCATCTTTGGAATGTTACGTTCAGATCTGCTTTAGATCATAAAAGAACCATTAATTTCTTCACATCAGTAAGAGTCAGTGCACAGTATGGCATAAACAGAATTTAAAGAAGAAAGAATTGCTCTTGTTGAAGAAGATTTCATTTTTTCTGTCAGGATTGAATGAGAGTAGACGTAAATATGTGACAAGAATATGTGAATGGGTTAAATTTGAGCCTACTGCAAAGTGTATTTTTCCCTACTGAGCAGAGAAAAAAACAGAAGGAAGTATGGCCAAAAAGGGACCCAGTTCTAACATGGCTAAAATAGCCCAGTCTTAATTTTTACACATCAAACTCTCACTGAAGTTCATACAAGACATGCAGAGTATGTCAAACTTAAAACAGGCATAAATGTGGCTTATCATAAACAGTGTCATAACTTCAGAGTCTAGCGCCTTAAATAGTATCCAATCACATTGTTTAAATGATCTCCACAGACTAGGGTGATATTCACCAAAGACCCAGCCAAACATCTCCTGAAAAGCTACCACTGACATCAGTGGACCCAGGAATGACCTTTAAATTAGTTACCTATCACCAGTAAATATTAGCCAAGTTACGCTTCTTGCACCTTATTTCTGGATTCCCTTGAAGTTCCATTTTCAAATAGCAGGTGGGTATTTTTCACGCTAAATAAGTGCTCTCATGAACCCTTTGCTCTAAATTATCTTCCCACAGGCAGTTGCTCAGCTTCCAGTGCCTTCAAAACCAGCTAAGCTAAGGCACCTGAATGCAAATTTGGCTTTAAAAGAATAATGTTGTACGCCTCTGGAGGAAGGGTCATTTAGCAGATTGATTTGGTCACTGAACATTTTCCCTGCTGCCATCTTAAGACTTATACCTCTAATCAATTGCACTCACTGCTCCGTGACCCTCTGGCGATACCGTTCTTCATTCCAGTGGAAGCAGTTCCCTGTCGGCTTCTGAGCCCATGGATTGTACGGATCGTGAACAAAGCTCCTGGCAATGAGCAGTATTCTTCTCCCATCCCATGTCTGTTATCTTAAAGGCATCTCTTTAAGGGAAGTAAACTGCAGGTGTGTATGCTTCCCCCTCCCCTCTTCCCTTCCACTTCTCAGAAAGGTCAATAAGTGGGATTTAAAATTCTCTCACCGCACATCAGACTCTCAAAGTGAGGGAAAAGCGCACACGTGCATCAGCCGGTGTGTCCACGCACGCTCACACCCACTTGGGTAGGAATAGGCCCGTGGAAGGCACCTCTTCACTTTTATGCATAGAACAGATGTTGGTAGGGGCCACGCAGCCTCTTCGCTGCTCACGAGAAGCAGGATTCAGCACGTACAGCGCAGTGGGGTTGCCATCTTGATCTGGGCTTTTAGGTGCCACAAATCAAATACGTCAAACAATAAATAACATGAAGCAGATAAGAATCTAACTTTACCCAATTCATAAAAGATATGCCAAACATTCTGACTTAGGTTTCTACAAGCATTTCAATTATTTTATTTTTTTAAAAAAAACCCGACACATTAAAACAATCGGTTATTTCAAATGAAGAGCAAAGAGGAGAAACATAAAAATATGCTGACATTTCATTTTTCTAATGAGACACTCCTTTCTTTTCCATTGGGTAAAATATACGTAGGCAAGTATACTAAGTCTTAAAGTAAAAAAAAAAGGAGTCCAGAATCAGAGCTACATATTTAAAATTCCATCAACAGTTCGCCATATCAAGTTTTCCATCAACTTTTAATTCAAAGGTTTACCTCAGGGAAAACTTGCTCATTTCACTAATTCATGTAATTCTATTGAAATCAATGGGACTATTTGTGTTAGTAAATTAGACTCTAATTAATGATTTCATTCTAACTTTTTTTTTTTCCTATTCCAGGTTAAGAACATTATCAGAAATATCTTTGAAATAAATATTTCCTCTCTGAATCATGATAAGGTAGTTTTAATGAAGAAATTGTACGAGCAGATTTTGAGCTAGGGAGCATCAGATCAAAACTTTTTTTTACACGACCAAGACTGGGGAAAATGTAATTCGTTTAAATGCTTGACAAACCTGCTGATTTGGTGACAGGGCAGCCATGTGACACGTCTAAGTCATGCAGCTGAGATTCAGGTTCTTGGCATGTTTGAGGAATAAGCCAAGAGACTTGTGGGAAAAGATGGTGGGGGAGGCTTGAAGTCAGGCTACTACCAGTGAAACGTGCCTTCCCAAAATGTCCAGTGAATCACCAACACTTTTTCGTGGGGTTCAGGAAACAGCATGCTGAGTAGTCCCTCAAGTGGAAGAGAAGCTGTTGAGCTGCTCTTTGAACACGTGAGATTGTGACACGGCAGGCGCCAGCACGGGCTTGGAGGGGATAGCAGGACTGAAAGAGGTGATGGAAATCCATGCTTGGATGGACACGGAGGACAGCCTGAGCCGAGAGAGAAAGTGAAAGGAGTAGGGAGGCTCTCTTTAGTGATGAGGTCAAAGGCAAAACCTGCAGGCAACCTTGGTTTGTAAGGCAGTAAGGACTTGTTTTATATGACTGAGTGCAGATGACCCGGTCAATTAGGACAAATCCCACTTCACCCTCGAAAGGAAAAAATGAAGTCCTGCTGATTCTGAGATTGGTTACAGTGGTGGATTGGTGGGTCACACAAAGTATACACACGGGTGTTTATTGCAGGGAGCTGCATGGTTTGAGGGCTACAGTTCAGCTCACGTGGAAACCTTGCTCACCACTCCCAGCGTGCAAGAAGTGAAAGGGGAAGGTAAGAAGGTATCATGCATCACATCTTCCTTTCCTCAGGAAGGGGATCAATATACAACTGTCTCTCAAGAAGTTATCACCTTCATCTCATTTCTCATCAGCAGATGGGAAATGAAAGCCTGATCTGTCAGCATGTGGGTAATGTTTTTTTCCCTTTAGAGCTTTCCTTCCAAGTCTGACATTTCTCACAGGTATTGATGGGCAGATTTAGCTTTCAAGTATTCATTCACTCTGTAGCAATGGGATTTGTATATTGCATCACTCAGCATCCCTTTGAGATGGCATGCAAAGAACTGGAAGTGAAAACACCTTCATTTCCTTCCAGCCATAAAGTGCAACAGAAAAATTAGTGAAGAGGTTGATTATTACTAAAGTTACAGATTTGTCTTTTCCACAGTATTTGACCGGTTTTAAAAGATGTCATCTGCCACCAGCTGGATTTCCACAGAAGAAGTGTCAGAGCATGCTTATTGCTTTTTTTCAGAGCGTGATCCTCTCTTGCTCTGCTGAAATTTCCTGTCTGTCAGAGATGGCTTCTAGCCATGGAGAGCACCAGGTGTTCTTTCCTGTGGTCTACTTACAGCAGTCTTGTTCACACGCCCAGCCCTGAAGAATTAATCTGTAGAAAAAGCACCAGGGAGCGAAGTGGGCTTTTTATGCATCTGAAAGGTTCACAGGGTTTCAAACCATCGAACCTGGGGTTCTGATAGTTAATCTCACAAAGCATGACACATTGGAGAATTACCTGTTTTTTGGAGAAAAACGGCATGGATCTTGGGCGGCTACCCAGAATTCCTTGGTCTCTAAAGAGATTTTGTGCTTGAATAAAGTACATTTTAAAGTTGAATTTGACAAAAAGGGAAATAATTTAGTTTTCCCCAGTATGCTTTAGACGTGCACAGTGTTGCATATTATGTGCAATTTTGATTCCATGTAGAGCAATAACAAAACTTTACTTGAGACTGGCTTCCTAGCCATGAGAAAAAACAACGTATGATCTGTGTGGTGAGAGAACTCAGACAAGTAATTGCTTATAGTATACAATTCAGACAAAGGCCATCCAAACTTTTAAAATCCAAACAGAGAAGAAAAATTCACTGTTATTGTCACACAATTAGAAGTAATTGGATATACCAGTTCCTCTTGAGACGTTCTGTATGGTGATACACACATCATCTTCACAAATGAGCACGTTTGTGAAACTTTGAAGGTTCTTTATTAGTGATTGGGATGATGGGACAAACTCCTCCCTCAGCAAGTTTGATGTCAATTGAAAATTTGGAGAAGTGAATGGTACACCAGATGGGTGTGCTCAGAATGACCTTGATGGGTTGGAGAATTGAGCTGACAAGAACCTCATGAAGCTCTACAAAAATTTCCTGCTCTTGGGTAGGAACAATGCTGTGCATCAGTACACACTGAGGACCAACCAGATGGAAAGCAGCTCTCCAGAAACATGCCTGGTAGTCCTGGTAGACACCACATTTGTCCATGAGCCAGCAATGTGTCCTTGTGTCCACTGGTGAGCCACATCTGGAGTGTCTCAAAACAGCCTCAACCTTCTGTGATTCTGGGTGATTCTGTGAAGTAAACAGTTCCTTCTGAATTAGAAATTTATGAAAATGTCCTGTGCTAGTCTGTGCACAACTCCTCAGCAATACAGGTACTGCTGTGATCTGGTATCACCGCCTCACTCTGACCTGAGCTGTGGTGCTCTCATGTGTGCTAGCCTGGCCTAGCCTGTTATGGTGGTGGCTTACATGGGTTCAGCCAGGCAACTATTTTCTACTTACCTGGTTACAATGGACTTTTTCTCAACCTCTTTTCCAGCAGATATGGACAAAAGGGATGTGTTAGTCTCCCTAATCTCCTAAGGTTTGATTTCTTTTTCTGATATTTTTTTCCTCGCCACATAGGAAACTTGAAGATGGAAAAGGGAATTATGTCTTACCAAGTAAACACCTCCATTTTCATTTCTATTTTACCATATGAGATGTTTGGTTTCAGAGCTTCTGTAATGTACCATTCTGGCTCAGTTTATCTGGAGGTCACGGACTCTAGCTGTACCTCATTTACTCCCCACATTGGCCAGCCAGCACTGTGGGAAGCCCTGCCACAAAGGAACCTCACAGTTTTAACACGTGTGTTTTAACATGGGACTCTCTGCCCTTGCACATGCAGTGGAAGCAAATAATTGCAAAAAGTTACCTGGAGTGGCAGCAAGCGGGCCCAGACCATACTATAACTTCACTCTGAACCAGCCGGTTGTCTTCACTTCTATCCAGTTTTCTAAGGCGCTGCAAGGAGTCAATTTTTGAAGGACTGGCCACAGGGGCTGAATTCCCATCATGTAGAACTCTTCTCTGCATGGGGTTATTTGTGGTATGTGTGAACCGGGCAGCGAGATCAAAATCAGCTTCACAGGGCATAGAAGAATGATCTGGTTCCCTTCCAAACTCATCGGATGATTCTTTATTTACTACAAAAATTTTCCTGTTCTCATACTCTTGTTTTCATGGATTTGATTCCCTGATTTATTTTTACTTTATTATTGTACTTTAAACACATTAAATTAAAATACAGTATGGAATTTAAACCCTTGTATTACATTTTTTATTATTGAAATTTCTTGCAGTATAATTAGCTCAGTTTCTCATAGACAAGGATCTCCGATGACTGTATAAATATCAATTAACTAATTAAGTCTTTTGCAAGTGTTTAAATATTATTATACCAATTTTGCAGGAAGATAATCTGAATTCGATTATACCAACAAGCCAAAGAAAATTCAAACCCCTCATATATGGTCATTTCTAAGTCCCATTTGCAGTAAGTAGTTTACAGGTAGATCTGAAATGTTGGTCTTGAAACATGTTTTAAAACAGCATTTCATATTTTGAGGACCTCACAAAGAACCTCCACCAGTGTCAGGGATTGATCATTTAGATTTCATTGTGAACAACCTGATAATTGATTTTATTAGCAATGGGCTTTAATGCTTTTATTAGCTAGAGTATCTAGCAGCTTCCTATTCTGTGAACAGCACCTTTGATTGTCTTTTCTGTTATAAATTTGAGATTAAAAAATAAAATCCGTTCTAAGGAATTCCGTCTTTCTCTAATTCCACTGTACTGTAGAGAAAAGGAAGTTCACATTCCTTCAAGTACGGGACACTTAGAAACAGCTCTTAGACACAGGACAGCTCTTAGAAAACTGCATTGTAAAGGAAAAGAGCAATCCAGTCATGTGCATCCAAAGGCAGCTTCTGGCTCTAGATCTTAACTTCAAAAGCACCTATTTCAAGGATTCTTGTATCTGGGCAAGAGACACAATCTCAGATACATCTTTTTCACAGCTTTTACTTTTGAGTTGTTTAGGTGTACCTCTGCTCAGTGTGCTAGGTGCTGCACATCCCAGCCTTTGGCAGTACCACTTCCTATTCATGGACCAGGAAACTGTGTTTCCTAATTTAGGATTGTGTGCAACACTCTCATTTAACTAGCTAAAAGATATTATTGTGTTGAGTGACATCACTCTTGGTTTCTTCCTGACTGTATGTTCCTAAATCCTATGGATATCACTATTTAAGGTACTTTTAAAAATGGAAATTAGTCTCAAGAGACAGTTAGGTACTCCTGAATACTCCATCTTTGGATCATGGATCTCATGGAAGCGAAGTCATATGTTCTTAAAAACAGAAGGAAGGCAGAAAACACCTAACTTTTTTTTTCAAATAGTTCATGCCAATAATTCTAGAAAGTTGCTTATATGCAGATTAATAACCAACTTATAGATTTGTATCACAATAGAAAATAAAATATCATATATTGCATTTGTAATTTAAGTATCTATTTAAAAAAACCCTCATGAATCTTCAGGAAAATCCATCACCTGATAATGATGAAGACATTCCTGTGTGTCAGCGTGAAAGTATGATATGTTTCCAGATGCATTTTCCTTGGGTAAAAGAGAAAAATCAAACCATTTCATAGCACTGGGCCTCACTGGGCCAAATTTATCTCTGTTGTAGCCTGATGATGTCAACAGTTACAGTGTGGATGAATACAGGTCGTTGTTTGTGCAGTTGGCAGAGGGTTCCTGTGTGGGAGGGGAAAAATGAGATCTTCTAACCCAGATTTGCAGAAAAAAACACTAGTATGAGTTTAGGCACATACTCCTATTAAAACTACACCATAATTTTGTCACTGGGAAGTTTCAGAACAAATGAGCTCCAAATGTGAGAGAATGAGGGCGTTTCTCCAAGCTCTGTCCTGCACTGGTGTCAGCGTTAACTACATGGCAGAGCGCAACCGCGTGACGTTAGGCTTGAGGTGTAAAACATGGGAACTGGCTTTTCTTAGTGCTTTCCAGAGCATGAATTCCAGCTCAGCTAGGTGTCCGGTTTCTACCCAGAACTTACCTGGCACTAATTAAAGTTAAGCAAAAAAAAAAAAAAAAAAAGAAAAAAAGAAAAAAAGTCCACGTGGACCTCTTGACTATGTTTGATACTTGGTCTCCCGGGGAGCAGATTAAGTGTCATGCTACTTATCCAGATTTCTTCAATATAAAATATCTTCTAAGTCCTAAAAACCAATTCCCTGAGAAAGAATCCAAGCGCAATACACAAAGCTACAGCACGAGCTATATCTTCATGTTCTAATACCCTGCAGCTTTGGCATTTGCTGTACACCTCAGTGGGTCATGTTACCAGGGACTGATCCCAGGTCTGCTAAAAGTCTTTGCTCCTTACGGGAGATCCCACTGCTGGGCCACAGAGATACTCCTTACCATCTGTTTGGCTTTCAGACCCACTGGGAATATCCACTGGTTTTTGCTTTGGGTCTCATTGCCCATTCAGCGATCCATGTATTTAACTTCACAGTATCAGCTTTGAGATGCAATGAAGTTTTCCGCATGGGTACCGGCAGTAGTACAAGCTGGCCCACAACAGAAGAGGCATATGACTGACAGACACTCAGGCAAAAACTGTTTCCATCAAGAGAACTGAAGAGGTTTCTGCGTTATCACCTCCACCCAAGCTTCATTCCCCACTTTACTAACCTCTGCAGTGCTTTGTGGAACTTTGCAGAGCAGGGAGTCTTGGAAAATGGGGGAACTTCTATGACCTAAACGTGAAAACATTCTGTGAACTGGTCTCTTTGTAAATGGGACTGGAAAGAACCACCAGGCCTGGCATTTTGAAAGAAATGTTGCCTTGTCTGTCAATCTTCCCCCCAAAATTGAGCCACTTGTACAAAACTGGTGTGGTTTTTGGACCATATCTAATGCTTCATAATAGATGTTGGCATCAGAAATGAGCATGTTGTCTTTATTTCTAGAAAGGGTGAATGAAAATGAAAAATATGAGAGTTGGAGGTAGACCTTGAAGTACACTGGAATATGCTGATGCATGCCAGGACAATTTCAAAACTATTTTTCCCTTTCTGAGTTTTTATAAAGAAAAAACAAAACCACTCCAAAAATCCCAATACATGTGTTTTATGTATGCTGCAAATGAAAATTTGCAAGCTTCTGCCAAGGCAGTTTGAGATTTCAGGTAGAATGAAATTCATGTCCACAGCCCAGTAGTAATAATTGTAAAGGAAAACATTTCTGGTAGCCAGATTTATTTTTCCTAAATCGTCTATACCTTCTGCCCTCACCCTGTGTAGCACACACACCTCCTTCAGTTCGAGGGAGGCATCCCCCTCTTTCCTGCTCCCCCACTTAAGAAACAGTACATAGTAAATTTGTTTATGGCCTCCATTTTATTAATAGTGGCAATCAGAGGAGCTTTTATGGATATGCTTTGTCCGCTTCAACTCTTGCTTTGTCTTCCGAGTTGGTGGGAACCCCTGCAGGACACTCATAAATGGACAAATTTACAATCTAGCCTGTGTAAAGTGCCCACAGCAGCATCTACATCCAAGTTGTCTTTGTGCTCGTGCACCAGCTGTGATGCCAGAGGGCACAGGGTCAGAGCAGAGGGCTTCCTCTGGCTTTCTACAAACTGGGATCAGCCAACCTTCATTTATCTACAGTTAAGGACTTGTTTTGGTTTCTCAGATCATGACTCCACAGAGCTGTTTGGGTATTTTTAATCGAAAGACAAAGCACTTCCTCTTCCAAACTTGGTCCCTGCAAGGAACATAACAAACTAATCATTCAGAATAATTAATTCTGTCAGAAAAATCTCTACAATTCTTACTAATGCCGAGTGTTTTGTAATCCTAATGAAAGGAAAAACCTGTCACTGTGATAATTTTCGATTGACCCATTTTCTTCAGTGGTTGGGGAGAGGGGAGTGTTGTTTGTTTTTATCTCTAAGGACCATAGGCACAAGAACAATATCCATAAATCTTGC
The DNA here is from genome assembly GCA_025769975.1 of Gallinago jamesoni. Taxonomy (NCBI): domain Eukaryota; kingdom Metazoa; phylum Chordata; class Aves; order Charadriiformes; family Scolopacidae; genus Gallinago; species Gallinago jamesoni. The sequence continues at coordinate 160,917,185 of JAOQGH010000001.1, forward strand.
ATTTCGGTCTTGTATTCCCAACTCAGCCTTCAAAGGAAACATTAGCTAGTCGAAAGAGCCTAATAAGATTGTAAAATTGATCATTTGTATATGTGTAGCAGAGTGTCTTTCAGTTACCTGTGACTTTAGTTTCAAAATATTCCCAGGATAGGGAAACATTACTTTACCTCATTTGTGAATGGGAATCTGAGATGGAGAAAATATAAGCAGCTTGCCAAGGCCATGGAGGCAGTCCTTGCAAAGCCAAGGACTGGAATCCAAATCCTTACCACTCTAGCCTAGCATTTGAAAGCACACCCTCCCTGTGGATTTTAATGTAATATAAGAAGTTTAGGATTGAGAAACCATTTCTAAAGCAAGTTTTTTTCATGAGAAACTGTGGAAAACAAACTATTAGTTTCCTACCTTTGCCTAATATTGTAAACACCTAACTACCAACCTCAGTGAGGAAGCTGTCTAGCAAACACAAACAAAACCAAAAAGCACTTAACAAGAAAAATGCCCTAAGTTTTAGAGACTTTTTTCATCGTGTTTTGAGGTCATCTATTCCTTCTGTATTTGACAGCTGAAAGTTAAAAGTGGTAGACAGTTGCATTTCTCATTACTGAAGACAGAATGGTATAGGAAATTTGTTCTTCAATATGCAGCTTTTTATTTCTAGGTCACTAATTTGAATCGATCCCTGATCAATGGTGACTGAAAGGCATTCATATCCGGCAGCTGTTATGTGGTCTGTGTTAAATAAGGGAGCATCTTAGTTATTTCCCAGCAGTAACCCCTCTATAACACTACCAGAACAAGCTGGCAGTATTCACAGAGAAGCCACAGACTGATTGCACATGGCACTTGCAGATATCTGAAAAGTAATTAACCTATTTTTGTTCTGGTTGTTTTTTTTTTTTTAAGGAGGATATTTGTTTTTCCAAATCATCCACACTTTTTCACAGTGGGGTTTTTAATTGTTAAATGGGATCGTCTTGCTGCTTTTGTATAAATGCATTATGCTGCACTCAACATCATGACTGCAGTTGTGATGCTACAAGCAGTGATCAGAGGCTGGTTCTTTACATACGCAACAAGGGGTGCCAAAACAGCAAGCGTAGGTAGTTTCTGTGAGTGGGATTCTTATCCTTCAACTTCAACCACCTACAAGTCTTATACCTAATGTCACCTGTTTGGTCTAAATGCATTACCTAGTCTGCCACTGTATTCCAAATCTCTCAATTAAAAGACCATCCACACCCTCCACAGATGGTTTGTCCATATCAAGGATAGGTGTTAGATGGTTATAGAAAAATTCCACCCTAATTCTTCAACATTTTTTACATTCCCTTGTGTAATAGCTGCAGAAACCCTCTGTCACTGTACAGAATATACTGGCTTTGTTTATAAAGATGCATCTATATTGTCTAGCAGACATTATTGTTGAGAAAGGAAAGTGTAATTGCTAGATTCATATTTTCCAGGCACCAGATTCATGTGAGTAGGTGAAGATGATGAAATACGGTGGGGTTTGTAGCTATTTTTTTTCTAAATTTCTTCCACCACTCTGACATGACCTCCCAAAAGTTTGGCATACAGTACACAACGCACAATACTTTTACTCCCAAAATATCTTTGCTTTGAACAATGCCTTCCACAATTTACTTTCTGTCTCTGGCAGTCTGCTGAAGCCTAATCATTCATCCACCCACAAAAAAATTCTAGCCTTTATTACCATCCTTTCTTCCCTTTTTCCAAGCATGTTAATACCTGCTGAACAGAAACAACACTAAAAATCATAATAACTGTCTAAGGCCACTAGTTCCCCAGCATAATGAGTTGTTGAGTTTTTATTTTAGCATTTTGATAACAGTGCCATGTAGCCAAATTGTCTGGTAGCATTAAAAAATTGTCAGCGGAAATGTGTAACTTGGCTGTAAAAGTTCACTGAAACTTGTCATAAAGGATCATAGATCAGAAGCAAGTTTGTTTTACAAAATATAAAATACTTCTTTCGGATTCTTTCCATGGCCTTAAATGCAGCTCTTATTGTTTTCAAAGAGACAGGTTGCAAGCCAGTAAACTGTGATGTGTCTAACTATGCTTGTGAAAAGAAAACAGAGAGAATGAGAAAAGAAACTTCAAGATTTCATGTAGAAACAGGTTTATTTTTAGATAACATTTTAAGGAATTTCATAGGCATTTAATTCAAAGCCTCAAAATTCATTCACAATATTGCATGTGAAATACACTTTATTATACATTTTGCTTTCCCTGTTTTTCTTAAAGCCACATTTTCTACAATCTTGGGGAGTGTAAGGGGAGAGATACAGTAATTACTTAGTTTCCATAAGTGAAGAGAGAAACTACAGCAAGGAGAAAATTTTGTTTTCCATTATACCCATATAAACATGGGTTATTTATACTTAGAGTTAATGGAGTTACTCTTGATGTGACCAAGAAGGTTATTGCTAATAATTACTATTTGTACTACCAACCTTAGTCAGGAATGAGGATTCCATTGCTTTAGGCGTTGTACTAACAAGAACAAGAAAAAAAAGATTTCGGTGGTCTGAGTGCTTACACTAGACAGAATCAGACAGCCTGATGGGAGAGCTGAAGGAAGCTATGTAATAGCACCGGTCAATGGAATCGAGTTTTGGGGGTCAGAAAATAAAAGCAGGTTTGCATGCATTTATGGGGATTTCCTCCCACACCTGGCTGGAGAGAATGAGAAAAAATTGTAATTGCATGTCTGAAAATTGAAAGGGAGATGATGGAAACTGATATCACAGCCCGCATGGAGGTAACAGTCAGCCTTTTAGCACTGATTACAGTGCCATTTATGTGGCAATAGGGAAAAGTAGTGCATTTGTTACAGTGGAGAAGGAGGAGACAGTGCAAAGAGACAAAGAGAGTCATGACAAACCCAAGGCAACAGATGGGGATAACGATCTTGACAGCAGCAGTCCAAATAGATATGAAGAGACCATGGCTGCATTTGTCAGGAACAAAAACACAGGATACTGCAGTAACCAAGATACATGACTGCAACACCCAAAATGAGCCTGGATAAGAGTTTTAGCTGTATGGATGAGAATAAAAGACCCGTGCTCATGACACGATGAAAAAAGAATTAGGAAGACATAGACATATTCTGGAAATGAGGACCCTCGGAGAAATGATCTGTAGAGCGTGTCACACTCTGGAGCTAAGCAGCAGCCCAGATGGTTTAGTTGTTCACTGTGATCAAAAGGAAGAGGCCATGGGGCACACCGAGGACATGGATGTAATTGTTGCAGTCATGCAGGTCGTGGGCTGTCTGACGAAAAGGGGAGAGAGGGAGAGAAGGAGACACTGCAAAGGAAAGGGGGAAGAGTAGAAGACATGTCGGAGCTGCAGCTGGAACCCCGCTTCTGGTGCCCTGCTCAGCTCAAGCAGCATTTCAGCCCCCTGTCCCTCAAGTACTATTGGTGCACACACCGGGTATGGTACCACTCATCGCACCTGCTTGGTGCCCTGAAAGACAGATCACTAAGCATTAAATTCACTAAAGGTCTGTCTTTGACATATTTTGTTTTCATTTAGGCATTTCTGGGAGTACCTATATATCTTGAAAATTACTACCTGGCATAGCTTTGGACTTTGTTAGATTTCTTGTGCTTTAACGCCACTGATTTCTGTCTCACTAGTGAGAAAACTCAGAATTAGCACATTAAACCTTATAACTCTATGGATCTGATTCAGAATATGCCAGTCTACTAAAAATCCAGTATTTTAAAACATCTGATTTTAACCAATCATATCTTTACTGATGGACCACATTCTGTGAAGAAATGAAAAAACCCAACACATATTAAACATGCCAAATGTGCTGAGATTTTAAGTTACATTTAGCTGAACTCATTTGGAACCTCCATTTTCATCCAGAGCCCAACCAGTTGTAATCTTTTTCTCTCTACCTATCCAGGCTGATTTTAAATATCTGGGGTTTGCATTTGCACACAGTTGCGGATGGATTATGTATATAAAATTATGATTTTGGCACTCAAACATGTATCAAACCAAAATATTTTTAAGCCAGATGCTCATATACATGCACATTTTTCCTGACTCAAACAGGAAGAATATTCTTTTAACGTGCCTCACTGGTGTCCTTAATATACACTGATATACATACTGGTGTTCTTAATACACACTTGGTCCTAAAGAATGAAAATTCTTTCTCTGCCTCATTTATATAAAAGGGATTTTATTGATTAAAGTCACATTTATTCTACTGTTTTAGGGATTTGGGGGTTTTATTCTTGCACTGTTTTTCTAGTTATTGCCTTAGTGAAATCTCTTCCCCCCCCCTGCTTTTTTTTTTTTTTTTTGCTTTGCATGTGATAAATCAAGTTACTTTTTCACTCTGGACTCCATTATGGGATCACAGTGGCTATACAAACCACACGGAGTTAAGCAAACAAAGGAATTTTTTCATTTTCTCTTTCATTCAATAAAGTTCCATTTTCTGTCACCCTGCAACCTTTTGACCCACGTCCTAATGGCACTGGTCACTCAAGGGCAAAAGTTCAGCTGTAGGTTAAGTCTGTATGTGCTTGCGCCGGGCAGAGAGACGGTGGGTTCCCTCTTCCTGCCATCTTCCCCCCACACACCCCGAGCCCTCCCATCGCTCCCCAAACCACTGACATCACCTCTGCTGTGAGTTCCCCCCCCCACCCCGGCTCCAGCCCTCCTTCTGTGAAGGAGGTAAGGAGGGCTGGGAGGAAGCTTTTCCCCCAGCCTTTTGTTTTTCTTGCAGTTGTCAACAAAAAAACAACAACACTGTCTTATTGTCTCTCTTTGGGGGTAGAAAAAGCAAGAGAGAAATATCTAGCAGGGATGCTTTGGACTGGCAGCGGGTGGTAACTTCTTACTGCCAGTCATTTTGGTCACTGTTACATTTTACTCAGCATCTATAAGTATTTCTGAGGGAGACTGTGAATCCCTTCCTTGCTCTGGGGAGTACTTGAACAATTTGTCTTGGGATATTACATACTGTGTCCAGTTTTGGGCTCTGCAGTTTGAGAAGGACAGGGAACTGCTGGAGAGGGTACAGCAGAGGGCTGCGAAGATGATTAGGGGCCTGGAGCATCTCCCTTACAAGGATAGGCTGAAGGACTTGGGTTTTTTTAGTCTGGAGAAGAGAAGGTTGAGGGGGATCTAATCAATGCTTATAAATACTTAAAGGGTGGGTGTCAAGAGGAGGGGGCCTCTGTCAGTGGTGCCCAGTGACAGGACAAGAGGAAATGGGCACAAACTTGAATATAAGAAGTTCCACTTAAACATGAGGAGGAACTTTACTTTGAGGGTGACAGAGCACTGGAACAGGTTGCCCAGGGAGGTTGGAGGAGTCTCCATCCCTGGAGACATTCAAAAGCTGCCTGGACGTGTTCCTGTGCAACCTGCTCTTGGTGGACCTTCTTTGGCAGGGAGGGTTGGACTAGATGATCTCCAGAGGTCCCTTCCAACCCCATATCATTCTGTGTCATTCTGTGATTAGTTACTGGTGTGAGTGGTCAACTCCCTCTCTCTGCAGTTCTCAGAGCAATTTTTCAAGGTGCTCTGAATGAAAATGATAGCTCAGGTATACCCACCTCTCCCAACACCCTCCAGTGGACTTTTCCAAGTGGTCTGGGAATGACCTACTGGTACATTTCTGCAGTCCATGAGCATCATGCATGTCCCTAGAGACTCTAACAGCTAGACATACTATCCCCCTCCAATCCAGTAGCTCTGGTATAATATGCTGCCTGCTCTTTCATAATAATATGGCATTGCCCAGTCCAATAACTCCTCCCAGACGGTTCCTCCCAACCTCTTCTTGGTTGCCAAACCCCTAACTCTGCAGGGCAGCCCACCCTTCATCACCAGACAGCACACCACCAGCCATATAGTGAAGTCATCCATACCCAATACACCTGTCTGAACAAGTGAATTGCCTAAGAGAAGCAGTGTAGGAGGAGCTTATACCCCTGTTGAAGGAGTTTCCTTCCTCCCTGACCAAGGGCACTGGTGAACAGGGTATTTCTGAGTCCATTTCTGCATCTCTAGACCTGTGGTGTCAGAGCAGATTGTGTGCAAAGGGGATAAGACAGCTATTCCTCAGAAGAGAGACAAATCAGGTCTTGGATATGCTTGGTGTTGAACAAAACCTCAGCCTCTCCTTAAAGAAACCTTTGGCTTAAGGGTCTGACAGGCTTCTGTAGCATGAGCTCTTGGCTTAAAGGATATTTATTTATATTTTTTATTTATATTGCCACGGAGACCAGCTTCAGGGCAGGTAAGACTGCGCTGGGGAAGGGATCTGTAGCGAAAAAGGCCGACGAGA
>JAOQGH010000001.1:160923639-160947829 GCA_025769975.1 Gallinago jamesoni
CAGCCTCTCCTTAAAGAAACCTTTGGCTTAAGGGTCTGACAGGCTTCTGTAGCATGAGCTCTTGGCTTAAAGGATATAATTCTTAACTTGCAGTGACACAAGAGGTGACCTTGCCCCAGAATGAGGGCTGACAGCAGCACAGATGGTGCTGCCCTCCACCCTCTCTCCTGTGGATGACCACACTTCATCATTTCCAGAACATCCAGCAGCTCCTGACAGCAGCAGTGAAGGTCCAGGTTGTGGAGAAGCCTTGTTGGAAGATAGGCAATTGGGCAGCTCACAACCTTGCCAAGAGCCAATAGCTCTATCATAACCATGGACTGCTGGGACTACCCATGTTTTCTGATGGATGAAAACCAGAGGTATGAGAAGTGTGGAACAACAGTTTAAAATCACAGACTAGACTATAAACTGCCATAGCCTCTCCTTGTTCAGCCACTCCACCTCAGCCATGGTCATACTTTGCTTCCTCTTCCTCTTCCTGCAGGAGATAGATACACTCACTGATTTTGTTGGTTCCCACGGCTTCCAGGTTGGAGACCTGAGTTAGGACACCATGCCTGCAAGGATCAAGCCATAAAGGGCACCTGGGTAGACAGTAATAAAGATGGCGAGCATCTGTGTTTTGAGGCAGATGGCCCACAGGCGGCAGATGAGAAAAGAGTCCTGGCCATATAACCCTGCAGGAGAGCATGGCAGAATACTTGAGAGTGATCTCTTTGGAGATTTATGCTTACTTTTTTTCTAATTTCATCTCATACATATACAATTATCTGAGCTGAATGAAAAGTAAAATAGTAGCCCCCAAGTTTGTTAATTTGGCTTCTGCAGAAATGTGTTGGTGCTACAGGAGACCTTGTTACTAAAGGCTGAGCAAGAGCATTGCCCATATTTAAGTCCCCTGTCTTTACTTTAGTAACCTGCTGAAGGCCACTAACCCAACAAGGGCCTCCAGGTGCATTTAATCTGAAAGGACCAAAAGAGATTCCAGATGGTCCCATAAATGGGGGAGATGGGATGCCTCTGCTTCTGTTGCAAGACTGTGCCTAATCTGAGTTTTCCCCAGAGAACAAGGTGTATCTAAACCCTTTTGAGCTGCAATTTCTGCATGCTGCAAACTGGACTTGGAGGAAAAATGGCCCTATACATAAATGTTTCCTTCTTGATTTTAAGTCTCACGGGAAGAATGGCTATTGGGACTGCCCTGACTGAGGTCTTGACCCAGCCAATCCAGTTATAAATATAGTTTGAGCTTTAAGCATAGATGCCCCGGTTCCAGCAGAACCCTTCATGCGCTGGAGCTAAGCTCAAGCATAAAAGCTTGCTGCATAGGACAAACCAAGCAGGGCTCTATCTTTTAGCGCATGGAGAAATGTTCCATAAACTTTAAAAGCTTTCAGCAAAGGTGGGGTTCAGGCTTCAGATTTTAAAGTGATTTGTAAGGATCTATACACAAATTGTTAGAATACCCTGAGAAGTTCCGGCAGTTGTCTGGGTATAAAATTAATTGGAACAAGCTTGAGCTGTTAGGATTAACTGAACAAACATACCAAGCATTACTTAGTCGGTGGGATTTCCAGTGGTCCCCAATAGCATTAAAACATCCAGGTATTCTAATCCCTAGGGATTTTAAACAAACAGTTAAAATCAACTTAGATCTGATTATCAGGCAAATCATTAATGCCCTGGTAAATGGAGATTTGGCTTGGCTGCTGGGGAAAATTGGCATAATGAAAAATAATGTACTAATTAGATTTGCATACAAACACAGAAGCCTCATTTTCCAAAGTCCACTGCACTATTTAGAGACTGGCAGTGATTCCAAGGCTGCCTGGCCACGGGATCTCAGTGCTAGTGACACCAAGAACAGGCTGACCATGAGACACACAGTACACAGCAGTTTGTCCAGAGTCTTCTTCATGAGTCCCCGAGAGGTTCTGATTACTCATTGGATGTTTTGTTCCAGTTAAAAGTGTCTAAAATAGCATAGGGACTGTGCCACAGCTGCCAGGGAGGACTGAAGTTATTTATTGCCTGCCTTAGTGAGTGCCATGAAGGCCTTTATGGGTGTTTGAGGGTAGGGATACTGTCAGAAAACTGTTTAGGATAGATTGAGGCCAGATTGGTACAGTCATGTCCTCTGCAACGAAGCCTCCTCAGTCACTCCCAAGCTTTGTCACAGCAGCTACTAATTGGGGGAGTCCAAAATAGGGAATGAAATAGTAGTTAAGCAATATGGAAAATCAAAGATCCAGTGTTTGACAGGATCATGGCCCCTCTTTTGTTTCTCAGGGTAGTTGTGCAGTCAGAGATGTTACCCAAACATCACGAAGATGCTGTTTCAGCTTCTGCATTGTGCCTGTTAAGGTTCAGGTGATGACAAGAGTCAAACAGATTTAGTTGATCCATTTGTACAAGCTGTCAGGTAGGAGACAATGTTAAGATTTTTAATGAAAGCCAAGGTTCCTCCTTAATCACTTCACTTTGACAATGAAAGCTTTTGGAAAGAAGCAAAAAGATGTATCACAAGACGGGTACATTAACATTGTAAGGTAATCACCTTCTATGGAAAATTGTTTTCTGGCAGGCATCAGTATAGATTATTCTGGGAAAAGGAGGGGTGTTTATGTGTCTTGTATAGCTCTATTTTCTTTTATTTATATATATAACTAGATTTACACATAAATGTCCTGCTAAACTCAGGTTAAATTACGTCTTTACACATTTCAGTCAATTTATTCTTGATCTATTTAGTTGATGAACTAAAGACATTAAAATATTTTTCACCAATAATAGATTTCTAATAGATTACCATATAGTTATAAAATATATTATTTATTATTTATATTTCATATTATTAAAGCAACAACAACAAATTAATAAAGACCACAAAGTCATAATTGTTTTTAAAATATTTTTTTGCATGTGAGCTTTTTAACAAGAAGGGGTTTTGTAATAACCTCTAATTTTACATTTTATAAAGAATTTACAATCTGATAGTGAAATGGGATTAAAAATGGAAAGTCATTATTTATAAATGCTCTTTAAAATACATATATTTAACCCTGAATACGTATCTACTTGCAACTTTTTTTATAATCATATATCCTTGCATTCCAGCATCTTTTTTAAAAAGTTGTGGTTACATATCAGCAGAACAAGAAAGAAAACAGCTCACAGAGGCACTTAGCAGAGTTTAAAGTAGGTTGGATGCAGCAGTTACCAGTAATTAATTGCACAAATGTCACTCTCGAGACTTCAGAAAACCATAGCTCACATGCTGCAAATTTCACACTGACATTCTTTTCATCTTACGGAGGAAAGCAAGGTAAAACACTGATGTACTCTTCAGCACTGAGGAAGATGATGCTACCTTGCAATCAAAGGTAATATTAAAATCACTGCAGTGGGCAACAGTGAAGTCTATCCTCTGCTACAACCTCACAAAAGGCCTTATGCGGTTCATCACTGACTGGACCCTAATAGCAGTCCGCAATTCAGTTTGAGTTCAGGTTTTGCTGCAGGGCCACCACTGAATCTTGTCCAAGCTCTGACATTAAAGGCCAACTTGCACATATGCCTGCTCAAACTGCAAACCCCATGCTAATCATAATGTAAACCTGCCGTGGAACTGACCTAGAAGACCAGACATTGACTTGAGGTCCAGCAGACCTGGCTTTCATCACTAAGGAAAATGCATCTTTAAATGATGGGAAGATTTTACTAATCAGCTATTAGCTCTCAACTAATGTGCTTTTTGGAGGGCTGTCTGACTGTACCATTGTCTCTTCCCTTTTCATTGTTAATCTGCCAGAGCCAGCTTGAAGGGAGACATCTCCAGGAACAGGTTGATTTATGCCAGGGAGACTTTCTGGACTGCTGAAATCAGGGAAGCAATTTGGCACTCAGCTTCCACTATTTACAAGGAAAAATGTAAGGGGGCGGGGAAGGAGAAAAGGAGGACTGAAGAAAGCTAAGAACTGCTCATAATGGTTTGGCGGGACTTTTAATAGCTTTTCTTCTTATTCTGATATTCCATGTTGATAGCCCAGTGGCTTGTCAATTGATTAATTGTTTTTCAAAAAGTTTGTATGTTTTTGAGTGGCCTTCCACGTTTCCAGCTATTTTCATTACCCCATCACCATTAGCTTCAGAGCACTTACTGGCAAAGTGACACACATGTGGTTAACACATGAGTATCTATGAATTGGTTTCTTTAACAGCGCCCAGGGGATAATTCTTAAAGCTGTCTGTCTACATGCTGTCTCATTTTTACTAGGAAAGGAGGGGTAGTTTGAAGAGGGACACTTGTAAATTGAATTTACTAAAGCATGTGATCCAGATTGATTGTAGTCAAGCATGCTTGCTTCAGAGAAGAGTTTGGGGAGACCCTACGGTGGGAAGCTATAATGTATGGTAAACGATGTTACAATGGCTCTGAAAAGAGAGGGATTCTCCAACTGCCAGTCTCGGAAACAAATCTTTTAAAAGTGTAAGTTTTATACCCCTTTCCTGTCTCTTCTGTATCACGAGGGACATGTTTAAAGTGAAGGCAGCTGCAGGCTACCACCCTAGCTTCCCAGCACACTAGTTCAGTGGGTTTATTGGAAGTTGCCAGGGCTTGTTCCTCACCTCTGCATCTGTTTTTCCCCAAAGGGAGGGAAGAGCACAGCCACTTCTGACCGTAACGTGCGGCCCAGAGCTACTGGGGTACATGACTACGGGGCACACCACCCAGCTTACTTAGCCTTCAGAGGGGGCATGGCCCAGGTGACTCGGAGAGAGGGGACACAACCCTAGAAGAAGGACCCAGCCATAAAGCCAGCCAAAGAAAGGCCCTGAAAATTAGGAAATGGGAGCAGGGGCTACCTCACATTCTGCTATTGGCAATTTCAGCCAACTGCCAACATCAGAAACAACAGTTTGAAGAACTTGCTGCCTGAAGCCACCTTTTGTTAACCATTTTCCAGACCCTTGCAAGCCAGAACAAGGGCAGTTTGGGCCCATGCGACTGCTTATTTAAGCATTATGAGAAGCAAAGGCTAAGAGTCAAAGCCAATCAGTTTCAAAGTTCAAGACGGATTTTTCTCTTTTCTTTCTTCACCATGGCAGCGATTAACCATTGGCACAAACTACCCAGGGAAGCGATGGGTCCTTCATCACTCAAAGCCTTTAAATTCAAACAGAATGTCTTTCTGGAATATACGCTCTATCTAAAAGCGGGCTGTGGATTTCAGCGTAGGAGTTAACTGGAAGAAATTATGACATCTATAGGTGAGGTGAGATTGGGTTATCTAAGGCCAGAAAGGATCGTTACATAAACCAACAAGTTTTTAAGGAAGGCTTCCCTCAGTAACCCCTTTATTTCTTCCCTGCTCTGATTGTTATAGCCCATCCATCTCTTAATACTAACAGCTAAACATAAACCCCTAGTATATTTTGGAGAGTGACACAGGGGTAAACGCGGAGCAGCAATTCATTCAATTCAAGCAATATTGAATTTCTGGAAAGGTCGAGTCCTGACTTGCCTAATGCTACAGTAAACACTAGGGGCTTTTTACTGTTTCTTTAAACAGCATCTGCATGATCCCACTAATTTTAAATAAAGGTTTGATTTAGACCTACACCCCATCTCTCTCTTTGGGGTTGAGATTTTTATTCTGAGCAACTCCCAGATACCCTTAGTTGTGAAAGTAGCCCTTGTTATTTGTACCAGCTAAACAAAGCTAGTTCAAGAACTGTGTCCAAGGAAAAGCTAGAAAGAGGGTAAGTATTAAAACCTCCCTGCACCACGTCCCCGTACCTGTAGCAAACAGATAAAGCCCTTCACAAGGTCAGGCAATGTTTCCCAGGCAATTGCACAGATACCAAACCGGCAGTGTCTGGCCAGCCGATCTCTCAGCATCTCCAATTTGCTGAGGATGGAAATGAGACTGCATTTGCCTAATGCATCCTGGAGCTTGACAGAGATAATTCTGCATCCAAACTGTCAGAGAAGAGAGGGAGCAACAGTCGACCTTCTTCCCATGCAGACAGCTGTAATAAAGACATGTCCTTATCCACTATTTGTTGAATGAGACCTAGATGATAGTAATCCTGTTGTAACAACACAAAACCAAAACTGAATTCATTCATTTTATTGAGCACCGTAGATTGACTACAACAATAAAGTGGTAATACCTGTCCTCCACTGATTTTATCTTTATTGTTCACAGCTTAATTGTCCCTCTAGAACTAGGATATACAAATGTATTATTAAAATGAGACATCTGGCAGTGGTCCTAAATGCCTCTATGTCAGGAATTTACTGTGTATTATTTGTAACAGTAAATCTGTTGTGCACATCTGCAGCGGCAGAGAAAATCACATCTGACAGCAATGATACAAAACATTCACAGGAGCTTTGCAAAGGCACGAGACTGAATGAATCCAGGCTTTTACAGTCCTTTACGATCTTCACTGAACCTGATCGAGCTGAAGAAGCCCATTTTATGGCACTTTTCTCAATTTCAAATCAGCCGTCATTCCTTAAAGCAGAACACCAAGAAATCTTTCAAATAAATATGCATATAATGAAATAGATTTCATGGTACTTTTTATGAACTAGAAATTGTGTAAATGTTTGTGTGCTTTGTGGATCGGGGTCTAGTTGTTTTGTCTACCAGAAATAAACTTAGATGCTCACATGAAGAAACAAACCCCAAAGACTAGTAAACAATCTATGTGGCCAAGTTACTACCTCAAAACTTACTTCCTTTAAAAGACATTTGTAAGACAAGGATCTCCTTTAAAAACCCCTGGTAGTATTCCTTTCATTAAGGAAATACCAATGTTTCTGTATAACTTCATTTTACCCTGGGTTTAAGAAAAAGGGAAAAAAATTGCCTTCGAGCACACATTACATCACATTTAAAATCTCCTTCCAGAAACTATTATAAGCTTTATTTGATGGGTACACAGTTTTGATTTGTACAATCAATGTTCCTAAAAGTCTGGTAATATTGAAGTGATAGAATTTAACATTTAAAATTCTAGTCTCCTGGCCTCTCCAAATGAAAAAAAAACAAACCAAAACACACCAAAAAAAAACCAAAAACAAAAACCAAACAAACAAACAAAAAAAGGATTTCTTCAATATTTCTTTTTTAGTATGAGGATCAAAGCTATAATATGGAAAAATAGTTTACACTTTCATTTTAAACATAGAAGGTTAGATATACTTTTTTCAGGTCCAATGAGGGAAAAAAAAATAGATACACTAGTATGAATACTTGCAGTGTATCACATTAAAATAATAAATTTAGTCTTAACAGCATACATAATATTTCATATTATCTGAGACATATAAGCGTCCACAGAATGAGTGACATTGAACTCATCAAGTTACAGGAAGACTGACTTTATAAACAAGAGCACAGACTTGCAGTGTATTTTACAATGGGGTTTCTTTTAGACATAGCCATATTTTATCACAATTACACAATAAAATAGCTATTTGGTGATTTTCTCATCTGGTAATTGCTTCTCATACACCTGTATTCATGTCTAGTAATTTAAAATGGTGCTGTCGGGTGATCAAGCCAGAGCACTGGTTTTATCTACCAGGACCGATACAGTTTTTTCTACCTTTCTAGAGCGAGGTTATACTCTGTCATATATTCTCAAAATCAACAATAAATATTTCTTAGTATAGGCTCAGAAAAAAAATATTTTTTTTTGTTTCTGTAAGCCTGCTTTGCTCAGATATTTTTTTCTTTTTCATGACAGTGAAGGACCAACCCTGATATCAATAAATGTTTTATTGTCTAAATGTAGCACCCTGGGGAAATAACACTACATGTCCGAATTCTCTCTTTGCTGTTTCATCAGGCCAGTAATCCCCTGTCTGGGTGACACAAATGACAAGTAAATCATGAAACACTATGTATTCTAGATATGGGTTTGCAAGTCACAGGGGGGAATCCTGCAATTCTTCCTGAAGAGAGGGGAAGCTGTGTCTGTGCACAGACAGATAACTCATACCAAAACAGGAAACCGTCTGATCAGGATGGGGGGGTGGGGGGGAGAACAACCAAAAGTACCCAACCTATGAAGCTGCACAAATGAGCAAAAAGAGGGTTACACATTGAGGCAAGCACACCCACGCACTCCTGGCATGAAAGCCTGGTAGCTAACTGCTCTGTTACGGGGACGTGCCAGCCGCAGAGCAAGCATTGCTCATTTTAATTGCCAGGAGCGCCACTTCTCAACTTGCAAACATCTGAAGTATGGAAGGCTTTTGGGAACACCAGCGCCTAATGTCGCAGCAGAAATGTAAAATAATAATATAGTTTGGTGACATGAAATGGAACCAGCACGAACACAGGAGAATTGGCTTTACGTGCTTCTTGCAGCATACAGATCTTATTAGGAAGATACCTTTTTCAGAAGTATCTGGTATTTCCAAGTGGCCTGTATTGCAGCAGTAAGCAGCATGGTAAGCTTGCATTTGCTCTGCCCTGTCACATGCATGCTCTTTTGCCAACAGAATACAGGGAAAGGAAAGCTTAACTAGAACATACTCCTGCAAACTGAAACCTGGCCAGCTCCTAGGAGTTAATATTTCCACCCATGAAAAAAAATGACTGCCATGGGATCCAGAAAAACAGTAATCGGTCACTGCATTACTCTTGTATCCCATCAGAAAGGTAGTCCTTTAAACAGGGCTACGTACCTGGATAGTGGGGCATAAGTTCAATATTGACAGAGGGAAGCTTGCCACCTACTGAATCACCACCTGAGTCACCCCATAGCTGAACCACATATTGGAGAGCTGGAAGCGTCAGCTGCCGTGCTGGAAACTGTCAGTGATGATGCTACGCCAAGGTCTGAGGCAGAGGAACTTCACAGGTTGCAGGTTTTCTGTCTTGTGGTTCCCTGGCGCAGGAAACACAAAGTGTACACAACAGGCTATAAAATCCACTTTTAGTATAAACCGCGGGGCTTGACGTGCATGAGGCTTGAGAAAATAGTTTCCATTTTCTGTAATAGTGATAGTGTATACAACTTCTACCTGTAAATGTAAAATGCAAACTTGGATTATCTAAACATCCGCCTGCAAGCCTCTCACAGCTGCAAAACCCCTGGAAGGAGCCGAAGGAAGAAACACGTCAATGGTTAGCGCTACATTTGAACCGCAGGAAAAATAATGACTGATCCTTATTAAAAACTTAAAACCATTTGAGAGGTTTTTTTTCCAGACCATTTAAAATGTTAAAGTGGTGGTGAGTCTTGAGCTCGTGTCAGTTTGCTTTCTGTTGCTGCTGCTTTCGTTACCGTTGTATGAATCTGACTGTTGTTACGTGAAGATTTGCTGCAGATGTTTGCAGAATGAGTTTTCGTTAACCTGGTGCCTGCTCCCAGGCTGCCTGTCCTCGGGTACACCAGCGGAAGGCAGGATAAAACTGCACCCAGGGTTTACTTTTCCTTTACATATCTAAAACAGCAGCGCAATATTGTTATTTGAGACTCCTAGTTCCAATGCTCCCCAGTTCACCATTCCTTTACCACTTTATTCCTTTCTTCATCCATGGCCAACAAACTTCCTCCACAGAATCATAGAATCATAGAATGGTTCTATGATTAGAATCATCCAGCCTGGCCTTGAACACCTCCAGAGATGAGGCATCCGAAACTTCCCTGGGCAACCTGTTCCAGTGCCTCACCACACTCACAGAAAAGAATTTCTTTCTGGTATATAATCTAAATCTTCCCTCTTCCAATTTAAAACCATTACCTCTTGTCTTGTCACTACACTCCCTGATAAAGAGTCCTTCCCCAGCTCTCCTGTAGGCTCCCTTCAGATATTGGAAGCCTGTGATAAGGTCTCCCCGGAGCCTTCTCTTCTCCAGGCTGAACCACTCCATCCCAATGTACAGCAACAAAAGCGTTTGCACCGCTGGCTTCTGAAGAATTTCTCCCTCTCTGAGCTCAGTAGCTCGCTTTCTGATATAAAATCGGTGAAAAGCATGCTCTGCCCAGGGCAGGTCAGTGCAGAGTGGGCATTCCTGGCATGATGAAGCTCCTGTTTTGGCTGTTGGGGTTAGTCCTTGCCACCCCAGCGAGGTGAAACAGAGCCCGTTTGGGGCAGCTGCAGTTACGTGGGGTCTAGCGATGCTCAGTGGTGGGAGTTAAGTGTCCAGGGTAGGGGACGTGCTGCAAGGAATGGGACAGGGGCAGCGCATCCCTTGGGGACGGGTGGTGCGTTTCAGGCACCCCAGACCCGAGGTGGTTGAGGAAGCCCGACTCAAGGACGGGCCCCAGGCCCAGCTTTTGTGAACTCGTTAGACAGGCAGGCTTTTATTTGCATGAAAATAGACTTTAGGAAGCCATTAAAATGTAACAAAAAAGTATTTAATGCCCTAGGGCATATGGAGCTTATATCAAGCTCCTTATTAGACCTTTCTTTTCTCTTTTTCTTTTTTTTCTTTTTTTCTTTTTTCCCCCTTCTCCTCCCCTCCCTTGGCACGGCTGGGCTGCACAAACAGCCCATCTGGAAAACAGGGCAGCCTGGAAACACCTAGCTCTCTCTCTCCCTCTCTCTCTCTCTCTCTCTCCCCGTCCTCTTTTGCTTTTGGCTTTTGCAGCTGCTGTTTTCTCAGTGTTGTCTTGGGGCAGTTTCCTGTTGCCATAGCTGATAGCCTGCCAGCGCCTGCCCGGGCCTTTCAAGTGTCAACACCGCCAAGTTTGCTGCGATGGCCAAACGCTTGTTAATGAGATATAGCAGCTGGGTAGGGGTGAACCACTGAGACGGATAAAGGCACGCCGCTGGTGCAGGAAGCGATGCCTTTTGAATCTTTTCAGCGCTCTGAAAGCATTCAAATCAAAGAGGGTATGTTGTATTCATTAATAAACCGGAGTTCCCATGCAACTGTGTTAAAGCCAGTAGTTTAACTCCGCAACGGACAGGTGAATTTTCCAACAGTGTTTTACACCGGAAGACAAAGGGCAAGAAAACAAGAGTTTATGTAGTGCCAAAGGCATTACTTCCCTATCTAGCAGCCAGACAGAATTGTTAAACCGAGCTAGGTATTTGCCATTTCCTGACAATAAAAGCTTCTTTTTTCCCTTTATTTTTTTGTGCTTCAAAGCTCCCAGCAGCCTGCTTGATCTCTGTCTCTCACACTTTTTTTTAGACCTGTTTCTTAATTTTTTGTAAACCATGATTAAAAGCTAGAATGAAAAAAAAAAAGAAAAAAAAAAAGAAAAAAAAAGATAACTTGTTAAAAAAAAATAAAATGCCAAAGAGCCTATAGACAGGATTAATGACCAAAGCTGCTTTCATTCAACTGGAGCAGTCCATGTGATCTGTAGTCTGCATCTGTTTTGCTATAGCAGAGCATAGGAGTACCCAACAGCTGGGCAAAACAGGCAGAAAACAACAAAAAAAAAAACAAACAAAAGAAACTAGCATGCAGTGCGAAATTTTAAAGGCAACATGAGCCAAAGAGCATCTTAAAGACTTTTCCAGCATTTATTTTTAATTAGGTTGGGACTTATTTTCTTTCCTTCTCTTTTTACTTTTTTTTTCTTTTCTCTTTCTCTCTCTTTTTTTTTTTTTCCTTTTTTTTTTTTAGGAGAGGGGCAGCTGGGGAAAAGATTGAATGCTAGGAAAACATGTTTAAAACTGAAACAACCACAGTAATAATAGTGACAAAATTGCTTTGGAAAAGTTAAACAAAAGAAGTGTTAGAAACAGGAAAGAGCCATATGGCTCAACACGCCTGCCATTTTCTGGTTTATCTTAATTGTTTCCCTCACTTCTCTGCAAATGAATACAAGTGTCTCAGACTCATTTATATGCTTTCATTTTCCTTTCACAGTAACTTGTTCCAAGGTAATTTAAGCCAAGCCACTTAAGTGATATTTAGTTATTTGACTGTTTAGAGAACATCAGTTTAGCTATATTCATCAGCCCACTGCAGCTACTGTACTTGTTTTCAGAATTTAGTTACACCAATCAGCTACCTACTAAATGGCCCTCTTTGGGGTAAACTAAGTCACACAGGTCCTGACCCAGAAGTCGCTAGGGTCAAGAGGAGTCATGCCATCCACTTTAACAGATTTTCGTTCAGGCATATTCTTCCAGGAATTCTTTCACTGGAATTCAATTCCAGTGAAATATAAAGATGGAGTTTTTTCTTTTTTTTTTCTTTTTTCTTCCCTAGCATGTAGGCGTTTAATTTATATTTTCTGTAAAATGTTTCATATTAAGATAGTCACATATCACATTAGCGTAATTGAAATGACAGATGAAACCTGAATTCTCTGTAATACTTCCCAAAAAGATTTTCCACCAGTTTGTCCACCAGTTTTTTCCAGTTTGTCTCTGGTGGGGATGTGAGAGAGAGAACTGAGGCTTCAAGGATATTTTTATATGTTAAAATTTCATCCAAGTAGAAGATTTCAAATCTGGCCAGCCTTACTCTGAGCCAGGCTGTGATCATTTTGGCTTTGGTTTTAACTGTTGTCACCTCTGTGCTGCCTACCTGGTCCCACGGGTGTGACTGCAGAACATGTGGAAAGACACCAGAGGAAGGATCATGTAGATGTCTGGGGATGGCCATGATGCAAAAAGGACCCTAAGTCAGGAAGGAAAGAGAGTCAAAACAAAACACTTCCTATTAACAATAGCATGAAGCGAAACCATGGCAAGCTGTTAAGCCTTTAAATAAACATACCATGACAAGCTGAAGCATAAGCTTCAACCAGCTTGTTAGAACACAGTCCTCTACTATGACAGAAGTTAAGACGTTCTGCCTGCACAAATCTTGTGCCAAGGCACAAGCCACACCTTGGCCACTCCAGCTACTTGGAGGAAGCAGCAGATTATGGAGGAAACACTATTAATGGAGGAAGACAGTGCTTTTCTCATCTTCAGGCTCTTTTCAGCCTCAGAAAATGCTGACTTGTAGAATGGGTTCAGAAAACTCTTCTTCAGACACAAGCCAGTAAATTCCCTCATTCTTACAAAAGATAGTGAATGATTAATAATTGAGTGAATTCAGTGAATGTCTGGCCTGTGCTCCTGCCCATATGGCTTCAAGAAGATAATTGCAGCAGTGGGGACACAGAAAGTAGGGACAGATATCTGTTGAGCAAGAGTGGAGGTTATTTTTTAAAAAGCAGGTTCTGTAGGCAGGAATATAAATATATGCTTTCATCTTCCACCATAGTAACACTGCAGACCAGGCAGCAATGGGCTTTCTAGCATGCCTGGGCCAGAACTCCTGCCTCCACCACAAGATTTAAGTGAAAGGATTTGGAAAAGAAACCAAAGTGTTCCCAGATCTACCCAGTATTCTGCTGGCTTTCTAATAGTCTTTTAAATGTTCCCAGTACTATCAAACCTGTGACTCACAGTAGCTATGAAAAGCAGGGAGAAGATTAATAGAGATAGTTGCTGATA
This sequence comes from Gallinago jamesoni, assembly GCA_025769975.1. NCBI lineage: Eukaryota > Metazoa > Chordata > Aves > Charadriiformes > Scolopacidae > Gallinago > Gallinago jamesoni. The sequence continues at coordinate 160,937,087 of JAOQGH010000001.1, forward strand.
CTGTCATAGATGATTAGTTTGTGTATTACAAAGGTAAGGAAAGTGTAAACTTCTCTCAGAGATGATCCTGTTAAAAAAGAGAAAATATTTTTAAGGTCCTCCAAAAAGAAGATTTTGAAAGATAGCTAATGTCCTTGGGAATCACTCCCTTTTTCTATATGTTTTAATTGATTATATATATATACAAAATCACCATGGTGAGGGGCAGGGGGTGAAGGGAGGCAGCTTTTCTAGATCCCCAAAACACTGTCTAATCTTACAATAACACACTCTTGTGCTTTCTGACAGGGCTCATGACATGTCCTCTCCTCAGCGTAGGCTTAATTCTTAACCTTAGTTTTGTCATAAAATCTCCAAACCATGGGGTTTTTTTCATATTAATTGCAACCTGTGCTTGCACTTCTGCGTATACACGGCTCATTACAGTATCGGTATGCGGTTGGTACCCCAAATGCATTGTCCTTTACTTTGGATGTGTAAGGTTTTCTAGATAGCAGACAGACAGACTGTCACGGGTTCTTTCCTTGTTTGTGTTAGCCCAGACCCTTTCCTCAGCTTACCCTTTCTAAACTTAACTTTACAGGTTGTTTCTGGTGTCTCCTCCTCAGCTCTTTGGTTTATGGGCTATTTCTCCTGACTTTAGATACATAAGACATCATAGTTAAAGGCCAGCTCCTGAGCATGAGGAAGTCCATCTCTTCCCCAGATTTGTCCATGGCGCCTTACAAAAAAGCCACACATTCACTGTCTTTCTCCTTTCATTCCCTGAACAGTAGTTATATGTGCATGCTTGTTATGTCCCTTTTTCTGCAAAAGACAGACCAGGCCCATAAGGATCTCAGATTCTCCCATCTTCCCAAAAGAGACACCTCCGTACCCCTACCAGTTCCCTTGAGTTTACTTTCCTGCAGGTCCACAGTCCTCGCCTTCCCTCAAGGAATTACGGACTCTTAATGCCTGCTCCTAAAACAGGCGTTTGGGGCATTTCCTCAGGGGAAGAGTACAACTTGTTTTACACCTCCTTCTCAGAGAGAGCCGGTAATAAACTGTGGGGATTACGGAGAGGAATGCTGGAGGGGATCCCAACATTATGTTAGATCTGCCAACCTGACAGGTTCAACAGAAACGCCTCAAGTTTCCTATCCCCACGCGGTGACCCGTAGCTAATCTGCATGACAATATATTGTGTAATTGCAGGAAGCCACTGCAATATCATTTAGGAATAGGAAGCTTGGGAACAGTTTACAGCCACCGCTATGGTGACGAAACCTGTCATTACCTTGTGCACTGTTTCTTCTGAAACGTGGATGCAATTGCAAAGTTGTATCACTCAGCTTTATAGGGAAGATCTGCAGATGTAAAAGAATAACACGGGAAGAGCAAAAAAGAGACTGGGCTTGGTTGATTGCTGTCACGATTACATTACACAGGTTGAAAGACCATTTCGGCAATGGCTTATTGTGCATGAGAAGACAGAATTGTTTGCCATCAGTTAGGCTTCAGTTAAGTTTACTATTCCTTATCTCTTGTTTAAGGTAGTACTTCAAAGGAGTACTTGCTTCTTGTCCTTTGACTCAAGTGGGCACAGCAGTGGGATGCCATGTGGGAGATGCAGATTTGAGAGCATTCATGTGCTCCCAACCCTCAGGCTAACAAGAGGCAGGCAATTCTGCCAATTATTTTATCTATTAATTTATATTAACTCATTAATCCATGCACAGTACTTTCAAAATGCAAAATTTTACCCTTATGCTAAATATGACTAGAAAGCAAAGAAACATATACGTTTTAGGCACATTTGTATCCAAATGGGGCTTTTAGGATCCTTGTTCACATTCCAGAAGAATTAAAACAAAGAAAAGACTGTTTGGAACAGAAACCTACGAGCTCCCAGGGCAAGGGCTTAAAATCAAACACAGCTCAATAAGTAAGGATAGTCAAGGAAAAGAAGCTACCCATAGACTTTCAAATCTACTTTTAAAAATTCTTAACTACTCTTTTTAGTGAATATCTTAAGCAGGCAACCGTCAGGCCACCAAATGCAATAAACACAAAGGAAATGGTGTATTGACCAAATGTAGAAAGACAATACTGCCTTCAGATTTAGAAACTGGACTTTTCACAGTAGATGATGCTAATGGTTATGCTAATATCATCGTGTCTTGGGAGAGTAATTGGTTTAGCTGGACCCAAAGGAGGCTATGGAAACTGAATATACAGTTTACAGAGATAAAAAAGGATACTAATAACTATTGCTAGAACCAATCTGAGTTACAGATACAGTGGTATCACCCCAAGATACCTGGAAATAGATTTAACAAATTTGATCAGAATGCACAAAGTGCTTTAATAGCTTAAATTGGGGGAGAGGTATTAGTTCAAACTTTTACCAAGCTGTAAAAAAAATATTGGGGAGATGCTAAGCTATATTGCTCTTCTGACACTAGAGTTTGACCTCAGTGTAATTTTAGCCACAGAGAGCTGGTATATTCTTATTTGATGTGATGCTGATATATAATTAATATTATTTGTATTACAGTAGCATCCCAATAACCAGGTTATGGGGTGCTATGTTATATGGTTGTCTACAGAGACAGACAGCAAGAGGCAACTTTTGCCTCAATGAAGAATGTATAATAGCCTAAACATTCAGAGTAGATTATGGGAAACAGATAATTGGTCAGAGACAGGCACAGACACATAGCTGGGACCCATATGTCCAAATTTCAAATGCTACAAAGTACACGCTTCTGTTTGAGACGCTTTTTCTAGGCTCACTTTTTAATTCACAGAGAGAATCAGGCCCTTCCAAAGTAGAACTTATTTCATGAAAGATTACCATATAAGATAGGTCAGATGGTCTACAGGCATGCGTTTTTCTCTTTTTGTTGGGAAGGGAATACAAACTTGTAGATCAGATCTGATATCAGTACTGCTGAAACACACAGCTGGGTGTGATGAACCCCATGCTGTGGGCCAGGGAGCAGTGAGAACAAGCTGCCTCGAGAGGGAAGGCAGCCTGGGAGCTGTGAGTCACAGAAACGCAGGCAAAGCAGCAGCCTGCCTGACCAGGGATCCAGCCCCACAACACCCAGGCAGGGCAGAGCAGGTTCAGGGATGGTGATCGGCATCAACTGAGAACCCGTTAATCACACAGACGGAACCTAAAAGCAGATCCCAAGCAATGGAGAAGTAGCCCCACTGAGAAGTGTCACGGTTGGACACCTAAATCACCTCTATGCTGGCCCTGAGCCCAGGCAACCAAATTCCCCAGGGGGAAATGGGTGTACGTGGCTAAAACATACAGAAGTTGGGGCTAGATGAGTTTCCCTGCTTCTGGCATGTACTAAAGTGAGCTTCCTTTGGTACCAGTACCACTCTGGCTTCCATGCTTCTACAGAGTTTGATTATTCACTCCTGTGTTTAGGGTCCTGGGAAAGTTTGCTCAGCTCATGCTATCACCTCTTTATTGCAATGACACTGCTTTTGATGTCCAAGCTCCTTTTGATAATTGTACACTTGCAATACATAATAGAAACAACTTGTATAGGTGACCTTATAGCAGGTATGTGTTTTAATCGCCAGAATACTGTTACTTTGAAGGAACACTGTACACTGCCATTAGTACTATTGCAATCTTAAGGACTCTTAAGAGAGTGGAGGAGGGTACTACTCATTCTAAGAAAAGGTATCTGATCTGGGTAACGGTTCAAAAAACAAGAGGCCTCTTCTATTTAATCAAACACTTTTTTAGAGGAGGAATTGAAGGAGAAGAAGGGGGAATGAGAATATGCCTAAGAACATGTTCTAGTGGTTTCAGTCCTTGGTTTAAGTCAATGTCTCCCATGTCCTTGAAAATACCTTTGGCATCCAGTCACTCAATTTTAAGTACACATCTCTGAGCTGCCTGTACAATTCACTCATGTTTTTTTCTAATTGCAAAAAGGACAAAGAAAGAGGAGAGAGACTATATTTCAAAAGATTAGTGTACATGTTTTAGTCACTCACACTTTTCATTGTTCAAGATTACACTTTTATTAAATGAGTGTTTCACTTTCAAGTACATGAGAGTATTCGAAATATTTCAAGGGTACTTCTTTTAGTTTCTAGCAACTAGACATTGCTGCCACCACTGGAATATTATTCAGAAGGTACATGAACTGGAGATATTCTCACCTCAGAAGTAATGTTGCTTCACTGACAGGCATGTAGTCAGGTGTACAGTTAGTAGTGGAATGCTCATTGTTTTGTTATTACCATAATTAATTCACAAAATGAATTAAGGAAAACTCAAGAACCATTAGACCAAATATTCCAGTTATCCTCATGTATTAGAACTAATAGAAGTGCATTAGGCTTAAGCCATTGAGAAATATTCTTTCTTTTTTTTTTTTTTGAGACTATTATTATTAAAGAATTGCCATAATTTTAAACTTCTTGCTTATAAGTAAAGTAAAATAGAAGACAAATTCCTTAACCCATTCCTTGACCCATTGTCATTTTAACAGTACATTAAAAACAAATTAACCACAGTGTGCTGTGGGTGCACAGGTTTGCTTAAACCAAAGCAGACCTTAAGGAGATTCAACCCATTTGTAAACTGCTGCTCAGGTGAATTTGTGAGTCATCTGGCACCAAAAAGCCCTGCTCTCTCAAACATAATTGTTCCGACATACCACAGGAAAATGACACATTTTAAAAGATGGTAGAGTACAGCAGGTCATCACTGTTTTCCAAAAGTATTTCTAAATATTTTCTTACCTATTCCATAGAGAAATGTTTTATCTTTATTATCACTATTAGAACTACTACAAAAATACTGCCCCCCCCCAAAAAAAAGGCTACCTCAATTCTAAATCAAGTAATTCAAATCAAATCTGTGGCCAGGCTTTCATTTTTGGGTCAAATTCTGTGTGCAGGTGGTTCTCATTTAGTTCAATATGATCCCAAAGAATGCAGCAGAGGACTGAATTTGGCCTCTACCAGCTAGCCTAAATATGTGATGTGGTTCTGTCTTTACACTGTATTGGAAAGAGATACTGTACTTCTTTAGTTTATGAGTCTGCTTATTATCAGTCTTGGGGAAAGAAAAGATGGTTAAATTTAGATTTCCACAGAATGTTTTGATTTAAGCAAAAGAATTCAGTGACCACCAGTTTGGAACATCTTTCTGGTGTCATAAGTAAGCAGTAAGCAGATTCAAAAAATCTGTGCACGTACACTTAATTGATTGAAGCAGAGAACAAAGAGAATATCAGCCTTCCAGGTTTAGATGAGGATCAGGTGGCTTCAAGCTGAAAATAAACAGGGGCCTTTGTTTTGTTTTAAGCAAAATTCTGGGAACCTCCACAGTTCCGAATGCTCTGCATTGCTCTAAAATGCAGGAGGCAAAAACGCCAACAAAGGCACTTGTTACATCATTTTCCTCACCCATTAGTTCAGTTGGTATGTGAAATTTCCCATGTTTCCCATCTATGAACAAATTCCCTCAAAAACAATGTTCTTCTTCAGCATTTGGTAAATGTGAACCAGAACAATGCAGTAACATTGGGCCATGGCATTTGTATAGGGCTTGACATCGCATGGCTTCAATAGGAAAATCCATAGCCTCAAAAGGAATTTCTAGTGATTTAAGACCTACAGGAAATAAATAAATAAACAAACAAACAAATAAAGAAAATAAATAAATAAATAAAGGCATATGGGAAGGCAGTGCGCTAAAAATGTAAAAATGATTGGCCGTGCCATCAGCAAACTGTAGCTCTGGGGGGATTAGCACTAGCTGTCAGAGATTCCTCTCTTACTCCTGTCCGAACACTTGGCAGTTTATGCTGCTGCCTGGCTGAATCTCTCCCTTCACACTTCTGCCCTGGAGGGTTAGAAAATTCCAGCTTGCTCGCACCTCTCGCTTCAGGGGCTTATGCAGATGGAAAATTAATATTCCACTGTGTTTGGCCCTCTGATCACCCCCTTTGGCTAATATAGAATTAATCTGACAAGCTTGCCTCAGAAAATGCACTGAAGAAGGAGGCCAGGCACTGAGGAGAATACATTGCTCTCCTATAGCACAGCCAGGAATGCTGTACCACAAGGTGGCCAAGAGAATTATTTTCAATAAATAATTTATTTTCTGGGGGAGGGCTGAGGGGAAAGCCATTTCAACTGGAAGAGGTTCTTCAATGTGAATTAGATTTGGCACATTTGGGTTGGCACAAAAAACGGGGAAAGCATTCAAAAATTATGAGTTGGCTCATCTAAGTCTTTCTGAACTGCACTGATAAAGAGGGTCTACATTTATGAAGGAGATTTGGAACAATTCACAAATCAGAGGAGGCATATGTCTTACTGGATAGGATAACGTTATCCAATATAGGAAGCCAACATTTAGATCTTCCCCTTGCCTCATTCAGTGTGTGATCCTAAAATCTGTCCTTTGACATTCCAGAGCACATAACCAACCTACCAAACACATGAGCTTTTCTGTGGAAAGCTGTTCTGCTTTGCATGACAAATTGGAGCCACCAGTGCTGGAGTCAGAGTGACCTTTCTCTCCCAACTATCTGCACTATAAGCCTGTAGTCTTTTTCATCTCCCAATCCACATTTATTTCAAATGATCCAATTTCAATGGGACAGAAAAATAAGGCCTGTCTCAAGGACCCTATTATTTAGTTATTAGAATTCAATTCCCTAGTGGAAAGTCCTAACCTAGATCGCACATCTGGTGAGTTAGATGCAGAATGATCTGAATGCACGTGTCCCTCCTTCCCCACCACCACTAGAATTTGGATATAAAGGGGAGTAAACTATTTTTCCCTCTGATCTGTGGGATTTTTTTCCACTTTGGCTGAATGGCAGCCCAGCTCCCACAGGAGTGGTGGAGATTTCCTCCATTCAGGCATTGCTCATGCAATTGCATTCTTGTCTCCCAGCTGCATTGAGCTCTGGGTTGAGGTACAAAAGATGGGCACCTCCACGGGCTCTGCTTCCCAACGAAAGAGGATGTGGCTGCTCTGCACTGTGTGGCTCTCAAAAGCAAAGCTTTGTAGGACCAGCTCCCCAGAAGGTTGTCCTCCAACTGCTTTGCTCTTTCTTTCTTCTTTTCCTTTAATGAATGGAATCAAAATAGTTGCCTCGTTACCCTACCAAGTTAGAAACTGAGAATAGTGAAAAACACCCTAATGAAAGTGATCAGCTTTGAAAGCTGCTTTTGGTTTTGGACTACACTATTATACCTCTTAAGGAGCTAAATAATTTTGTCTCTGAGGAATAAAGTTTATAATAAAGTAGGCTATATTTAGCAGAGTTTTATATTTGAATGAGAAACACTGTCTTTTTTCTGTGACAGGGATTATCTTTGGCTGATACTATCTGGTTCATGTAAAATAAATCTGAGATCACAGTGTGCATACTTTAAGCTATCAAATTTCCTCTTTTGTTAGTATTAATGTCATTATCAGGCTCCTCATGCATTTGACATCGGAGCGTTTAAGAAAAGGAAGCTGCATCTAAGTGTTCCTGTGTGTGGAAAAAGTAGAGAAAGAATTATTTCCTCCCGTCGTATATTTATTATATCACGATTCCTCTTTCTGTCTTCTGTCTGCTTCAACTGCCAAACTGTCTGATATTTTATGTATTTTCCATTCTTCACTTTTTTTAAAAAAGAAAATCTCAGCTGTTTGAAGTTACATTGTCCACTCCTCAGTCTTGATACAGCTAGCTAAAATGCTACATAGAATATTTTTAAACCATGGTCAATTCAGCGTTTCCAGTTTTTAAAATGTTTCTATAAATGCAGGCTCTCTAAATTCACATTTAGTTACTGAGAGCGGCATTTCGCACAGACGAATGGAAATCTTCAGGAATATTGGTGTGTTTCGGTGTAAGTTCAGATGAAATCATGTATAAAATCTGGACATGTAATTTTTATAAAGAACATTTTCTAATCTGAGACTGAAGCATGCAAGCAGAAAACACAAGCTGTAATGCACATTCAGAGCACCTGCTCCCTGCATCCATGGGGACTTCCCTGCAATAACACCTTAACTCCCGTGACACGTGGCAGAACACTAAGACACTTCTTTACATGGGGGAAAGAAAGAAGCAGGCTCTTGTAAGTTCTGAGCACTTGAGACCTGAACAGCTTTGTGGATTTTGAGCAAAGGGAAGATTCAGGCTGCGTTTTTGCGGAGATTCTAGAAACAGCTTCATGAGCAGCTCTCACTGAAACAAAAAGAATCTGAATGCAAGACATCAGCTCTACTCCGAAATCTCCCAAGATTCACCAAACACACTCCCTCCTCCTTGGTGGTAAGCCGATAGTAAGACGGGGGCCCACCTTATCTGTGTCACCTGTGGGTGGGATGTACCCAGCGCAGGGCTGCGCTGAGCCTCCTGCCTGGCTTCTGAAGCCACCTGGGGAAGTGGTGTCACCTGGGTCCCCTGTGGCTGATGGCAGCAGCTCTGCCCTCCCAGCTCTGGGACTGTGCAGACCCACAGGGGTGCCAATGGTACAGAAGCAGCTGCTGGAGACCCCTTCCTCGACAGAGAGTGGATGACTTAACCCATCAAAAGGTTTAACTGCGTTTTGCAGGTGCCTTGCTTTCTTCAAAGAATATGTAGACAACCGGTAGGGAAACCATGCTGGCAGTCCAAGGCATTTCCTTATTACTGACCCCACCACAGAAAATTATACCTATATTTTTAAAGCAAGGTACTTGCAAGGATTTGGGCTGGAGCACATTTAAATTAATGTTTGAAGAAAGACAGGGGAGATGGTAACTTCTGGCAGGGACGATACTGAAAAATCGGGCCTGTGCTAAGCACCTAGCATATGTCAGCTGCTGAAATCTTTGAATCTCATTTGCAGTGACATTATTATAGAGCACTATAAATATCTATGGATTTGAATAATACAGAGATTTATAGAAAGACTATGTGCATTGCCATCAGGCACTCAAAATTAACCCACATCTTCGTTCACAGGGTTGGGTTTTTTTCAATCCATGGCTGCATGTTAGAAGGGAAATTACAGAAGAAAAAACTGAGGAGATTAATTTCCACTTACTTATTATTAGGGATAATCAGGATTCTTACAAGCCTTACACCAAAATTCAATGTGCTATGTTTGGTTTTGGTAATCCTCCAGTGACCCTTTCTTGAATGGAAATAAAATTTCAACAAGAAATCAAAACTGTTATTAAAAGGGCTAAAAATATACTGCATTTTCTCTAGGCTACAGCATAACCTGATGTACTTTATTTAGTATTTTAATATCAGGGATTCTAAAATTTTGTTTGTAAAAGGCAATCCTGGTGCTTCTATTTTAAGCGGAAAAGTGGTAAACATTTATGTATTATCAGACATTTCCGCTTATAGAATGAAGAGGAACTTCAAAGTCTCTTTAACAGTCTTTCTGAGAATAAGTGTGTTGACAGAATCTCATCTCCATATCTGCACCAGAAAAAAGCTGCTGATCACTCCATTAGAATGAAGGCTTGGAGTCTACTCTAGGAAGTCTAGTAAACTAACAAAATATGTAAGTCCCAGAAATAACTACCCTATGATCTGAATCCTCTCTTTTCCCTTTTTCTCCTTCTTTGGTTAAATACTGCCTGAGAAAACCCCAAGATCTTCTGGCCGTTGCTGACTTGATACCAGAAGAGATAAGCTCTCACTGCCCTCAGTAGTACATATAAAACTTATCCAGATTTTTAAACATCCTATAGACGTACAGATATACACTGATATAAATTGTTCAGTGAACTAGCTTTGTTTCCTCATGTGCTCCTACTTCACACATGCCTCCATGATCCCATGAGATGTCCCCCGGCTCTTGGTCAGGAAAGCCACAGCACATACAGTCCTGCAGCCAGAGGTGTATGGAAAGTGCTCACCTGCAACCCCTTCATGCACTACAGAGCTGAATTATAATTGCTTTTCCCTCAGTCACAGCCCTTATTTGGGTCTCTCTTGCCTCTGCAGCCATCAGTTTCCACAAAATCTGTAGGAAGTTAGGGTTTCTGGGACCTCCTGCTTGTTAATGTTGGTTGTCACATAGCAACCAGTTCCAAAGTTATTACCGAGGAGGAATGAGCACGACATATGGGCATATTCTTCACCATGTGATGGCCTAAGTGTCATTCCTCTCAGAAATCAAGCTAAACTCATGCACATATGTGTATATATTTAAGTTAGGGAAAATACTGAGGGAGTTATCTCAATTTAAATATAGAGATCATAAAAACTGCTGAAGGACAGTTCCAAAAAAAAAGGATTTTATGTAAATTTTTTTTTCAGCCATCTCACAATTTCAGCACAGCAGTCGCATAATTTCTCATTTCAGTTACATCAAAGTGTGGCACAGGCAAAGCATGGATTCAGGCAGTTCAAGGTCCTAATTCAAGCTAACAGTAGCCTTGTGGTAGGGCACCATTGTTTCCCACTAATGCACACCTTCCAATCTTATTATTTGTCTTTAAAGTGTGGCTGCACCAGACTCAAACCAACCTGTGAAGTCCGAACCGCGTTTTGGAACGCTATCAAATGATGTGAAACAATAAACCCATGAACCAAGTGTGCACTTGCAGCCCAGAAGGCCAATCGCATACTGGGATGCATCAAAAGAAGTGTTGCCAGCAGGTCCAGAGAAGTGATTCTCCCACTTCACTCTGCTCTGGTGAGACCTCACCTGGAGTACTGTGTGCAGGTCTGGAGCCCTCAATATAAGAAGGACATAGACCTG
>JAOQGH010000001.1:160964436-160986523 GCA_025769975.1 Gallinago jamesoni
TTCGTGGCAAAAAATTCACAATTAAAAAAAAAAAAAAAAAAAAAAAAGGCAATATTGTTTGGCTTGATTTAGTAGAGCTTTGGTACGTAGAATAAATCATTTGCAGCTGGCTTCCCCATGCACATGCTCTGGGAGCGAGGAACACATGCGTGTTATCAATTCATTATTGGTGCTGCAGCTCGTTACCACTCAACGTGCTGGACAGCGACATCACTGTCTGCCCGGCCTCCGAGGGGACAACCCTCATGGCAGTAGATATCAAGCTGTTGGGAAGAAAGCAAAAGCTAGACTGTGGTTGGATTAACATTTGATTGCCTAAACAGTGCAGCTTTGAAAGCATGGGAAAATTTGCCTAGCGAGCAAGCTGGATTTTTTTTTTTTTTTTTTTTTTTTTAGAAAACAAAGCCTGCCAACCTCCCAAACCTAAGGGGGAAAAAAAAAAAAAAAAGAAAAAAAGACCTTGTGGAGAACTTTAATTAAAGTAAATGGAGAAATTTCCACTCGTCCTGAAAAGAACTTAAATATGCTATTTTAACTCTATGCTTATACTGGCTGTTTTGCCAGTATAAAAAAAAATATAAAAACTTCAGCAAGAAATTTTCACAAATATTTTCTAGTCTTCCAGTCCCTATTTCCTCTTTTTGCCTATTATGGTGAAGAGAAGAAAGCCTGCTCAAGTGAATACTGGCCCAAATTGTTCCACAAGACTTAGTGTTTCGCATAAATACACACATGTACCAAGTGTTTACTCAGTTTAATCTACTTTGGAGGCAATACGAAGTTTGCTCCCACTCTTTGCTGTATGGATACAGGCTACCGAAGTGACTGTACTAAGGATGCCCTCTACTGAGAAAAAAAGGATAGAAGTCTAAATAGGAGACCTACAGAGAATCTTCACTAGCTAGTACAGGTAATAAAAGACTGACTGTTTTCAGGAGCAGAGCACGTCGAGCTTTATTTCGCTTTTTAGTTTGAAAACAGTTCTGATGAGAGTTTGGACAGACTTTGCCATAGAATTGTAGGTTATAGCTAAACTAGTAAATTAAACTGCACGAGGGAATGTTCCCAAACAAGTCATCTTGATCATCTGCACTGCTCAAATGCTAGAAGACTCCCCACGCTATTTTGGCTGACATCAGTTAGTAGCCTTCCAAACAATTTCTGGGCATGATTTGGTAGTTAGCACAATGGCCAATGTCCATCTTGAGGTGGAGTTCGCCACCTTGGTCTAGTTTAATACTATAGATACACATTGCTCTATACTAGCTGGCATCATGGCAGAAAGTGATCCAAGGCAGATTTTACTTATCATTATAGGTGTAACCTTAGAAAATAGGGATACAGGGAGCCTGATAAGATCATCTACTTCTTGCAGTGCGGGTAGATCATGCAAGACAAATGCTCACTGCTCCTGACAGATGTTTGTCTAGCCAGTCCTCAAAAACCACCAGGGACAGGGATCCCATCATCTCCACTGCCTGTTCATTTAATTGATAACCATACTTGGTTTTCTTTAAGTCTAGCCTAAATACACCTGACAGCAATGTTAGGCAGCTATTCTTTTCCTAACCCAGTGGACTCATGAAAGAATCTGTTTCTTTACCTTTGCAGCTATCTTTTAATTATTCTGGATAACAATATAAGGCTTTAGTCTTTTCTTCTTAAGATTAAAAATACTCAATTATTTGAAAGTTTCTTGTTGGTCAGGGTTTGCAGGTCTCTAATATTACACACATATGTGAGGTGTTTAAGTTAAGACATTGACAAGTACCAGAGCATAAAAAAAATTTAGTCAGCAAACTGACTCCCCCTGTATTATCAATGTAAAGACATACACAGCTACCAAGGTTGAGTCATCTCATCCAAAACCAGCTAAGAGATATCATGAGTATGTTCTGAAGGTACCTGTTTCTTTCCACTGGCAGCAGGATTAGTCCAGGTTTACTAACTCCTACTGAAATGTCTTACAGAGGAGTGCTAAAACAGGAGCTGGAGAAGGAAGGGTGTTCTATTATGGTTGTTTGTGATCAATGGCTAAAAATTCTATCAGCAAATCCTGAATGCTTGAAAACCACACCACCTGTGACATATTCCTGTAATAGCAACCACAGGCCCAAACAGAGCCAGATAGCTTCCTGACAATATGAATAATTTTGTTCTTACTCATACGCTTTCGTGATCAATAGCTCTAGTGCAGTCAGCTAGCACATGGGCTGCAGACATTTATGGGAAACCAGTAAATGCTCTGCCTGCTGAGTGAGTGGATCTGATGACCACAGTGTTTGTGTTCAGAGGAGTCTCCTGAGGGAAAAATAGTCTGTCTGAAGATGGTTTACATGGTCTTCTTACTACTATGCACAGGATGACATACGTAGCGTAAGACACTACCAACCATTTAAAAATGTATCCTCAAAAGTGGCAGGGTTCATTGAGCCCAGTATTAGAGAAGTATCCACAATACATCCTCTGACATTTTATCGTGCTTTAAGCTATGAATAAGAGATAGATATAACTAGTTTGTCCTTTCTAAGAGCTCTCTTCCTCCTGAATATTTTCTGCAGTAATAAGGAAAACATTTGTAAAGGAAAACAAAGCATTTGGGGTTTTTTGCCAGAAGGAATGCAATACTGGAAAAAATATTTTTTAAATTATGTTACCCACATGCATTATTTACCAAGTTTTATCTGCCCTACCTAAAGGAAGGCCTGTTTTATTCCCAATTTCTGGGTCAAAAGAAGTATCTTACTCCCTCCTTTAATATAGGAGGAGGAAGCCCACCAGCTTTTTTTCACTGACACAGTCTGGGCATTCTCCCGAGTCCCCTCCCTTTTCAGGGCTCTTTGAGGTTTCTCTGTGTCTTTTGATCCCAGAAAAGATGGAGCCAGACAAGCAAATGCTTCCCATCACTTGATGGCCTAGCCATTGTTATCTCAACTCCTTTGAAGCCAGGAACCTGAAGCTCTTATCTGTGCCATTGTCTCACCTTTCCTGTTAAGTTCTACAGCCTTTCCTTTCACAGTTTCCTTTGACTTGGCTGAGCATTCGGACAGGCAGCAGGAGAGAAAGCAGAACCACACAGAGCCCCTCAAAGATTGCACAGATAGTTTCCCAGCATTGCCACAGAGGTAATTTCAGGGCATGCAGGAGCAGTGGGTTTATTTTACATGCTTCAAGAGAGTCTGCCCAAAATACCACAAGAAAGTGATTTCTTGGTGACTATGACAAATCACACCGTACAGGTGTGATGGCATTCCCTGGATTCACCCTCTTTTGAATGGAATGTGTGCCTGGAAGCTGCAACACAATAGTGTGAGACTGCAGGTCTCCAGAGGCTGAGACATTCTCCCACAAGTGTCTCTGGTGACAAGGAGACCTTCGATAAAGTTCAGGCATTTGAAATTCTTTCAAGGATATTTTGCAATGAAATAAGATATATGTGTAAAAACTGAAATTAAATCAATGCTGTGTTCTGACTTTGACAGTGTAGATTTTTCTGTATTGGCATTCTGACCATGTGACATAGAAAACTTTAGATTTGCTTGAATAGTTGGTTACCTGGTGAGGCAGCAAGAGTCAAGATTTAAGGAGTCATCTTCCACAGATTACTCTCAAATTATTGAATGAAGTGCCTAAATTAGGAGATCAGTATCCTTTGCATTCCCCTATAGCCAATGGAGAAAGAGAGGGGTTCTCCAACATACTGTCCAGAAAACATCTCTCTGAAGTAGTATTTGTAATTATAATAAAAGTTATTTTAAAATTATAATAAAAATTGTAATTAAAAAATACAGGTAGGACAACATTTGCAGGAAGAGGTAATATCTGTTATTTGATCAACTGAAGTGAGTGGAAGAAATAGACGAGCCTTTAGGTACAGAAACTTTATTCAGGTTGGAAAGAGAAGCAACGAAACCTTTGACATCTGGAATTGGAATTGAATAATATATCCTTTGTTAACAATTTTGGTATGAAAAAAAGAGAGAGTTATCAAAATTAATTGTACTGAAAAGAAAGGCATCCTTAAGAAAATCTATAATCAGATAAGAGAAGAAGGAGTGGTCATAAATGCTGGGGTTTGGGGATTTGGGGGTCTTTTTTTTTTAAATTTTGCTTAAATAGCTTTCAATTTTGTCTCAATAGCTTCACATAATAATTTGGAAAAGGGTTTCTTACTACTCTTTTGTAGTACTAGTACTTTCTTAGTGAAAGCTGCAATCTCAGCTTTTTCTGGTTATGACTGGAACACACACAGATAAATAACAATCGTCTCAGAAAAGAATTGTGTGGATATTCATATTTTTGTTCAGTAGAATAACAAAAAAGAACAGAGAATGGGAAAATAAGAATAGTTTCAAAAAAACTGAATAATCAAATTAAGACATTTTTGCAAAATAACCAACCAAGCTTTTGAAAGAAGGTTTTTGGATAGATATAAAAGACTTCAATTCCCAATAAAGATATTACTTAGTTTTTAGTTTAGGTAACTTCCCATCCGCTTTTAAACTTTTTTATCTTGTTCTTGGTGTTTGTTTAATTTAGGTCAGCACTTTAAATGAAAATGTTACTTAAAAATGGAAAGTCAAAAAATTTAATTCTAAATATTCTAAAAATCCACAGGCAGTCCCCTGGTACACTGATAGACTCGTACCACAGTTTAACATGATAACTTACATTGTGTGATGTTTATCTTCTTTTCAGTTTGTCTGTTTAATCTCTCATGTCAGCAGTCTTTTGTTATCTCTGTGAGATAGAAACGGACTTCTACTCTATGTTTCTAGAAAACCTTGCCTTAAAAAGATCCTGCTGTATATGCAGGCATCTCTGAAATTATAACCATGCATACGACTTGTTAGAAGTCTCTCAACGGAACTTTTTTGGATGGAGACAGGTGATTAATGAAAAGTGAAAAATTTCTCGGAAATGATATGAGGCTGAGAAAGTTGTGAAGTGAACGTGGGTTTCAGAACCTGCTGATTCTGAAAATTTCCATCTAAAAGCTGACTGTTTGCTCCTGCCCTTCTGATTGCCTTGCTGACACGCTACCAAGTGCATTGCTGGGGAGCTCAGCCTGAAGGCTGCCAGCCCTTCATTAACTCCTATAGTAGATAATAAGCAACACTGTTAAATACATTATTCCCAGAGAGTGATGCCTATGCCTAGTGCCACATGGTACAAAGGCTGCAAGTAGCATATATCCATGCCGTTCAGCTTTAGCCTTTTTGGAGAAGACAATGTCCACTTGTCACATGTCACTAAGTTACTCTTGAGACACTTGAGTTTCCCTATGTTCCTGAAACATAACAGGCTAAATACATGTTGACCAATTAGCCCAGAAAATCCCTAACACTTAACAGAAATGCTAGGATTGCGATGGAGCCCATTATTTTGCAAAACTGTCCAAATGCCAGCAGGACATACATTGCTTAGACAAAGCAAATGGCAGCACAAGCACTACCTTAAATGACCTTTCTTAAGTGGAGTGTTTGCTTATGTCACAGCAGAACATCAGTAGATCATGAAAGCAAGTGGAATATCATTCATTTTAAGGTGGACAGATGCACAGGCTATTAGGAAATCAGAGACAACAACACCGATACGGTAAGAGATATTCAAGCTGAAGAAATAAAACAGATGAAACTCAGCATCTTTCAAAGCTGGGGTAATACCCATAAGGAAAATTTATAGAGTGCATGTGAACAATGCATTTGGAATCTCCCACATGTTCAGTGTTAAAAATAGAGTAAAATCCCAACAGCATATGATCAAACCTGAGTTTCTGGAGTAGCCATTGTGAAGTTCCCTTTGTGCGAAATGACAGGAAGATTAGTTTTAGGCAGTAAGTAAAGGTGACAAAGAAGAACCACTGTAGAGAGAAAAGGTAGACATTTGCTTGTATAGAAACAGAACGATCAATAAATGTAGAAAAAGAGACTATAGTCTCTGCAAAGTAAATTTTTTGAGATATCATTGACATCAAATATTTTTCTATCCCTGGAGACATAATAGCATGTCTGTCTATATTAACGATTATCTTTTCAAAAAATAAACCACCATCTGACTTGTATTTGGTAACAAGTTTTTTTCATTGAAAATAAAGTAAACATTTTAATGGTAAGGAGACTACTAAGCCTATGTAAATGGCATTTTTTCCTTAAGGAAAAATAATTGAGGACCATAACCAGTAAATGTAAGCAGATTTGGAAGGAGATAGAGATATTCTGTTAAACAAAATTCTCATTTTGTAATAAATAAAATAGAAATTCCATCAAATTAAGTCTTCTGGGGAAAGAAAATGGACTATGGTAAGGTCATGATCATCATGGTCTGCTTGACTCATCAGAGGAGTGGCAAGAGTACAAGTGTGTGGCAATCACTAAGCAAAGTTGGAGATGGGATACAACAAAAAGATTATTCAAAAGGAACAAAATTTAGTGCAGGAACATCAATATTACTTTTCCACAGGTGCCTCTACAGAGTGTGTGAAGAACTATACCTCCACAGGTATAGTTCTCAAGCATCAGGACAGGCAAATGTGCAAATCAGTGGTTTATGCACGTCCTACCAAAAACTAAGCACTCAAAAAGAAATAGTTTTGCTTATGGTCTTATACTATAAAATTTACATGACAAGAGGAAATAGGCACAAACTTGTACATAAGAAGTTGCATCTAAGCATGAGGAGGAACTTCTTTGCTTTGAGGTTGGCAGAGCACTGGAACAGGCTGCCCAGAGAAGTGGTGGAGTCTCCTTCTCTGGAGACATTCAAAACCCACCCGGATAAGTTCCTGTGCAACCTGCTCTAGGAGGACCTTCTTTGGGTGGCGGGGTTGGACTAGATGATCTCCAGAGGTCCCTTCCAACCCCACATCATGCTGTAATTCTGTGACCTTACCTGATAAGACCACAGGTAGCTGAAACTGCCATGGAAGTTAAAAGGGACCCGTAAAAATCCCCAAGAATACAGACAGGTTTTTATCTTATTTTCAGTTATGCGTGTATGGTTTGAAAATTGAGTATCTTAAAAATGTTAATGACACAATATAAGTTACTGAAAAAAACTGCACTAGATTGGATTTTGCAGTCAGAGCATGCTCCTATCAATCAGATAATGAGAAAAACGGGAGAAAGAAAATCTCTTCCTAACCTCTAATAAAAACAGTCAGAGGCAGCCCTACCGAAAGTAACTGGCTATGCCTCTACTACTTGACAAAAAAAAGGAACAAAAAATGATTCCTGTTTTTTAAGCCACATAGAATCACAGAATGATTTGGGTTCAAAAGGACCTTTACACATCATCTAGTCCAACCTCCCTTGCAATGTGCAGGGACATCAGGTTGCTCATGGCAAGGACTTCCTTGCATCCATGGTGCTCACCATGTGTCCTGTCAAACAGCATGGCCACTATGTAGCTGCTGGCCTTGATCTTCTCTGCCTGCTGTGGTAGTCCTTTAGCCCCGAGTCATGATGACTATTTTGCATGCTTATTGCAGATCCAAGTGTCTGAAGACTGAGGGCCTTCTCACCATTATCAAAGTGGGGTTTTTATAGCATGAATTCAAGGGTATGTGGTGCATGCCCTGGGATGTGGTAGGAGGACATGAGGGTGTTTCCTTGTGTACAAAATCAGCTGGAATAATATGGGATGCCTGTAGAGAGCAGAGGGTGCCAGACATTGTAGAGCCCTGTCTGTAACACCTTTCAGAAACAAAGCTCTGGAGTGAGCTATCATCTAAACCACATAGGAGGATCAACTTTGGTAGAGCTCCTTTCCAACATAAACCACTCTGTGATTCTGTGACACTTTGAAATTACCCCAAAACAGACAGGGAGTGAGCTAGAAGTTGAACTGTGTGGAAAAACAGGGGGTCAATAGGGGGTTCATCTTTTTCTTAGCAATGTAAGTAAACCAATTTTACAAAGAACCTTTCTCTGTGTTCCAGAAAGGCGGGGCATGGATGTCCGTGAGCTAATTGCCCAGTAAGGTACCTAAAGGCAGCAGCTCCAACAAGTTTAGACACCTGTGCCCTCAGACATGACACAACTTGATCTCATGTAATTACAACTGCCTAAAAAAGACTAGGCCTGATGGGAAAACCCTGCTACAGCACATCAAGCCACATCTAAATGGCCAATGGAAGTTTGCCATGTTTTTTGGTCATGCCATGGGACCTGCTGGAGCTCAGAGCAACTTTGTCACTGCCTGTGCAGGTTTCCCTTGCAGAACCTGGCTGTGGGGGAGGTAACCTTCTTTGTGACTGCGGCTGCCACTTTTCTTTCTACTATGAGGGTGATGTGAGGATAAAGCCATGCTAGACAATGACATGTGTGCCACAGAAATGTCCCACTGACCACTCCATATTCATAAATCAAGAGTCCGTAGGCAAGTCAATCTATAAGTCCTCCCTTTTACTCCATTTATCCACTGACTTTCCATCTGGATTTCCCAATAAAGGATGATGGAGGTCCCCTGGGAACCTGACTACTTGGTTTGTGCTTCCTATCCAGCCATCAGGTGTTTGCAAAGTCCGAAGTCAGACACACCACGGGCTGACTCTTGTACCAGGGCACAGGGAACCCAAGTCATTTATAAGTTTGTTGAACTCTCAGTGACGATTGCTAGTTATAGTTATTTCTGTGTTTCACCACGTATAGCAACTGTGAGGGAGCAGGGGTGCAGAAAACACATTTGCAACATGGCAGGTTCATAATTTCCAATGCCAATGGAACAGCTTGTAAACCATTTCCACCCAGGAGTGACTAATTCACTTTCAAAGAGCTTAAATGGTCCATTATTCTCCAGCTAGTGATTCTGAATTTTATTGACATGGCCTTACACTGTAGCATTTAAACACCAGCTTTCCTTTGACTAAGTACCCAGTAAAAGCTTTCATACTGATTGAATTTTTTTAATGGGAACTGTACTGGAAGTTCCCAAACTTCTTCCTGTGAGCAAAGATCCACAAGCACTTTTCTTTTTCTTTTTTTTTTTTTTCAGATCACAAAGTTTTCAGTGCTCTTCGAAGAAAAATCTTAATGAAAATACTAGGTAATACCTGTTATTTTGCCAGTCAAGGATTCACACTGTGAAGTTATTACATTGAACAAGTTGAAAACACTTTTGAGAAGAAAATTAGGCTATAACTGTACTCATCCATGCTGAAGAAAAAAGGTCAAGACAAACTTTCACACCTATTTTTGTTTGATTTTTCTTTGCAAAAACAAAATAATGGAAATTACCGTTCTTAAAATTCTGCAGAAAATCTTCTGAAAATAAGTATGCAATTACATTGGATGAAACAGACCTTAGAAGCAAAGAAGAAAAAGGATTTAAGCCACCAAAATGGAAAGAAGTATATTCATGAAGAGTTCACTGAATTGTACAGTCTAACCCCGTCACCATCAGAGTTAATCAATGTTACTACTGCTTTTTTTAATTTTTTTAATCATAGTACAAGACAGCAAATGCTCTATGTATTTTAGAAAGCTAGCACAACTAGGCAGTTATTAGCCAGTGTTATTGTGTCTAAATCTGAGCTGAAGATAAACAAATGTGTTAGAAAATTCCATGTTGGAGCTGCTGGTGTGTGGACTTGAGTATCAAGTGTAATAACCAATCTGTAACAGGAGAAACCACGAGTATGTATATTTTTAGAGCCATAGGAATGTTTTGAATTCAGGCTGACTGGACTATATCAAAAATACTCTTAGAAAGGATGTTATTCAAGTTATTTATGAACTCATGGTGTTAATGATTTATTTTAGTCAAGCAGGTGAGACGCTGTATTTCAGGGCATAAAAAATGAAATAGTTTATGACACATTATGTTCTTTTTCCAGCACTCATCTGACTGTAAGAAATGCTAACTTCTGTTTTTGAGAATTTGTGAGTGTAATTTTGTGAGGAGAAAAGAAACAAAATGAAAAAGAAAAGTTGAGTAAAAAACCCACAAAATCGTGAGCATCTGTACTATATTTTTAAGTAAAAATCCTATTTCTCAAACCTATGACCAGGAAACTACGTTTTTCAGCTAATAACCAAAGTGAAAAAAGGCAAAGGGAACAGTCAGAGATTTCACTGCTCGGTATGAATAATAAGATCAGAACACCTTGTGTGAACAGTAAATGTGTTGAATGGAGAATTCTGGAGGCTCAGTTCTTGAATCAAACAATAAAAATATTTGAGATGTGGGTTTATCTTTCTCAATTTAATTCATTTTCAGACAGCGCATCAAGACCAAGTGCAGTGCAAGAATACCTGATGAACACAGAAATCAGCCTTTTTTTCACTGGTTGAGTTTTAAAGAATTTTGCAAATCAAATGTACTTCCGAGGTAGCATTCTCTATCTATCTGCTCACACTTCAGAGATGTGACTCAAAGCGCTTGAAGTTGGGGTAAGGGTTTCAAAGCACTGCTTTGTAGGCTAGAAAGTATATTTTCAGTTTTTTCTGACATATATTAAATAAAGAAAAGTAGCCATGCAGTATAGGAGGAATATAAACTGTTATATTAAAGAACAGTGAAGTATACAGTAAGTGCTGTATTTTAAATTTTTATGGAAGAAACACTGTTGTTGACATTGAACAATAATGAGGCCTGCAAAGCCAACAATGAGAATTAATGCTAAACATAATGTATATTAGGCAAACCATTCTTAGTATAGGCTCAGAAACCACCTTCAGCAAGAGCTCAGTTTCTTATACAACAGGAGTATGAGGGAAGCAGCCACTTTGTACTTGGGGTGTAGCTGCAAATTCATGAACAGGTCAAACAAAACATAAAACCTATTTGCAGGAACTTATGGGACTTGACCAAGAACCTTATAATTTAGCCGTGTTTGCTTTAGAAGAGAGTTGAAGAGAACATAATCCAATTTTCTTCCCAGAATGTGGTCATCCAACTTTGTCTGCGAAGTCTCTGTCAGGAAAATCTTGATAACTATCCAACAAATTAATTTACAAACTAATTTACTAGTGACAGGTAGTTTATTTATGTCACAGTGTTTCTTGGGAAGAAAGGGAAAGTATAGGGTCACACAGCCACCAAGGACTGGGTGACGTGGCAGGAGGTAGCAGAAGATTTAATGGAGTCCTGAAGGACCTTAGTCTTCCTTATCCTCACCCTAGATACAACAGCATCAGAAACAGTGGGTACCAATTTATGGGACAGAGAGCAAATGGAGCAAATATATTCATACATTCATGGGAGAGAGAAAACTGGAATGGGAAAAAAAAGACCTTTGATATCATCTAGTACAGCTGGATTTTTTGTTTGGTTTGGGTTTTTTCTGCTCTTTGCTGGGATTTTCCCTTGAATGTTATTTCCGTTCTGGGGCCTTCACACCTCAGTGTACCCCTCCTCTCTGCCTTAAACTTTTCACCAGGGTCTCCAACAAATCCAAAAGACAGTCTCAGAGAACCAAAGGATATGTTAAATAAGTGTTTCCAAGCTGTCCTGTGACCCCTAGGTAATCATGTGCTATATAATTGTTAGTTATATCTTCTCTGATACAGAGATTTGTAGCTCTGGATTAACAATGTATTTTAATTCTCTGTCCTGCAGTCTTAGGTGCTAAGAACTAAAAGGTTGGTGGCTTTAAAAAATATGTATTTGTTGATGTCTAAAGTGTGCAGTGAATGCACTATTTCCTTAATACATAAAGTCATTGCCAAGAAATATTGTCATTGAATTTGACAAATCTGAATCCTGCTTTCATCTGTGATTATTTCCCTTTTATCCTCTTTATCTATCTGCTACAGAAGTAGTCTTTCAAGTCAGTTTTTGAAGGTGTCGTTTATCATTTTGAATGTCTTCACGTGATTCAGCCCTGCGGGATGAGTGGCACAGTCTACTCTCTAGTTTGCCTTATGCATTCATTCACTAAGGTCAAAGAAGCTTCAGTCATTCACGTCCCAATGCTCATACAACATTCAAATACTTGGGTTTAGGCCTCTAACAGACATCTGGTGTTTGATATAGATTTCCACTCTTTACCCTGGGAAATAAAAATGAAACGCACAATTTTTGAGCTAGAATGGGGGAATCCACCTGTTGCAGTGTGGCACAAATGGAAAGATTGGTTCCTACAGCTCCTTTATCATTACTGCAGTTTTGTGCATGTGTTGTCATGTAAGGGGTTTATTCTTTTAACCTACAGACAACTACATCGCAGACTTATTTGTAAACAGTTTGTTTGGTTTAGATCAAGAACACACGCACAATGATTCTCTTAAGGACTGTATCAGCTACAGTAACTTCAGTGGAATTGTCTTGCAGTTTAGGAGTATTTACCTTGAATGATATTTGTTTCTTTAAAAAAAATAAATATCTATTTATTCACCTTTCTGTGAATAAAGCTTGGAATACTTTTTTTCAAAATTTGTATTAAATTGATTTCCGTGTCTTGCAAAGAAAGGCAAACATTTCTATTCCATCGGGTTAGTCATAGATGTAGGAAATACTATAAGTGTCCTTTCTGTGATGTTTTCTCTACTCAAACATGAACTGTTATCAAAATTTAGGAAGACAGAAATTTTCTATAAAAATTCATCAAGATTGTAGGGACAAGGCTGTCATCTGTCATACTGAAGGTCCTTGAATTCCAGTCTTCTCTGTCCTATTGAAAATAGGAATAAAGCGCAACATTTCAATTAAATTTTTAAAAGGCAAGTATTTTTGTCAATTACCTAATGTGCCTACCAGCTTAGCTATCATTGATACTCTGCTGTGGCCTGATTTGCTTTCTCATGCTCTATTTGTAGTCATCTGCAGCCATAAAAAGCTGATACACACTGCTAACAACCCAGCATGAAAGGTCTTTTCACACGTTTTGTCCTGTTGTTTTGAAGGGCTTTCCCTTTAAGAATGTGTTTTAGGAGAGATTTTTAAATATGTATAAATGAATAATAATTAGAAATTGATTGCTCCACAGAAGTATTTCTGTCAGTTGTCAAATTAGTCTCAAATAACCTTTCATGTTATTCTGCCAGATTTCAGTAACTAAACAGTTTGGGGCCAGAAAGTCATGCTGAAATATTTTTTCCTTTTTGTTCACTTGGAAGGAACCGTATCAGGAATGGTTTTCCAAAGCCAGACCAGACACAACCCTGAGCTGATCTCCTTCCTCCTGGGGCTCATCCTTGCAAAGCTGAGTTGTGCACACCCAGGCATGGAGTGTAAAAGAGGGGAACAGACTGCCACCCTCTTTTTCCTTCCTCCAAATACCATGCCACACTACATGTGTACCAGAACACGGACAGGCAGAGGGGTCTGGCACACAGAGACTAAGGCTCCTGCAGATCAGCCCAGTAGCTATTTAAACTCAGCCTTTTGTGAAGAAAAGCTGATGTTCTCCCTCCTTCAGCTAGTAGACATCTGATATGAAAATGGTGAGGAGAAAAATAGGATGGGGGGGGTTGCCATCAGTTCTTGCCATCTAGTGACACCTCGTTGAAGGCATGAGGTAAGCAACAAGACAGATTATTGTGAACTTTCTTTATCCCGTAGAGTTGAGAGGATGTTTACTTCCACTTACTTGATGGCTACTTATTGGAAATTTCTCAATATCTGTCTTGAAGCAAACACACCTTTTTATGATGTCTTTGTCACCTCACTTTGGATTTATACACAGTCTCCATGGAGCCCGAGAAGCAAAGAGAGGTGAACAGTCTTGACCAAGAGGTGAGCTAAACAAAGAAGATGCCAAAGCAGGAAGACAACATTCCTCCCTGTACAAATATACACTTTTGAGCAGGAGAGGAGAGCAGGGCGGCTGTGAGAAGTATGATGGAGAGTGGCAGCTAATTAAAGTTAAAACAGATTAAGCAAAGGAAATGAACAGAATTGAGAATGAAAAAAAAAAAAGGAGGGAAGGGAAGGGAAGGGAAGGGAAGGGAAGGGAAGGGAAGGGAAGGGAAAAGGGTAACAATTTTGTTTTAGGAGCTTTCTTCAATACAATTTCTGTCTACCTTGTTTAAAAAAAACGAGAAATTGAAGGGGAAAGGGCAGACACCTACTATTCTGACCCCTGCTCCCAAAGCAGTTTTTCTTGTTTATCCACTGATAGTCCCATATAAAGAGGGTGTACACTGCAGTTAGCCGGGTCCAGCTGGGCTCCACTAAGAGCTCTAAGGGCTCCACAGACTCTTTGGATGACAGAAAGATGCTAAATAGCATTTCTCCTCTGTTGTCAGCTTTCTGTCAGTGTGCTAACCACCCAGCATCTCCCTTCTTCTGTCAGCATGCTAGACATTCAGCTAATCAGCAACACATGGGCAGTGTCATTATGTCAAACGAAAGTAATCGTTGGTTTGACGAAATATCATTTTTCATTCTTTTTTTCCAAGGGTCTTGGGGAGTATTTGAGTGCCTGTCCTCCTCAGCTTCAATCCCAGACTGCTTTAGGTGACAGACAGATACTCATTTCCTAGCAACAGCAATCTGAGCATTTGCAGGTGAATAAAACCAGGAACCAAAGGAACTTTCAACTAGGTAGTGAGGCTTAGTGGTTTAGTGAATTTAGATTCCTACGGGATTAAGCAAGACTGGAAATTGAGTGGCTTTTAGGAACCTAAGTCCCAGCCTAAACAGGACTTTGCAGACTGGATCCCATTCAACATTTTTATCATCTGATATCTTAAACGAAGTGATTCAACCACTTACAGCAGCAACTTGATTTCATTGTTCTTCCACCTTCTGTATCTTCTTAACAGAAAGTCTTCACCAGCTTTTGAGCTTTGAAACACCTATGTAAATGCCTAAATAAACTTTATGCAGTTGCATTTTAACACCCAAGTTTGACAGTTTGGGCCTACAGCACTCAGTTAGAATGTAGTCAGTGGGAAGAAAAAAAAAAAGTAATTTTTCTTTTCCCATAATTGTGAACCAGTGATTATTTCAAAGTTGTATTTTGAATGGAGTCACTGTGAATCATTACTTCAGAAGTAGACAACAGTATTCACCTTATTTGACACATTTTAGTGCTGTTGCAATAGCTGATAACACACAAGAGAGGGAGGGAGGGAGGAAGGGAGGGGATGAAGGGGGAGAAAGACGTGCCAGGGAATGAGCAGCAAGTGCTTGCACAAACCTTTCTTTCAGTTCAAGTATGTAAAGTGAGATAAATGGTCAAACTGCAGACATACTGTAAGCAGCAGGAGCCAAAAGCTGCTCCTTGGATTGGCAGCTCCAGAAGCCATCAGCACCGGCAATTACCAGCTCGGAAATGTCCTTCCATTGATTGTGACGGACGTAAGCCAGCTGCACCTCAACAGCCAGAGAACAGAAGGGAGGAAGAGCCAGACGGCAGGACACAAACAGCACCCCAAACACACTGGGACCAGCTGCAGCCTGCAGGTCACACTTCCATGTCAACAACCAAAGAAAAAGAAAAAGTAAAAAAAAAGTTATTTAATATTTGCCAAACACTGGAGTAATTCATCACAAGGTATAAGTGGATCTATAACATCTGAGATCGCCAGTTGAAGATTAACTGGACGTATCGTGTTCCCAGTGCTGCGACCTAAATGGGAAACGGAATAGCCCGAGCCCTGTAGGCGAGGCACTCGCTCCTTCTCCGCGCTAGCAGGGTTCCCATGCTGGTCAAGCCTCAGCCCTGCCATTTGGGAAACCCTCCTGCCAGACTATTTTGTATGCGTGAAGGACGGTGCTAAAACGGGACGGTGCCAGACTGTCAGAATTCAGCTGATGTGAGTCTGACCGCAGCTGCCTTCGTCTAATCTAGAGCCTGTCATAGGACCAAATTACTGCGAATCGCCGACCGAGAGAGCGGAAGAGCCTGATTATTGTTTAAACAGAGAGATAAACTGGCAAGGAACAGCTCACTGCTGGAGGGTGCCTCTAAAAATATCTGCTTTCCCCCCATGGACATTCTTCAAATGGACAACCAGGCTTCTTGCCTGTAAGAGGTGGCACTTCCAGAGAGGCAGAGTCACAGCAGGCTGCCCACGCTCACGTGCTGTTCTGCTTTGCAACACTTCAACTTTTTACAACAAAACAAAGAAAAATCTTTAAAATACACAGAACAGAGAGAAGTCCCACAAGAACTTTAGAGACAGAAGAAATGGTGCCACGTATCCCAAAGTGGAGACGAAAACAAAAAAAAAAGGCTGGAAATGGCTTGCAATTTCTAGTTTATTACTTTTTGGCACATCTGTCTCAATCTATAGCTGTTTCAATTGCAAATAAGTATTAATTCAACCCTGGAGAGTCATCCAGCTGACTTTTCTGTTCCCTGGCCTCCAGCTGCCTGCATCCCAATCGGACTCCAGCACTGCCAGACATTGCTTCGGGCGGAGAGCGATGCTCAGGCAGTGATTGTGGAGCGGGACATCTCTGATAGGGACTCGATACCGTCCCTTGTATTGTCCCTTTGAAACTGCCTTTTCCTGCTGCAGGTTCGGAGGCGCAGTAAGCGAGCAAGTTATGAACATTCTCGTAGCCATTATGCTGCAACCAACCCGTATAGTGTTTCTACAATATAGTGTTTCACAGGATTTCCTCAATAATTGCTTCAGGATCTACCCAGGACTGTTATACAAAAGCCATAAGTATGCCTCTAGAGAGCTGAGTAATTATAAGAGGTTTTAAATAACACAATGAAGTGTTTAAAATAATAAAACGTATCAAGGTCACAGAGTGATGAGAAAGTACAACAGGAGGTGTTCTCCTTCTTGCCGCAGCACTCCTGGCACTCGTTACGTGGGCTTTCTGCAGAAGCTTCCCACACATCATAAAGGCCAGCACTCGATTCCCCTTTTCCTTTTCTCTGGTAGCTACCTTTGAGGCACATCTTTGCTGCTGCAAGACTCGAGCTTGTGCACAGCCCTCTTTGTGCATTGAGGGTGTAGGTGTCTTCTGCAGACCCAGCTCCCGTTCAAGGCTGGGCTCCAACAAGGCTTTGTACCCAGATGCCCGCCTTGTAATTGCTCCCATTCCACTCCTCTGCCACCTTCCACTCCTACTATCCTTCTGCAAACTCTCCTTTCCACCCATTGACCCTCATCTCTTCTACCCCACTCCACTAGTTCCCCATCTTGTTTACCATTTCTGGAGCATATCATCCATTTCCTTCAGATATTTTTTTCATAGAAGTTACTCAAACAGCCGTGATGGAAATGTGAATTTAAAAGATGTTGAGATACTCCAAGACCCTGAAACTTTGTGATCAGAAGACAAGTTTTCACAGATGAATACCTCCCAAGGTAGTGAATTCACAACTCTAACGAACGTGCAAAATTAACAGATGCTGCTACACAGTCAGTGTGGATCCCAAGGCCCCACTTTACACTTTCATTCCCCTCCTGATATTCTCCCATGCCAGAGTCCACAGTATTTTTGCCTGAAGCACTAAAGATGAGTGACCCCACGATTCTTCATGGGAACGCTGATGAAATGCAGCACTTGCACAGCCCAGCACCAGTTCTTCTGTCAGAACTGCAGAGGTGGGGTCCGTGTGCCCTACTGTGGGTGTCTGAGCCTTCGATGGACAAGTCCGAATACAGTAGACAGAAGGAGGCAAACCAAAAATCAACATTTAAGCAAAACCTCTCATCTGCCCCCCAAACATTTTATTTTTTTTTTTTTTCACAATGGTCCTTCAATAAATTTAAAAATGATCCATTTCTACTGAGAATAAAGTTCAGTGCTAACAGTTTGGAAGTCTGGTACAGCTTATTCTTCTGTACAGATCCCATCAGCACTGCTGGAAAAACGTTGCCAGAACCATTTGCTTAGACTGAAGAGGGAGAAGGACATGCCTGTTCTGGTTTTCTTTTTCATTCTTTTTTTGAATATTTTTAAGAGCTCTCACATTTTTCCAAGAGCAGTACCAAGGCTTGTCAATACACATCTACCTGAAACCGAAACCCTAACAAGCAAGAATTGATGGATATGCAGCCAGCAAAATTTCAAGTTCCCTTCTGATAAAATTCCATCTTTCAACAGCTTTTTTAAGAGTTAGTTTTGCAGTGGAGTAGAGGAGAAGTAGTGAGGAACATTCCCTGTTGTATTGTCAAACAAAAAACCTTAACTAGCAATATGGCTAATTTTAAATCCATTTCATGTAAAATTGAAAGAAGCATGGGTTCGGTTTTGTTTTGTTTTGTTTTTTTTTTTCTTAGAAGCAGTAAGTGTCCCACATCTCTATACTACCCGTGACACTTAGAACCACCCTCTCACGGTAATGTAGCTGCCTAGCTGTATTTAACAGAAACCAGTGTCGCCACAGCACAGACAAATTCCGCCCCAGAAGTCAGATATATTAGTTAATCAGTGAAGGGATGAAGGAACAAGCCCAACAAGAAACTCCCAAGTGTTGCTGCCAGGACAAGGACTCGTCTCAGCACGATCCCAACAAGAGAATCCACTAGGGGAGAGAGAAAACTCCCCATGCAACACCCGAGGATTTGCTATGACCAAAGCTTCAGCATGACAGCGAGGAGCAGAGCAGAGCAGGACTTTGCCCTGCCTGGAGGAGATGTGAACTTCTGATCATTAATAAAAGGCAGATGACTGACAACTGATGAAATCAATTTCCTTTGTCACAGCTGGTGGTCTCACAATTAGCAGAGCTTAGGGCAATTACAGGGCTTCAATCTCTTCCCTTCTACGTTTTTTGGGTTTGTTTAGGTATTACTTTACATTACTGTATTACTCCAGCCCTTCTCGGGCTGAAATGACTTTGCAGGCTGTGTGCTGAGGTCTCCATCCTGCAAATGGATCCGTGTTGTCAAGCCAGAGAAGTTTGTGCACCGGCAAGGGGCCACGCTGGGGATGGGGCTTCCCTGGGATGAGGGTGTTTGGGATAGGTCTTGGGGCTGTCATGGACATGGGGGGTGGCGGAGGAAGCCAGTTGCTGCCCAGGAAAGCCAGTGGAAGCTGAAAGAAGGGATGGACCCCTGAATCCACAAAGGCCAGAGGAGATTTTTAGCTGAGGAACAGAATGGAGAAGGGGTTGATTTTAACACCCCTGACTTCTGAGAGTGCAGTGTGGCCCCATACAAATTCAGCAGCAGCTCTGAAAGATATAAGAAAGTCTGTCCTGGGAAAGCCTGTTACAAGATACGGGACTGACATTCCCATTCAAGGTTCCTTATGCAAAAAAAAAAAAAAAACCAAGCCCAAGTTGATCTTGATTTCTCTTTTTTAGAAAGACAAAAGGATAAACAGGTGATGTGTCATCCTGGGTAATTCATGTATTTCAACACTTTGAAAGAATATGTAACATTATTTGTAATGTTTGCATTGGCAGTGTGTACTTACAGCATCCAGATCACCTCAGAGGCATACTGTGCTGTGCACACATGCCATAGGAGCCAGTGCCCCTCCTCACCACCCCGTGAAGGAGTTTCTAGTCAAAATAAACACAACAGACAAAAGGTGTGAAGAGAAATCACAAACACGGACTTGAAATGTCCTTGTTTGCAGCAAGGCAGCTCAGCCCCAGAGGACATCGTACCCTTGCTCAGCTCCACCAGGAGCTTTTCCCAGGTCTCACCCCACTGCTGAAGTTGGGGAGCCAAGGTCTTCTCTTCCAAACTGATCTACCCTCTTTTCTTCCTTTCAAAAGATATACTGGGAGGAATGTCTGCTCCTAACCAGTAACACAGTATTTAAGGCTCAGTTCTGGTTTGGGGGAAGCAGGAGGAGAAGCCTTGCCTTCAACATGTTCGTTTCATGCCACCATCAAAATCTGCACAAATGGAGACACAGGTGAGCCTAACCTCCTGGGCAGGTAGCTCGGATGAACTCCCGTTAGGTAACGCAGTGTCTAAACACCTGCATTTTCTCAATGACTAAACACCAGGGACACTGGTTTCGTGTCCCTCCCCAAAAGAAAAATGGGAATAAAAGACTTCCTTGTTCCACAGGGTGCCGTGAATGAAAATACGTAAGATTTATACAACTCCTGTATAAGATTTATACAAATAAAATACAAAGACACAAGATGCTCAGACCCTGTATTAAGGGAATCACCCTTCTCTTCTGTGAGAATTATTTTAGCAAAAAGCGCCTGGCTGTCACTTATTTTAAGATGGGCTTTTTCTTTTTAAAGTGCCAAAATGTGTGTACAAAGACATTTTAGCAGAAAACTCTGCATACATCGTCCTTTAAGAAGGACAGGTCCTTCTCTGTCTAGAGTTTTTAAAACTTCCTCAAAAAAAACCAATAACCTGCCCTTCACCACCGCCACCCCCGGACTCTTACCCAGAGTCTCCGCCGTGTGCCTAACGAATCAAAGTGTTGTGTTATGATTGCCATAGCGACTGCAATCCCACAGCTGCCTTGACATTTCATCTTCTGCTGCTTATAAAATGCTTTCTTTTTGCCAAGGAAAACTTTTCTCAATTATTTAATTTTTTTTACTACACACTGTTCACTCCACTTACAAAATAAACATTTAGGAAAAAAAATCAGGGGAAAACTGCCTTGGTTCTGACCACATATTTTGCTAATTGCTTTTATTCTTCTCTCAAGTCATTTTAAAGGTTTTTGAGGCTGTACACTAAAAAACGTATACCTTGTTTTGCAGGTAAAATGATGATTGTGCCCTACTGCGTAGGGCCACCATGGGTGTGCAGGAACCACCTCCAGCCCCCAGGTGCAAGGGCATCTGCCCAGCTCTACCCTGTGAGGAGAGACACCAACCCCATCCTCACCCTCCTAGGCACTCAAACCTAGCCATGCTGCTTCACTGTCTCCCCACGTTGCTGCTCGCTCTCCCACCAATGCTTTCAGCTCTCAGCTCTATCAATCGATCACACACACTTCCCACGGGGCTTTAAGACCGTCACCGGTTCTCCTGTCTTCTGAGGAGGAGAAGAGACAAGACAGTAAATGACTAAGCATGCCTTTTTGTTCCTGCCCTAAAAGAGGGAAGGTTGTGCATGGGACAGAAGCCCCCAGGCAGGGTTTTGGGAATGCCAAAGAGGACGCAGCAGAGGAGGGCCACGGTCCCCCACTGGTGACACAGCTGTAGGGTCTAGCACCCAACGATTCTACTTTTCACATACAGACAGGGATAAGAAAGCACGATATGGTTTTTAAGTATATACAGAAGAGCTCTGCTAGCTAATTCATGTCACTGCTACTCATTTCACGAACAACCAACAGTTTTTAATTAGCTAAGCTGGTCACCCCCTTCCATTTCCAAAAGGAGGGAAGGACATAGCTGTCCTTCGAGCAGCCCACGAGGGGTGAGAAAGCACCTTCTCTGCAACCTTTCAAAGCTCTTCCCTCTGAGATGCTTTCCCATCCCAGCCTGCACTCAAGCATGTCTCAGGTAGCCTGGTGTCAGGAAGGTGTGGGCTGGAGACATGCTGGGACATGGAGATGTGCACAGGACATATCAAAAAGCAGTTGGTTCAAAATCCCAGTAGGTTGGATCATCTGCAGCTTGGCCAGGGTAGGAGACTCAGCACGTGTGTGTGTGTGTGTGTGTGTTTGTGTTGAAGGGATTTTGACTATGGTAAGAAGAAGCTTAAAACTCAGAGCTGTTTGGGCTGAGAAGAATTAGGGTTTTAAATGAAAGCTTCAAAACACCTTTTAACCATTTTTCTTTAATTGTCAGATGTGATGACAAATTAGAATTAACAACCCTTATCTGAAAAGCATGTATGTTTAACATGAGGAAGAAGGAAAACACCTTCAGAAGCAGTTAGCTTCCTGTCTTATGTTTTTGGAATCTAGCTGATGGCTCACAGAACGGATCTCAAATACGTATATATATAATCCCCACAGCAAAAAGTCGTCTATTTTAAAAGACAAGTGTTTGCTCACATGAGGAACATTGTACTTGAGTGTTCAGTCTTTGTGATCCATATGGATTTCATCAACTTGTTTGCCAGGAATTTACGAAAAACAAACTTTATTCATGTTCCTTAGAGAAATGAATTCAGTTCGTGGTCTGTGCAAAAAGAAATACAGCTTGGGAACAAAAAATGCCCAGGACATTCCTGGAACTGGAAGGTCAGAGAGCCAAAATAATTGATCCACTTAATATGTGAAATGAGTGACTTACAATGGCATCTTCATCAGCTCTGGAAGTACACGGTTTCAGCTTAGAAAGTGA
>JAOQGH010000001.1:160986623-161012063 GCA_025769975.1 Gallinago jamesoni
CTTAATATGTGAAATGAGTGACTTACAATGGCATCTTCATCAGCTCTGGAAGTACACGGTTTCAGCTTAGAAAGTGACATCCCATAAAGGGCCCCCAAATGTGAAGTGCTTTCAGAAGCCGCCCTGGAACCAGACACCCCTGTTGCTCTGAGAAGAAGCATTAACTCCAAATCCCAGGTTCCCTTTTCTGCTCTACCTTTGGCTTGAGAATTACTGAAATCCTATTTTCTGGCTGGTCCCTCAGTTGTGACAGAGGTTGGATTGCGTGTACTTTCTACATTGGGCAGGGGATGGAAAACAGGAACTGCTCTCCAAGCACAGAGGCAAACCCCCATCTTCTCAAACCCCTGCCCAGTCTCCTGGTCACCACACAAGGACAGTGTCCCTTTTCTCCTGATCTCCCCTGAGTCTCAGGACTCCTGCTGTCTTCATGTAGACATGGACAAGCTTCAAGAGAAGACTGGAGTCTCTCCCACCTCCACAGCCTTGCTCTGGAGCACTACACAAGGGCATTTTTTGAGGACATTGTAGAAATCACTGAGTTTCCCTGAACCTGGGTTTTCTACTTTCCCAGATGGAATTATTTGGGAAATATTGCTCCCCTCATAAACTTGGATGAATGTTAAATCTAAGACTCACCACTGTGATGATATGAGAAGAGGGAAGCTAACAAATGCTAGAGGAAAAAGTCCCTGCAAGGGTGGGACGGATCTGCCCAAACAGATGACACAGATTTACCCCAGGAGATGCAAATGGCTTGTTCTTCCAAATATGGGCACCTACTGCTACCTCAACTGTACTCAAGGTGCCTATGTGTTATTCTGAAACTCTTCTTCTGCCTCTTTGAGGAGTTTGCTCCCGATAATAACTTTTTTTCTAGTTCATTCCCTTTTCTGTGTCTTGCAATATTTCTAGGCAGAAAATATATGACGTTTTGTCTCATTTGTGCTTGCATGTTTTGACAGAGAGAAAAAAAAACAACTTCGAATGAGAACCTTTTCAACTACCTTAGACCTCCAATTTAAAGAAGGGTTATATAATCCACTAGAACCACATGTACCTGGAGACTAATGTTTTGGGAGCTAAAGTTAGATGAAAGGAGACTTACCCCAAATTACTCTGCACCATGCCTTGGTATATCAGTTTGTGTATAAAGAATTTAGTTTTATAACCCTAGGTTTGGTTTCCCATGGTTGACAAAAACCTGCAAATCTCTACATAATTTATCAGTATTTTTTTTTTACTGTATCAGAAAAAACCAGGAGGTTTCTGGAAGATGTGTTACCATACATTGCTAATGCAAACAGAGGCATTTATCTCCAACAACACTTACTTTAAAAGTACAGTCTAATGCAGGAAATGTATATTCTGATTCATTCTTAAAGCAAATAATTATGCAGATTAATCTCTATACTACCCAAATTTAAATAGCCAGGCCTAAAACTAATGCACTGCAAATGTTTATGGTTGCAACATCATAATATGGTATCTTTCTTATGAGCTTTTAAAGGAAGTTGTATTATTGCTCTGTGAGAGGCTTGTTACATTGAATTAATGTTGCATTAGAACCCTTTCAGTAAGTGAAATGGTATTACTCACTCATATAACATTCTTGGCAAGCCTCAAAAAACATTTTTAATACTCAGGAACTATGAGACAGAGCCAGACAGTGATCCAACATTTAAAACAGGACTAGGCACCTTATTTCAAAATTGCAGCAGCGAGGGAAAAAAAAAAAAAAAAGGAAAAAAAGAGAAAAAAAAAGCCATTAAGTTCTTAAGCCTAAAGGCACCTACTTTTGGTAAATATTTCTATGTACCCCTGACCTCTGACCACAATAGAGTAATTTAGCCTTTTCTTCATGTGTTACTATGGAAAATAACTTGTGAAACCACAATTATTTTTCAAATACTGAGAAAAACATCAGTAGCTGATCCGTTCTCAGAAAATAAACCTGATGTACTTTAAAGGTGCACAGCCTGGTGCTGGCAGGGAGGGAGGGAGGGACTGTCCCTTTCTGTCCCCAGCTGGAAAGGCCTCAGCAGAGTTCCCTCCATCCCTTTCTCTGTCTGAGCAGCGCAAAGGGACCAAATCACACGAGCAAATCCATGGTTACCCCTGCTTAGCATTCAGACGATGACACTTGGCTTGCCTTTCTCATGGCAGCAACCACCCTCCAACGCATTCAACTCCTTGGGCTGTCCATCTCTCAACGAGACTTCAGGTGGCTCTTGGAAACACGCTAAGAAAGTGAAAACCCCTGTGCGTCATGGGTTAATTTTTATGCCCACGATGATCCGTGGCTGTTTACTTTTTAAACAAATGCCTGATATACACTACAACTGTCTGAGTGCACAGACAAAAACAGATCACAGGAAATCTCTTTGACAGCCAGGAAGGCAGAATTGTTAACTGGGTCTGCATGACAGGAAAAAAAAAAAAAAAAAAGAGAGGAAAAAAAAAAGTTGTGAGATCTCAGGGAGAAAAGTTAATGCTACAAAAAAAGCCCCACAAATGGCTGTTTTCTAAGAAGAGACATCTATTAATAGCACGGGTATAAATAACTCTTTCCATTTTATCTGGCGGATTATTGTGGCTTTTCACCCCAGTTTTTTTTCAACGGAAGTAAAGAAGATTCTGTGATACCAAGCAAATAAACCAACCCAATAGAAAATTATCACTGGAGATAAGAAAGCACACTAGGTTATTTATTGCTATATTTCTATATTTTGTTTCAGTTCTCCTTTGATCTGTGTTAACGCAGGCATTAAACTGACAGTTTACGGTCACAACACATACTGCGATATCGAAAGCCAGTCGTGTATATGGGAGTATCAAATTGTTCATTTAGAGCCAGTTACAAGTTTTGGTTAATGCAGTTCTCGGGGGTCTAGATTCATCCATACAAATAAAATGTTTACCAGCTATTTAAAACAGGAGTAAATAGAGAAACTGTATGTGCTCCTGGTTTTTAACATATAAACATCTGCAGCAGACACTGGGGTGGATTCTCTTTCCAGTTACGGTGGTGTAACAAGAGTTGCTTCACAGACGGCAGAGGAATTTCAGCAGTAAATGAAAAAAGAATAAGGCTCATTGTGCTTTTAATTTTGTTTCATGTAGGCAAGAGGGGAGAAAATTGATTTTAGTCCCAGCCTTTTTTTTCTCATACATGTCACTGATGCATTTTCAACCCTTGGAGAATTGGTGAATGTGGGAATACAGGCTCTAATACAAAACACTTGGCCTGTTTTCAGTTCCTAACACATACTCCAGAGTTCATGTTATGGTTATCAGAAAGAATCTATGAAAAATGAAGCTGCACACAACTGCAGACCATCAGCGTGGCTTAACCCCGTCAGGCGGGGATGAAGCAGGAAGTGCTTTGTGACACTGACTGGCAGAAATACAAACTGATGAAGAAAATACGCGGCAGGAAAGAGGGTCTTAGACGGTGAGTTAGAGCCGAGGACATTAACTATGACTACACTCTGCCAGGGCCAAGATCAGAGGAGCCTGACATACTTGTTAAAGGTTTCATCAAAAGGATTAGTTCCAGCAGCTTTTTTTAACCTTTCCTACAACACAATTTACCCAAAGGTGGCCGAGGGCAACAGGGGCTGCCCTGTGAGATAACATTTTTAATTGTACAAATGCCATTCTTGATGTCATAATCCCGAGGTTAATGCGGTCGCAGGTCCCGAGCAGATGTGCCCTCGGCTGCCCATCCTACGGAGCGGTGGCCACGCAGACAGTGAAAATGGCCACAGCCCAGTGACGAATTAGGCAACCGCCCTGGGTGTTTTCCCACATTTCACCCAGGTCCTTTTGTACTCTGTTAAACATTCTGAGCCCCTATGGTAAAGCAAACAAACAGAAAAAAAAATAATAAAATCATTCATGCAATGTATTAGCAAGCACCAACAGCCAAGTGTAGCCACTGCTTAATGGGACAGAGAGCTCAGGGGCAGGGCAAAGCAGTTGGTGATTGAAGGAAAGGAAAAGGAGAAGAGCGCAGAAAACATCTGGATACCACCATGCTAAATCTGACACCTTGTTGCACTTTGGTAGTACTGATTAATAAGAAATATATTTTCAAAAAGAGAAGCTTGACATCTTCTGTTAAATTCAAATACACCTGCTAGATTTTAACAGAGATCAGATTTTCCACAGGGCGAGAATTTGTGAATGGGTTTGCAGATGATGTTCTCTTCTCTTCCTTCAGAAACAACATTTCTTAGAAGAGGTGTCATTCAAAGAGTAAAGTTTTCTTCACTTTTAAACAGAGCAAATGGTTTGCTCCATGTGCTAAGCTGTTGGCTTTACCACCAGTTCCCAAGTAGGAAAGCGTGCCTCGTTGGTGTGACTCAAGCACACGAAGTTTTCCAGTTCAATTAAGCAAATGAACTGAATTCAGCCAAGTTCTATATAAGGGCCAGCTTGAATATTGCTGCCCCACACTTCCAACACCTGCAGCATAGTACAGAGTAGTCCAGTGGTGTTCATGTGGGAGTGGGAATGGGTGAAAAGTAGCAGGCTATGACACTGGGAGAGGGACAGCAGTTTTAAGAACAAGCAGTTCCATTTTGGGGGTCTACATTTGGGACGGGTGTCATTAGGAGGTGCATCAAGTTGGGTCACTCTCATACTGGATTCAGAAAGCCTGGGGAAAACCAACAACTGGTCATATTCTTGTTTCGTGTCATCTGCATTGCCTACAAAAGAGGAGTTGCTCCTCTCAGGTGCAGCTATTGTAACTCAGCTTCTTCTGCCCTCAGACCTTGGTTATCAGGTAACTCTGTGCATCACAAGACTGAAGGATATGTCACCATGGATTCACATGTCTCTGGTAATGGCCACAATCTTGTACGGCAAATCTGGGGGAGGAGTTCAGAGAACATGAGATAGGACAAGAGAAAATGGCCTCAAGTTGTGCCAGGGGAGGTTTGGATTGTATGTTAGGAAAAATTTCTTCACCAAAAGGGTTGTCCAGAATAGGCTGCCCAGAGAAGTGGTTGAGCCATCTTCCCTGGAGGTATTTAAAAGATGTGTTGATGTGGCACTTAGGGACATGCTTTAGTGGTCGACTTGGCAGTGCTAGGTTAAAGATTGGACTCAATGATCTTAAAGGTCTTTTCCAACCTAAACGATTCTGTGATTCTATGAAGCTTTGATTATCAAGGATAAGGTTTAAGTTTTGGACTTTTTAAGGTTATTAAATTCTCTCTTGAATAATTTTGGATCCACATACCAGTCGGACCTTACAGTCTTAGGCTATACCCAAACTTCAACAGAGTGGAAGTAATGCAATTTATCCCTGCAAGCACATTGTACAGAACACATCTCTTTCAACAAGTATGACTGCACAGTCACTAGGGCTGAAATTGCCACACAAACACTACCCTAAACTGCTCTTCATCGTTGTACCTTGCAGCAGTCAGGAAGGAAAACTGTGTATTTGCGTAAGATATGTGAAAAGAGGGTTGCTCCTCCTAAACACTGCATAAATTGGGAACGAGGAAGGGGACAATCATACAGGGAAAGGAGTAATTAGTGTGGTGGAGCCAAGTCACTCAGCGAGAAAACTGATGGAATTGGGAGGGGAAGGGGTTATTTAAAACAGGAATTGGGGAAAAGCTAACAGGTGCTGGGGAGCACTCAGGTCAGATAAAGACATCTGCTGGAGATGTCAAGAGCACAAAGGTAACTCTGTGTCTGGGAGCAGAGGGTAGGATAAAAATGACAACTGAAGAGGAAATGGGAAAGACTGTGACTGTAGAGGTACATCCCAGCAAAGAAACAGGGTGTCAGATGGCGGAGTAAAATACAAACAGACACACAAAAACTGTGAATACAGATACTTGTGAGGAGCCTGGAAGAAAAAAAAAAGGGGGGAGGGGGGCAAAGAAAAAAAGAAACAGGTGCACTAGAATGGCTGGCACAGAGGGAGGAGGATAACATAAAAGCATTTCTGAAACGCGACGGAGTGGTAAATATTAAGGCAGAAATATCCTGCCATTAGGCTTTATAAGTGAATGAGAAGTCTTTGAGAGACTCACTAGCTTTTATAGACAATATAGGCTTGACTTAAAACTGTTAGCTGGCCTACAAGCTGCATTACATGGGAGATCTGATAGGACATTCCTAATGATCCTCTGACTGAAATACAGAAATGAACCAGTATAAAATATAACAGATGGACAGATCGGCTTACACAGATGAAGCAATTTATATCATCAGTTCTGTGAGATTTTAAGTCATTGAAAGCTGATCATTTTCCTTTGACAAATGTGTGACTACATTTAGTCAGCTTATGGTAAAGCATATTGCAACATATGCATTCATTCATTTAAAGTGAGTGAAAAAAGAGTTAAAAAAATAAACTGCCCGAGCCTTTATGCAATCTACTTTTGTTTAATGCAAGGAACACAGAACCCTTTCAGTTAATTGCATGTTTGATCATCAATATCCTGTCTTTTGCAAGTAAATACTCCCACGCAAGAAATTCAAATAAGGTACTTCTGAGTATAGAAGCTTTCAACTACTTTCAGTTTATTTATCTAGGTTATTCCACATGTTGGTGTTCATCTTTCTCATAACAGAACCTGAAGACAATTCGCTTGATGAGCTTTAATAAAAGGCAATAAACAGAGCTAACAATGTAAAAGTAAACACACAGGACCAGTAGCATCATATAACATGACAGGATTTATGATAAACGACCCTTTCAGCAAAAACACTTGATTAGACTTTTTGTCCCTATCCCTAGGACACATGTGGATTCACACTATGTTTCCGAATTAATTGTTTTTACAGAAGTTGAGCACTGCCTTGCTCCTGGCTCTGCTGCAAAGAAACATTTGTGAGCTGAGGGTGATCCATTTACGCCAAGTCCATGGGAAAAGTCCCATTTGTGGTAGTGGTATGGGCAAGGTCCCCACACCAAATACTACTAAGACATCTCAGCCAGGGGGCAGAGCTACGTCCTTCCTGTGGGTGATTGCCATTCCTTTCATTGCCCACCCGAGCAAAGCAACTTTGCTCTTAAAAGTAGCCATTTCTTGTGATTTCAAGTGCTCTTAGGCTCCAGGTTTTGAGTCTCATGGATTTTGAGTCTTGTGGGCTAAAAACAAGGACTAGAAAGCTATGGGGTTCACCCATAATGGTATGGTTAGAACCAGCGTTGCAGGGTACATAGAAATGTTCATAAGTAATGTAGCGAGCCACAATCAAGTGAGTCGCTTCCCCAAGGCTGGCATAGGCCTACCTGGTGGATCTGTTACTTGGCAGCTGGAAGTTCTCTAGCCCCCTCAGCCTGGAACTCATATCAGGCGACACAAGTGAACTCTGGTAAAGACTCAAAAGGGGACCCTAGCATAAGCTCCATACAGCCATAAAAAGCAGCTGCCAGGACACAGCCCTTGAGAGATTTGCCTCTCTGCTATTCTGTGTCTCTAAGGTCAAATTTGAATTTTCATATTCTCTGATTAGGTACCACGTCACCTCAGAGGTACCAAGCTCTTTCTATACTAAACTTCCTTGGTACCTAAATACCTTTCTCCTGTGCATGTCCACAACAACCTAAGTTTTCATGGTGTCAAACAAACTGGCACTTAATTCACATCTGAGACAGACGATTCACAGAGTTCGTACTCCTCTGCCTGCAAAGGCCGATTTGGTTTTGTGTCATACCTTTCAACATCTCTAATAAATAAAGTAGGCACCTAAGTCTGAACTGCATAGACCTGGATCCCTCGATGTGGAATTCATGGCCAAGAACCCTCTCTTGAATGTCTAGCTATTAAGCCAACCATTTCTCACAAGTAACAGTCAAAAGAGGAAAGAAAGTCTTCATATTTCTGACATTCCCAGAGAATACTTTAACCCTAGCTTCTGCCTTCTGTCCCTCTTTATGGGAATGGTTGCACTGAGGTAAACAGCTCCAGGAGCTGTTTCGTAGCTGTGACCCCAATTAGCAGTAGGTTTTTCTTTGCAACCCCAAAATAGGTGTTTCACTTTCAGAAGTAGTGCCTGAACTACACTATCTCATAAGTATTTCCTAATAACCAGCTAAGTTTTTCCACTCTGTGCCGACTTCTGTGGATCTGCTTTCTGGCACTTTCTCTCCTCATGGTCTGATTTCACTACTGGCAAAGACACAGATCCCTCTAATCTAATGATGTCAGCAGTCTGAAAGATGAATGCATAATCTAAGACAGCCCTCTAGGCTCCCTCTACAGTAAGTGGAGAGGAATTGGTGTTTCCAGGCAGTGCCACATCCCTTACCACAACAGCTCCATCTAAGATGCCTGGCTGAATCCAGAAGTCTAAAAGGAATTTCTAAAAGAAACAAGATAAAATGAAATTGTGAAATATGGTACCAGTGAAAAAAGTTTCCCAGTTTCTATTCGACAACACTGAGAGGTTTTTGAAGGCTTTACCTAAATCCTCAACACCAAGTGGGTGTAAATCAGTCAGCCAGTTCCTGTGACTGCAGAAGCTGAATATATTATCTTCCAACTCAAGGCTATATAAGGCTTTCCAGTCCCAAACAAAGAATATTAGAAATGGCAAGAGCCTGCGCAACTCAGAGCCAAGCACTGATGACGTTTGAAGTCAAGCTAAAAATACAGCCCCTGTCCAGATCCCAAACAAGGCAGGCAACAACGGCAGATGGTTATAGGGGATACAGTGGCAGGGATACACAAGACACAACATTATACTATTGCTGCTGCCTGCTACCTCCATTGAGTGCATCTCCTGGAATTTCTTACAAATCAGTTATTAGTTACAAGTTAGTTACTTTACATTCATTCTGAAAGATGTTTTACCAAGTTGGTAAATGCATGTCAGACAGGGCTTGGCTGCCTGGTTTCCGGGTTTGTGTCATGTAAACTCATTAACTCTTACAGTGTTTCAGCAGTCCTTGTTGAGTAATGCAGTACCCATTCAAACTTCTGTTATCATCCCTGTATTCACATGTATCACTGTATTCTTAGCACAATGCAAAATTTCCCCCCAAAATCCAGACTCATCAGTTCAGCCGTTTCCAAACACCATGTAAAACAGCATCCTGCTTTGAATTCCTGCTCCCTACAAGAGCAGTAGAAAGGAGACTTCTGTGTCCAGAGGTCAGTGTTTGGGAAGTCCCTTCTGTAACTTGGGAGCAGGTCCATCTTTCTTCAACTGACCTTGTTTCTTTATAAAAACTAAACCAAAGTTTGTTTAACCTCTAATTGACAAACCTCTAGTGGTAAATTTCCATGGCCTCCTGGTATAGTTTAGCATTTAGTCACCCTTTATGTCAGAAAGTCTTTTTTTGCCAAAATCTCTTTCATTACAGTTTAATGAAATTATTTCTTCTCCCTATGGACCTGAAAAGCAGATGATTCCCCTCCTTTTGGAGGTTAAATTTAAATGCTGTCATCACTGCCCCTCTTTCCACTGCATCTTCGTATGTTATGCTGGGAATCAGCAAATAGCTTTGGTAAGCATAAACTGCCACATGTGTCAAAGGTAGAAGCACCATCCGGCTTTTAAAGAAGTCAGTCCCATGTGTGGTTTTGTGCTGTGGGATGTTTTGAGAAACTGTTGTCTCTGTATCATTATCTGGGTACCTTGACTTTCAGCTGGGAAATACCTTTGCTTGCTCATGGTAGGATTTAACTTGTCTAAAAGAAAGTATCATCTAACGTGTAGTCAGTTAGTCTAAGCACACTTTTTAGGTTACCCCTGATTGAAGGGAGAGAAGAATCCCTGGAGAGAGAGAAGAATTCCTGTTTCAGACTATACCCCTGCAGTATGATGAATCCACCTTAAAGGATGCATTTAAGTTGCAGCTAGAGAGACCTTAACCCTAACAATCAGCTCTAGGATCACAAAATGCATTTTTACATACTTCAGCAAGTGGTTTTCAAGTGCAGACTTTTCAGGAGACAGGATAGGAAGGCTTTTACCACTTTCCAATCAATATGTCCTATGTAGTGCTCTATTGCTGTCCGCAATACAGCCTACTCCTACTCTGTTAGGACCCTGTTCAGGAATGCTTTCTGCACAACTTTGCAAGCAGTACGTGAGTGCTGTAGCACTAGTGGGAATTCATGTGTCAAGGAATTCCTCACATGGAGTTACATGAAAAACTTAGACAAAAATTTGGGCTTGAAAAGGCAGAAGACAAACCTATTAATTGGGTGTGGCCTGGTGGAGGCCATAAACTTAGAAATTCTTTGGCCACACTGGTGAATGGCTTGCTTTTTAAATCTTAGGCGGGGTGGGGGGGGAAAGCAGCAGAGCTCCCTCGAAGCCCGAGAGGATGGTGGTAGATAGGATATTTTCCTTGCTAATATTCAGATACACTTTCTGGCACCGCACCCTGCAACTTAATTTACTGTGAAACTGTGCCTTAAAGTGTCAGTCTGTCCCTAAATAAAGATTAGGGGATATGGTTTTATAGAAACACCGAGACTGACTGACTTTCTTTCTTTCTCTTTCTTTCTTTCTTTCTTTCTTTCTTTCTTTCTTTCTTTCTTTCTTTCTTTCTTTCTTTCTTTCTTTTCCTTTTTTTTTTCCATTCTTTTTTTCTTTTTAGTATTGAATGTGGAGAGGAAAAGGCAGGCAGATGCATGTCATAAATAAACCCAAAGTGAACAAAGAACAGATCTCCCGAGGAACTTGCTGTCTCAGTACTTGGAGCACAAAGAAATGAAGTAAGCACGGCCCTTCATAGAGGAAGTCCTTCACTTCCTCAAGAAGTTCGAACATGCCGAGAAAGCAAAACAATTTCACAAGGCCAAGGTATATGGGCTTCTAATCCCATGAAAGTAGTATATGCTCTGCTGCAAATCCAGAGTCAACAGAGCTTTCCTTTAACACAGGCACAGCACAGTTAAACCATGGGTCTCATACCGATAAGGTTGTTATCACTCAGGAATTCTTTTAGAAAGTGTCAGGTTTTTCTTTGCAGGATTAA
The DNA here is from genome assembly GCA_025769975.1 of Gallinago jamesoni. NCBI lineage: Eukaryota > Metazoa > Chordata > Aves > Charadriiformes > Scolopacidae > Gallinago > Gallinago jamesoni. The sequence continues at coordinate 160,997,593 of JAOQGH010000001.1, forward strand.
AGCAGAGATTAGAAAGAAATTCTCTCGCTCGGTCCTTTTTTTCTCCCCTAGCTAATTCAATAGATTATAACATAGATGGACCTTAGCGTGCTTCAGACCTGAGGGGCAACAACAGCACGAGCAAGGAAAGCTCATAAGCATTTTAAAGCACTGTCTGTTTTAAAAATGCTGGTCCGTGGTGATTCGTGTTCTGTGAAAACCCCGGAAAACAGCAGGAAAAAAATATATGCAGAACTCACCATACATTGCAACGAAACCTTGATAGGATCTGCCCTATTTACCCAGTGTTCAGCACAATAGTTTTATTTCCCTTTCAGCAAACCCCCTACAAAGAGAGCTGTGGGTGCGGGGGGGCGGGGGGGGTGCAGCGTTGGGGATGTGGAGCGGAGCCAGAGATGCCCCCCACCACACACACATCGCCCTTCCTCCTGGGCTGCTCTGCACAGGGGCTGCACGTCAGCAGCAGCAGCGGGGCGAGGAGGAGACGACAGCTGGGGCTGGAAGGAGCCAGAGGGAGGAGGAACCGCTCCCAGCAGCACAGCTCCGGCCACAAATATTTCCTGATAAGTGCCGCTGGAGCGATGATGGTTGAGGGACACAAGCAAGGAGGAATCTGGAAGGAGACGTTGTGTATCACTTTGGGGGGATGGGGTAGAAGGGGAGAAGAAATCAAGACAAGATTTCATGACCTAAAGATGAGCCGCTCTACCTGGAACTTGTCTATTTTTTCAGCAGTATCAGCGTGTCTAATAAAAGACGTTGCCTCTCCCCACAGTTTGTGGTTCGTATAGATTTCCAGATCAGCATATTTAGCTATTACATTTCTAATCCAGTCTTTCAGAAAGCTGGTGGGAAAATTAAAATGAAGAAGTCGCCGATCACAAGCCAGAGGGAGATGCAAGTAAATAACTAGACTGGAAAGCTGCTATAACCCTAAGAATCACATGGTCTTTGCCAGTTGCAAGTTTTGGACTCAGGCATATCCTGATCAATGCTTACAAATACTTAATGGGAGGGTGTCAGGAGGACAGGACTGGTCTTCTCTCAGTGGTGCCCAGTGACAGGACAAGAGGAAATGGGCACAAACTTGAGTTTAAGAAGTTCCACCTAAACATGAGGAGGAACTTCTTTACTGTGAGAGTGGTAGAGCACTGGAACAGTCTGCCCAGAGAGGTGGTAGAGTCTCCTTCTCTGGAGACATTCAAAATCCGCCTGGACAAGTACCTGAGCAACATGCTCTAGGTAGACCCACTCCGGCAGGGGGGTTGGGCTAGTTGATCTCCAGAGATCCCTTCCAACCCCATATGATTCTATGATGATTCTATGATTCTATATACCTGTTTTGACAGCTCTCAGTCCTGGCATGTGCTGAGGAAAGGGGAGGGAGGCAGAAGCTGGAGTTCCCAGCTTCCCCATGGCAGTGTCACAGCAACTGAGACAGACTGGGACACAGACAGAGCTGAATCCCACTTCCAAATATAGTGGAAGATGGCCAGTCCACAGCAGAGCCGTGATTCCTCGAGGTGTGAGGCTGGCCCCAGAACTAAAGGCAGCATCTGCTCTTGCACTGGATGTAGGGACTCTCTGCTTATTTTTGCCAGACTCATACTCACGCTCATCACCAGCTCCCACCTTTGGTCTATTCTTTCTCTCACCTTCCCTCTGCATCCACGTCTGTGCTCCTCCACACTTTCCTGCCCTTCTGCACCACCAGCAGCCCCTGCCCAGGACTGCTTTTGTCCCTCTATCTTCTCCTGGGCACGTCCTGCCCTGAGGATTGTTAGCTCCTGCTCCACACAGCCAAGACAAGAGAAGCTGGGCTCATCCAGAGCTCCTGCCCCACCAGCACGGCACCAAAGTCTCCCCTAGGCACAGTCCCCAAAGCCATCCTGGGGAAGGATGGCTTCTCAACTGTAGGGGACAGTTCTTCCGAGCCTCCTCCTGGCCCAGGTCCTGCTCGCCCCTCGATCTCCCTCTGCATCACCAGTAGCATGAGGCTGCAATCAGCAAAGGCAGAAAACAGGTTAGACCATGGACACCTACTTCCAACAACACATTTTTTCTCCTACACAACCCGAATTTTCTCACAGACGAAGGGTCTCTCATGTCACTGTGAATGGGGAGCAGTGTGCTGCAGCAGGGAGCAGCAGAAATGAGGGACCATGGGGAGCGATTCATCCCTCTGATCACAGGAGCAACACAAGAGGCAGGAGCATGCCCCAGTTTTGTAATGTGCCAAAGGAGAAACAGGAACCATAGCTTCCTGAAAAATCTCATTTATAACTATGTGACCCCATTTTTCCTTATTCAAACTCCTGTATCGTCTTTTTCCCCATACACATGCACATCATCTTATGTATTGTCCCAGATGAAATGACAGTATTTGCCCTACAAACGCCACAGAGAAAAGCTACAAATACTGTTTATGCTTAGAGCATGTTTTTATTTCTTCCGGCAGAATTTAAATCTTTTTCTTCAATTGGCTTCCAATGGGTTAACTTAAGATGATTTAAAAAAAAAAATAAAATAAAAGCTTACAGCTCCTGAGATAGTATCAGCCCATTAAACATAGGTAAGAATATGAGAGGGAAGGAGAAGGGAACAGATATTATATATGTAAGGAAAATTAAAACTCAGGATGTTGGGCGTGGGGGGAATGTGCTTTGAAGTACAAAAGATCCATTGTTAATGTGGGACAAAACCTCCCCAGTATGGGACAGAGATAAAAAGGAGGGAGTTTCTAACAGATCAAGGTCAACCAAGATATATGAATAACATAAATGCTATTAATCTCGTACAGCATGAATCAGAGAATTGCAGCAGGGTATAGCTGTGTGGCGGAGTTCATGGCATGAGTGTTTTATGCCACTTTGTATTAGATAATGAGCGTATTCATCACAGACTCCTACACATCATCCAAACTGGCAGAGAAGGAGCTTTAAGGAGCTTGAGAGAACAAATCAAAGAGTTGGATCTAAAGCTCAGAAAGGTAATAGGGATGTTCAAATACTGCCCCAAGTTTAGATATTTGCAGGCATCCATACAATCTGACTCTGCAGGAAATAGCGTGAGAAAGAAGCTCTTAGTTGGACAGCTTGCTGCTTATTATTTATGATGCTGCCTCTGTCATAACAGCCAATTTTACCAATTAGAAAAGACATAGAGCAATATAGGAAAAGACTACACCAGAAAAAGTCTCTCTTTCTTGCTGCCTTTTTATATGTTTTTTAAATCCTCATGGCTGCAAATTCAGAGACACAAAGAGAATCGATTTTCATCTTGGAGGGCTTAATCTAAACATTTTTGGGAAGCAAGAGACTGAGCCATACTGGAGTCAAAAAGTACATAACCAGATGTAATTCTGATTTCACATGTTGTATTTCCCCACATTTTAGTCTCCTGAAATTCCAGAGACACATGTGTTCCACAGGAGAAGCTTAAGGGATAATTTATCTTGGGGAGGAAGGAAATGAAAATGTATACATGTGTGTATATAATTTTGACAACAATCTGCAACCAGATTGTTTAGGGTGGTTTGCACTTCCATTTATTCTTTCCAAACAAACATTTTAACTCAATGACATGGATCTATGTAGCATGGTTTTCCTGATTGTTATGCTTTTCGGATTTTTGAAAGAAAACTGAAATACAGTTGGGACCAAATTAAAATTCCAAAACCAACTAATTCCTTCTCCCTGAGGTTAGCAGGGTTTGCTCAGCATGAACCTAGACTTGCATTCAAGTCCACATTTTGGTGCCATGTAATCAATGGAAAAGGGCAAGCCCCATAATGGGGCCAACTCTCCTCAATGAGTACATCCAAAGTTTAAAAAAAAAAAGGGATTTTGAAAGAGGGGCTGGTTGTTTGTAATGCAGTAGCATCTAAAGGCTACGTGACATTTGGAACTATTCTGCAACACTCTATATATGCATATACATACTCTGTGTGTGTATGTATACACTATGTATATGTGTATCGTACAAATACATACTTGCAATATATACTATAAACTGCTTCTCCACTTGATCTTTAGGAGTTATATTGTTCGAGCTTAGTGAAGGGAAGTTGGAGCGGAGGAGGGGGGGGACTTAAAAGAGCAGGAAGGACTGGAATAGTTCAAGGTAAAGCACCTTGAACAACAGCGTCACTCCTCCAGCTAACTTATGAAATGGGCTCGAGCAGGACAGGAAGAACAATGGGAGATCACAGGAAAATCAGCAGAACTGTCTAAAGAACTCTCAGTACAATCATCAATTTTTGTAGGGAAAATCAGGCAAAAGCACAGAGCGAGATTCAGACCAGTAAATTCTCATTGTGGTTACCTATATCCAAGTAGGATCCTGAAAAGCCTATACTGGCCAGTAGCACCTGAGCCCAAGGGTCCTGCAGTCCCCCAGTGCCTCTCTGGTGAGCCTGGAAGTTGCCAGGGCCCCTTGTCTTGATCACACTCCTCTCTGGAAAAAGGCATCCAGCATCCACGCAGGCTCTGCAAGCTCCTACTTCACCTCCTGCAGAACTTATCTACGCTACTGAATATAACCCGCCTGGGATGGTTAAAGGCTCTCCCTCTTAAAATAGGTGCTTGCTGCCTTCCGGATCCCTTCTGGGAATGGCTCTGGTGCCCTACATGGATGATGGCTTTGCAGAGGCGTTTCAGGCTCATCTCGCCTACAAGCCTACCTAGTGAGCCCGTGGTGCAGAGAAGTCCCTTGCCACCAGACTTCCCTGATGCCAGGGCCTGCTGTCTCACCGGATGGGGACAGACCATCAAGAACGTGAGTCAGAGGAGGAGGAGTCAGGGGCAAGAGGCAACCCAACCCTACAGACTCAACATCAGGGCATTGAGCTGAGAGGAGAGAATCAGAACCATCAGACCCAGCTTCTACAACATTTTAGCCAATGGATGTCTTAGATAGGAGCCTGCCCCAGTCTCTTTCTGCTCCCTGAAAATTGCCAGCTACACCAAACAGGTACCCTCAAGCAGTACCTCAAGGGGTACCTTCCCGAGTGAGGGGAAACTGAGGCAGCCTCAATTTCTGCAGGAGGGGAGGAGACACTGTGAGAAGGGGCAAGGGAAATGGTTCATTCCAGGAAAAACTGAAGTGGGTCAGAGCATCTTCTTTCCAGCTATAGAGAATTAAAATATGAACTCTTCACGCGTGAGAGCAGCCCCACAAGGCTGGGAAGGCAGCGGAAGATGCTTCAACCTCCACTCCTGCCCTACTGTACAAACACTCAGCCAGGGCACAAGAACAAATAAACAAAAATACTAATATTCATAGTCACATAGTTAAGGAGTTGTGAACCTAACATTTGGGGGCTTTTTCAATGGAATTGCTACATTCTGTTTACTCGGATGTGCAAGACTGAAAAAACCCCACCTATCAGAGGCTTTTACCTCATAGTTAGATATAGCGGTGAAGCAGTTAACACAGTTATGTATCACCGTGTTGGCATGGGGTTTTTATCTTTTATTGGCACACCATTTTATCCCTGGAGACAATAGGAGATTGTTCTCACTGTGTGTAAAAAGATCTTGTTCTGGCAAGTAGGGTTTCCCCAGTCAACACGTTTAAAATCCTTGGTAAGGGAGACGTACGCCGTGTTGGGACCGGCCTGCTAAGCGTCTCCTCGCAGCAACAACCCCTGCGCCATTAACTGCTCCCGGGGCTGCTGCAGCACGAAGCCCATGCCTGATGTCAAACGAGGAAGAGGAGGAAGCCAAACCCGTAACCCTGTACTATACTGGTACTGCAAAGACACGGGGAAAAAAAAGCTGGTTGGTCTTCTCCAGACGTTAACTTACACCATAACTGTTAGAAACTAAGTGGTGAGAGGAAAAGGCATGGGCTTGGGAGAAGCCATTTTGTTGGCTAAAAAATGCAAAATCCATATGAAAACAGAGGCTCTGATTTCCCGCTTCGGGTGCTTTTGTGTGTTCTGATAGAAAAGATGTACAGGATTTCCTTTTTAATTCGTCTCTTTCTGGTTGTATAAATAGTGCAACAGATAATTACAGCAGTTGGAGGCATTAGGGATAAGACGGTGTTTACATCAGAGATGTACATACAAGATTATGTGTGCATGGTAAATTTTTATCTCCATCTTTAAATAAATATTATGCTTCATGCACACCCAAAGTCTTGAAAGCAAGCTGTTTTAGTGTAAACAATTAACTTCCTGGCCAATTGTTGAACTATTTGATAACTTGTTGCTGAGAAATTCAGATTCTGTTCTGTTGAATACACCTTGCAAATTTTGATTAGACAGATAATCCACCCTAGATTCGTCCAGACTTTGTGAAGTTCATTTGTAGTCACAGCACAGTGTTTGGCTGACCTGGTATTTCAGTTGCTCTTGTTTGCAGAGGTTACGAAGTGATTTGGTTGCTACTAGATTTGTCAGCAATTAAAAATACAGGCACGAACTATGGCAGCCTCTGCCATGTATGTCATGAGTGCCCTCAGTTCAACCCTTCTGACAAACACGTTTTGGATCTCAGATTATGTAGAAGCATAAAGTCTTTCGCAGTTGGAGCTGCAGTCGGCTTTCAAAAAATGTTTACGGAGCGTAAGGCGGAGCAACAGTGATTACAAACCCAACCAAACCCCCAGGCTCCACGGGGATATGAACCGCCCAGAAGGTCATAGCAGAGCTGTGATCCTATAGCCATGACTATTTTCCAGATGCAATGAAATTCATCATCTTGCGGCAGATGGAAAATGAAAAGCTATCTCCTTGCCCTGCAGGGATCAACCTGCAGCTGCATTTCCCTCTCTGCCTTTTTTCTGCAAGGCCCAGCTAGCTAGAGATGTGTCAAGAAATTCTTTAGGGTTTGGGTGGGTTTTTTTCATTTTACTTAAGCCCTGGAAGTAAACCACCAAACAAATTAAAAGGCATTTTTTTCCAAAGCAAAATGGGACTTGAGGAGAGGTGTCCTCAATGACATCAAACCAAACCAATCTGATTCAGGGGAAATAAAATGTTCAAATGGCTTAGCTTCGGCATCATTTGCCAAATGAAGGCAGTAGCACTTTTATTCAACAGCCTGCATTCGGGATTTGGGAGATACTGGTCCAACCTCTGTCGTTCCCTACTGGGATGTGAAATCCTCAGCAGCCCTCTCTCGGGAGAGGATCGTGCCCGCCCCAACAAAGCAGCCCTGCTCTGCCAAACTCTCCTCCTGGAGCTGTTCCACCCCTTTGTATAAAGTAATTACTTAAATATACATTGAACAAAGAGAGAGGGAAATGACTTTAAGGCCTATCAGTTAGGGTGCTCTACTGGGAGGTAAAGCAAACGAGTGAATAATTCATAAATGATGTTGTTATTTCAGTGACCCAATAAATTTTTATTGGGGAAGAAAAAGTCATCATCAGGAATTGTGGAAACAGCCCCCAGACACCTCGTTATGTGAGGGCACTATTTTGGGGGCGTAATTGTCGTGGCCCAAATAGATACAAATTAAAAAATCCCACGCTAGGGACATGAGAATTGAAGCCTTGCCAGGCAAGTGCTCTAGTGGTGAAAATGGGAAGTGGAGTTTGTTTGTTTCAGAGGCTCACCTTTAAAAAAGAAAACAATTGCACCTAAGGCTATTAAGGAACTCAAGTCAGCCCACAGTTTTAATAAATTAAAGATAGGGCCAAACTGCAGGGTTCCTGAGCTAATGGTTTTAAAAGCATCCTCCCTGCTTTATTTGGAGGCTCTGGACGCAATGTGGCAAGGTACCTCCGGGTCCTGCCGATGTCTGGGAAGAGCTCCTTCGCTTGCTGGCACTGCAGCCCAGGAAGAGCCGGAGGTGCCGGCTGGGCAGAGAGACCGCTTGAAAGCAACTCAGATGCCACAAAAATCAATAATAAACTCCCACATTTCCTGATAGATAAGAAAGGGAGATGAGCAAGATACCTGATGGGTACCACATTACAGGCCCCAAGTCTCGCCGAAGAAGAAGCTGGAAAATGCGGCTAAATGAATCAAGTGTCATCAGGAGCAATGTCCGTGTCTATCAAGAAACTTTATGCCCATATTTTCATCTTTGAACCATAGCAAAGCAAGGAGAGGGTGGCTGGCTACAAAAGGTAAGTTATTGTGACAAAAAGCACGTTGTTGGAGGATTTAGGCATTCCTGCTGCAGAAAGAGGTAACACAGTGCCCTGAGACGAGCTCCTAGTCCCACCTCCGCCAGGCCATGGAGAAGGCTCCCTCTGCCTTCCAGAGCCTGAAAACTTTGCCATCTGTTCTCACTTGAGGAAAATTCTCGCTTTATCTTTTCCATTTGTTCTAAACTGTTTTTAAACAGGAGAGGCTCAAAATACAGGCTGTGCAATAGCATATGATACAGTTAATTTCTCTCACCATCTAATGTTAACAACATATGGAGACTGGCCTGAGCTGCCAAGGACATAAATCTATCCTTGCCTGCTGGTTTGTTCACTGAATCTCCATTTTTTTATTACTGTACATTCCTCCACAGGACTTCACCAAAACACCTGGTGGGGACCTTCCAGAGGAACAAGCCCCGTTATGCAGAAGAGACTCCTCTTCCCCCCACCCCAAAAAACCCCCAACAGCCTAGCCATCTACCATCGATCTCTTTTCCCCCAAAGTCCGGATTCCTGTTTCCATTGATAAAGCACACTCCTTTGATAAAATTGATTCACATTTACAGAGTTGTACAAACGTCTACAAACGCACGGGATGTTTCTTCAACGCTGTTTGATTTGTGGGTGACTTCAGAGCTCCTGGCGGCAGGGGACATTAAGCATCAGCTAGAGCCAAACTGATGGCGGGCAGGTATTGTGCAAGCTTCCCTCACCGTTTTGCCAGCTGACCTCGCTCCTGACCCGCCACTTCGCTGCTATTCCCTTTCCGTGCCAAGCTATGCGGCGGTTTGGAGATGCACACAAATAAACTATGGGGCTCTTTCCAACAGACTGAATTAACCAGTGTTTGAACTCCAGTTCTGGGCTGGAGACATGTACACAAACCTTGAACTGCCCTGCAACCAAAGTTTGGCGTTTCGAGGTCACTTCTTCTTCAAACGGCTGTCACTCTTATACCTCTTATTAGTTACCATAGAGAAATAGCAGGCATAATGTTGGGAAGGAAATGGTAAGGACATTTTTTTGCGGAGTTGCAAATGGGCCTACCTACAGAGCAGCTCAGTGGAAAACCACTGGGATAGGGGGTGATGCTGTGGACTTGAAATAGGCATTTCTCTTTCACTTTCCAAGTACCACCTCGAGACAAACATGGACATTTTTCTCCTTTTCCCTGCCTACAGCATTAAACTATGCATTTCAGGTGCTGTAGACATGAAAGATGGTCTCTCCTTGCAATCAACACATGCATCTGGTCTCTCACAAAGCCTGAATGTGAACTCTCAAACGGAATAAAGTTCAATATGTGAAACTCACATCTGCCTCAGGTGAAACCAGATGTTAATTGATGCTTGTTTATTCTCTTCTCTATGTATCCTGTCTCTTTACAACATATGCAATGTATACATTTCCTCTGCATTGTATCAGTACAAATGTCTTTCAAGACTGTCAGAGATGGAGCACTAAGCTGTCACCAGTACAGTCTACGAACTCCTTTCTGTTGAAGCAAAAGTTAAGTAATTAAAGTCTACTAGTGATGTTTTCTTTAAAAATTCTTAGCTAACTGTCTGTGGGACAAATTCTGACCAGTGTTGTCCATAGAAGTTAACCCAGGAATATTTTCATAAAAAAAACACCTGACTGTATAACCTTGAGCAATAATTCTGGTTATCAATTTCTGGAATATTATGTGATGAACTGGATTATTCATTAGAAACTTCTTTTGCCATATTGTCTTGCATAGTATGAAGTCATCTGGCTTTCAAAGAACGTGTAACTTTACATCTTAACTTTTTTTTTTTGATCAAGGGACTGGAGCATCTCTCTTATGCAGAAAGGCTGAGAGACCTTGGTCTGTTTAGCTTGGAGAATAGAAGACTGAGAGGGGATCTCATCAATGTTTATAAATATCTAAAGGGCGGGCGTCAAGATGATGGGGCCAGACTCTTCTCAGTGGTGCCCAGTGACAGGACAAGGGGCAACGACCACAAGCTAGAACACAGGAAATCCTATCTCAACATGAGGAGAAACTCCTTTACTTTGATGGTGGCAGAGCACTGGAACAGGCTGCCCAGAAAGGTTGTGGAGTCTCCTTCGCTGGAGTTATTCAAAACCCACCTGGATGTGTTCCTGTCCAGCCTGCTCTAAGTGAACCTGCTTTGGGACGGAGGGTTGGAGTAGATGATCTCTGAAGGTCCCTTCCAACCCCTGCCAGTCTGTGACTGTAATCACTTCTGTTAATTATTTTGATTTGTGTTTGGTATTTTCCCTGACTATGATTCTAGTTCTTAGTCTCCTCCTTTTGGGAATACACTAAACCTAAAAAATACCATGCAATACCTACTAATACAAGCAATTATCTTTTATTTGTATGGAGAAATATATCTAGAGGTGCTTCTGTTTGGAGGAAACCCCCCTCCCTCATCCCTCAGAGCGTTGGGGGGGGTGGAGGATGAGGAAGCAGGAGTGTGGGCTGTTGTGCCCCATCCAGGCAGCTGCCGGGATCCAAACCCATTGCTTGGTTTTCGTGGTTTTTTTTTTCTTCCCCCTGGCACTTGGACGCTCTACCCCCTTTCAGAAGCAGTGAAAGCAAGCAGGCTGGGGGCTGCAAGCTCCATTTTATCGCTGTGTCAACAATAGTGTGGGCCTCCGTGTTTAGCAAGAGTTGTTTGCTTTAGGCCTGAGCAGGCTCTCACCAGCCAGGGCAGACGGGGCAGGCCACCAGTTCTACCACCAGTTGCCCGCTATTTTTTTATTATTTTTTAATATTTTTTTTTGGCATTGTTACAGCAAGGTGCAGGAACACCCACATCCAGCTGCCGTATTTCACGGCTGGCGAGTTCAGGCCGAGCTCTCTCTGCCTGGTTGGGGTGCCATGGAGAGGGAACGGGGAGGAGATGAGGGCGGCCGCCGGGCAGAGAGCAGGAGGGAGATCCCTCCCATCCCCGCTGTTTGCCGATGCGGAAAGGAGCCTTACGAATAGGTCACTCATTAAAAGTTTATATAGCTGAATTCAGGAAGCCTCCTCTCAGTAGAACAACGGTAAAAAAAAAAAAAAAAAGAAACAAAGAAAGAAAGAAAAAAGGTTTTTATGAAGCCTTCTGGGTGGGCACAACCACTGGGCCTGAAGGCGATGCCCAGGTGAAGCGTTACCTTCCAGATGATACCCATCCAGCCCCACAGAGAGCAGACGGTTATTGTTTACCCTTGTGTCAACCACTGCTCTGCGATCCCTTCCATATCTTTTCACAGAAACCCAAAGGAAGAAAACTTGACTACAATATTAAACAAGTCACATTCACTGCGTGTTCTTTTTTACCAAAAAAACGCTAATTGAGGTTGGTTTTTTATTTTTAGTTTAAAAAAAAAAATCAGACTAAAACCCAGTGCTACAAAAGAGGCCTCTCTTCTTAACTCCCCCTCTCTTCGAAAGCAAGGGGACCGCTTAGAAATGCAAAGCGAAGATTATGTGCTAACGTTGGCAGGATTTTGAGGCCTTACAGCTTGTGAAACTATCCAAAACGCGGTCTCTCTGGCTGGGCAGAGCGAGCGTATTCGGTAACACACCTCCCTTTCATAATTGTTCGGACCCAGGGATATTTTCAGAGCTCGGCTGCAACTCCCTTCCTTTGTACGGAAACCGGCCCGCCAGAAGATGGGACCCGGAGTAGAGTGGGGAGGTACACTACTACCTCTCGCGGGATGAAAATTAAACATTAATGTGCACCTTCTGCTACCTGCCTGGAAGAAGTCCCACAGGCACAGCACTTGAACTGGTACAGTGGTGGCAAGGGCAGGTCTGAGCTTTCAAGAGGTGGCAGACCCTTCCCGTTCCCCCAGTGGCCGCAGTTTAAATGCTGAAGTCCTTCGGCTTATTGCACTGTGTTTTGGATCACTTCTCGTTTCGTATGACAGATTGAAACATTCAGACTTAACCTCCAAAGTCAAAAGAAAATCTTGCTTGGTTTGAAGTAACTAAATCAGTTTCCCAGAGGTGAGAGAGGGAATCTACACAACTTCTTGAAGAGTACAAAAGCTTCTTCCAGGTTTAAATCCGATCGAGCTTGCAGCTAAGTAAATTTGCAGCATAATGAAAATAGATTTTAAGGTTATGCTCAATGAGGTTGCTCAATGAAGGAGTTGGGAGTTGAGCGCAAGAACCAGAGCCTCAGTCTTCTGCACTGCTTCGCTGTTAGGTCATTCTCCATCTGTTAGGTCATTATCTCGCTATTTTGGACTGCTCTAGCTAAGCTTAGAGAACAGTCTCCCCATGACCGAACTTGGATGCAGTTCTGGCAAGAAATTATTCCAGAGGAGGCTCCCAAAAGGCAGCGTGGATAAGACTGCACTGGCTTTGACTCTCTTTCCTCTGCTACTGTCTCAGTCCTTGTTGCAGACGGAAATATTTGACACGGTTATGGTTTAGCAGCAATTCAAAATTTATTAAAGATTTGAGGTAGATGAAGAGGTTGAAATTTAGCAGTACTTAATCATTAACCGATTTAAAAATTTGCAAATTGATTTAACAACATAATTGAACAGTGACTTGACTTAATTACAGATTCAAAGATGGCAAGATTCACACTACTGTACTATAAGGTTTCCCAAATCAATACATATACATATGAGCGAAAGCACAGATCTCAAATTAATGCATCTACAGATAAGCAAAGCACAAGAGTGTGCACACACTCACAGACTCATCACACACCAAACACTGTGTCAGCAGCCTGTGAACCCTTAAGCACTTGAAGTTATTGCAGATATTGCCTAGAAAAGCACCGGTTTGAGCTAAAGCATAAACACAAAGCAATGCTTCTGTTGCCGGATCCAACAGCAGCCAAGGCCACGTGGTGTGGATGCAGGCAGTGTGGATGTAGACAGGTCTGCTAGGTCACCGTAGCTTGGAGGTAAACCATGTTGGGCCACTAGCCTGGTGGCCCAGGATCCCTTTCTGCAGCTGAGACGTTTAAGATCATACTAAGAGTCCCAGGCTGTCTCTGAAAATTGCTGTAATCCATGACAGCACAAGTCAAGTCCCTAAGCCCTATCAAGAAACTGTTGTCTCTGGCCACTGAGTGGCACTCCTGCAGGAGGGTTTGTCATTCTTCATGCCAATCTGTTCAGTAAAACTCAGAACTGGTAGAGCTCTTGCTTTCACTGGGGGACGATTCAAGAACTAAATGGGGCTGTAGGTTTCAGAGCACTTGGGTGACCTCTCAGAATCTCAAAATTGCTGAAGTAGCAACTAATCTCAAATTAAGAGCCACAGATACTGTTCATAAACTCAACTGAGCTGGGAGCATGACAAATTTTGACTAGCAGCTTGCTGTGTGGCACTCTTAACACACCTTGCTAGCTCTATCATGAAAACATACAGCCCCCACAAGCCATACGAAAAAGCAACCTGGCCATGGAAATTGCTTTCTCTGGTCCTCATAAAGAACTAGCCACTCTAATCACAACAATATGCCGAAATACTGGGGAAAGGAGTCCCACAGCTCAACGGCACGTTTTGTGAAAAAAAAAAAAAATTGACATCTGCATACTTGCTTCATTATGTCCCCTCAGTTCTTGGATCGTAATGGGGCAAGCAGCTGATCTTTATTTACTTGTGAAACAAAGTCTGTAAAAAAAACAGGATTTCGCAAAGCCTAAACCATTCCATTCCAAACACCACAGACTGAAGTCTATTGCCAAATACAAGGCAGGATCCTGGGGGAGTGACAGCTCTGGAAGTTGTGGTATCCTCAGCCAGAGGACACATGTGCCCGAAGGGCAGGAACACTGGAAACTGGGGGATATTGCTCAACTGAATTTCAAAGAAAGAAAAGCAATTTTCCTACAGATGAGGAACTTCTCTGTAAGTTTCAGTGTGACCAAAAACTATTGTTTCCTTAGGAACCTGGAGAGCACATTTTTCAAAAGGTACTGAAATGTGCAGCCCAAATACTTTCCAACGATGATTCAGTTGACTCCAGTTTGGACATACAGCTTTGGGTGGAAAAAAAGCATCATTTGCAGATCCATCTCTCGATCTTCAGAGATCCATCAAGAGCTCCACCTCTTGACTACAGAGTAATCTAGGGTGACAAGCTTAGAGTAGATGACTAAATTTTTAGGCAAATGAAATTAGATTACATGAATCCTGCTCCAAGTGATTCAGATACTTAAACCTACAGTTAGGCTGAAACAGGAATCACAGGAGAATCCCCAGGTGCCACGGATAGAGGAAGAGGCCTTGTGGAAGTGACAATTTTCAGAACGATTACGAATATGAGGAAAAACTATTTCACGGTGAGGGTGACAGAGCCCTGGAACAGGCTGCCCAGGGAGGTCGTGGAGTCCCCTTCTTTGGAGATTTTCAA
>JAOQGH010000001.1:161012163-161051164 GCA_025769975.1 Gallinago jamesoni
GCAGTCCTGAGTAACATGCTCTAACATGCTCTAGGCAATCCTGCTTCAGCAGGGGAGTTGGACTAGGTGATCTCTACGGTCCCTTCCAACTCTAAAAATTCAGTGAAATTCAGTGAAATTCACAGCATCCAGTGCTCTAAGCACTGAGATGCTTCAACAAGCTGGCAGGAAATAGTGAAAGACCCACCATCCCTTTTCTGTGTTGGAAATGCAGGCAATTCATTAGAGATTGGACACTCTTTCTCTCAAAATGGTTTCTCCCCTTTGTCACGGGAGAACTGAGCAGTTTTGCAGGGCTGTTTGGTAATCCAGAGACCCGGGTGACATCCCTCCTTGTGCCGGGATTTACCTGCCAAGAGAGAGCTGGGAGCGCCAGGCTGCTGTGGAAGGAGCCGCGGGAGCACATCCCTCATCGAAACTCGGCCAGCGATGGTGACAACCAAATGAGGACAATGAAGCACTGGGACAAGTCGGCTGGGGAGCGCGGGGAATGGCTGAGCTCTGGGGTTTCCAAGATCCAGCTGGCAAAGTCGTCTTAAGCAATGTGGTCTGAATTCAGCACTGGCCCCGCTTTGAACAGGAGCTTGCACTGGATTATCTCCTGTCCCCTCGAACCTGATTGAGTGGTCCTGCAGTGAGCAGGACCCAACCCTATAACCTATCAGAGCACTCAAATAGGAGTTGAGACACTCATGGAAGGAGATTTTCCTTTATGCTAAACAGAAATAAAGCTGAGAGCAGGAACTCAGCTTCAACCTGTAGTACACTCAAGCAATACACCTAAAACTGGGTTCATAAAGGAATTTAAATGTTATATACATCAGCCTGATATTAATTTCTTACTATCACAAAAAAAGGTCTAGTTAATATGGATACTCAAGATGGGCTGAAGAACGTTGATGATCAGTGGCCCAAAAGCTATAAGACTGAGCCTGACCAAATTTGTTTCACCCGAGTTGCAATCAGCCATGTCAGACCCAAGCTGGTTCCACACGGAAATTTCTGCGTGATATTTCCCCATAGTCCAGCCACTAGAAACACAGCCAAACCAAAGACAGCTCTGCATGCAGCTAGCCCAGTCGCAGAGGACTTTCTAGCTCAGGACCCGGCACAGAGGGTGGCCATGATAACTTTTTCAAACTTAAACCCGAATCAAAGCTCATCACAGTGTGGGTGTGCAATGAGTGCAGAGCTGGCAGCCAAGCAAGACCAATGCAGGTGTCAGCCCATGGTTCATCCTGCAGATAAACTGCTGCTGGAGAGCTGAGAGTTAACTGTATGGCATTTCCCATTTGAAGGGCAAAACAATTCTGTACTAATTAGGAGCACAAATACTACTGGATTGCATTTTCTGCATTTCACAGGTCCTAAATCTGTATTAAATCACATGCGCTAGCTGTTTAATCACTTTTGTAACACAGATGCTGTACAATTAGAAGCTCTGAAAAAGATGGGGAGTGGTACTGTGCTAAGCGCCACACAACCATTAACACGGGCCTCAAAAACCAGAAGAGAAAAAAACCCCAAGGGAATAAAGATGCAAAAATCACCATTATCACTGCAACTTACAGTTTTAGGCATGAGCTGAGAGAAATATTAAACGGTTTGTTGAAACTTCCCAAGAAAACCAAAACCGAAGCAAACCTCACTATTTATTACTCTTTTTTTAAACACACACCATCTTTTCTCTTGATATAATTGCAGAAGAAATGTATACAACATATACATAAAATACTGTATTTATAAAATATAAAATACAGTAGGTCACTTTATGGGCACAAACCACAGACAGAGATAAAATTTTTTATATATATATGTACAATATATATATATAAATTGTACATATACAGCCCAGCTATCCTCATGAGAAAGACTTTACAACAGCAGCAGGGAAATAACAAACAAACAGAATTTGTTTTGTGACAACTTTTACTAAACGAAGAACAATGTATCTTCCTATATTCTAAAGCTATTCATTTTTGTACCACACACTCAGTGAAGCTGAAGGATCTTCGTGCATGATGCTTCTTCAAGAGAATTGAGGAAGGCAAGAGTTACACATCCTGCATTACACAAACATGTCAAAGTTACCCTATATACACAGTTTTTAAAACTGTACTCACTTCACAACATCCCATTGAAGAGTGTCATCGTGAGAAGGGAAAAAATCCCACCATTCTACATTTCTTGGTAAGTGCAAAAAAAAAATAAATTAAGTCAGTTATTATCACTGGAGAGGTATCTTCCTTGACTTAAAAAAATAATGAATTTTCTCTGTAGGGAGCTTTTATATAACAGATTATATATATATATTTTAACCGTGAGAGGACTCTAAATACAAATTCAGTTATAAGAGCATAATTGGAAGAACACTTTCTTCTGCTGAGTTTTTATTAGTGCTGATGATTTTCAAGGCAAGACCTTGCACAACTAAAGTTAGTATTTATTAACTAAAGTTAATACTGCATGACTGGCCATAAAGAAAGTTGAAAAGCTGAGACTAAATATTTTTTTCCCCTTTTTTTTATTTCTTGGGTATGCCACCTTGATCAATTTGATTTTTAAATTCTTGATAACTCATTGCTCTTGAAACCTAAGTAATTTTCACATTTGCTGTTCAAAGAAGGGCAATCCTCTAAAAACAACCAAGTTAAGTGACTCATTTACCTTTTAGCTGGCTACATCCCTCAAAGGAAAAAAAAGCTTCACACAAATTAAAGGTAAAATTCAAAGGTAGAAGCAAGTAAAAAAAAAACAAAACCAAAAACCACTCCATCATGAAAAATTTAACGTGATACTTGAAATTTTTCATTCACTGAAATCATACTATTAGATTAGAAACTATTAGTAAAACTATTAGAATTTTGGGTTATGTTCCTCCTACAGCTGTTGCTGTAACTAGATAGATAACATTTCTAGTTATCATCAATTTATCTTAAAAAGGGTAAATTTTATGAGTAAAGTGGTCATTTCTAAGAATCCAGCCACAAATCTCAGTGAACCCCCTTTGTACAGGGTAGCTACAGAGAGGTCCATCCAAGATGAGGAGCAAGTGTTCATAAACACATCGCCCCCATCTAAGAGATTTTAAAAAGCGTGCTGAGAGAGAACATACCTTTTTTCCCCACCCTAAACTGAACCTTGTGTAGCTACTACATTAAGCAAAATGGTAAGAAAGCTGCCCAAGTGTCATGAGATTTGTGACAAAATACAGAGTTGACAACACCGATTTCTTCATTAATGTAAAACTCGGTGTCGCAAGAGTTGAGCAGGCTGTGCGTGTATAATGCAGATTGTACAATCAATGGGGCTGCAGACTACATTCCTGCTGGCAAGGCAGGGAAAGAGCCGGAGGCCTTTCCCATGGGGCCAGCTAGGCTAACAACTGTTGGCCAAGTGCCTCTGCGGACAGCCAGCTGGGACCTCCTTCTCTCTGTCCAAGTGGAGGAAAGTTTGCTATTCCAGTTGTCTCCAGGAAGAAATTTTTTTTAAAAAAAAAGAACAAAAAACAACCTAAGAGCCCTTTTCACAGACCATGTAGGTACCCCAAAGTGGCTGGTCAACTGGGGAGCAAGGAGGTGAGAGGACTGCACCCAGGTGTGCTCCCATCATGTCGCCAGAAACACCTGCTACATCAAGCTGTTGCAAACCCAGAGTTAAAGGTCCAGGCACTTCTCTTGCTCCCTTCACGGGGAATCATAGAATCATACTGGGCTGGAAGAGACCTCTGGAGATCATCTAGTCCAACCCTCCTGCCAAAGCAGGTCCACCTAGAGCAGGTTGCACAGGAACTTGTCCAGGCAGCTTTTGAATGTCTCCAGAGAAGAAGACTCCACCACCTCTCTGGGCAGCTTGTTCCGGTGCTCTACCACTCCCACAGTAAACAAGTTCCTCCTCATGTTTAGGTGGAACTTCTTATACTCAAGTTTGTGCCCATCTTCTCTTGTCTTGTCACTGGGCACCACTGGAAAAAGACCAGCCCTGTCCTCCTGACACCCTCCCTTTAAGTATTTGCCTGCATTGATTAGATCCCCCCCTCAGCCTTCTCTTCTCCAGACTAAAAAGACCCAAGTCCCTCAGCCTTTCCTCATAAGAGAGATGCTCCAGTCCCCTAATCATCTTTGTGGCCCTTTGCTGTACCCTCTCCAGCAGTTCCCTGTCCTTCTTGAACTGGGGAGCCCAGAACTGGACACAGTACTCCAGATGGGGTCTCACCAGGGCAGAGTAGAGGGGCAGGATAACCTTCCTTGACCTGCTGGCCACACTCTTCTTGATGCACCCCAGTATGATCTCTGCTTGACACACAGCAATCTCGGCTTGAACCCATGACGTAGCCAGAGCATGCTCCTTACAAAGGAGGAATCAGGTAGAGACCTGAGCCAAGCCACATGTAACCTGCCAAGTCCAAGGTGTCATGTCAGCTTTCAGTCACAATTTATGTCTCCTGAATATGTACACTTACATTTTTTTTCCAATCACGGGATTACATTGTTAGTGTTTCTTGCATTTAACATATATTATGATGAAAAGCAGCAAAACTGAAGTGTTGCGAGCTTCCTACAAAAAAAAACCAAAAAAAACCCAAAGAAAACCAAAAACAACCCCAAAATTGATTCCCCTCAGGGCAAAAATAGCAGCACTTGAGAATCCAAAGTAGTGTAACAAATCAGGTTTTGGAAACATTCAAAACCCGCCTGGACAAGTTCCTGTGCAACCTGCTATAGGCAGACCCGGTCTGGTGGGGAAAGTTGGACTAGATGATCTCCAGAGGTCTCTTCCAACCCCATATGATTCTATGATTCTAACACTAAAACTGACTGCCAATAACTATTTACAATAGAAATTCCTGATTTTGTTTAACCAGTGTCAGACTCTGGTCTGACTCAAAGTAACTGCTTTTAAGTGGGATCTGACTCACATTTCAGGTAGGAATAGTAGTATTTGATGTATCAGTTTAACCTGCAGAAATTATTTCCGTTGTTCTGTGTATAAGGAGAAGTGCAGTGATAGGTCTAGTCTTCAGAAGTATAAAGGATAAAGATAAGGATCGTAGGATGGTAGAAAAGAACAACATACATAGGACAAAAAATACACTGGAATCTACTGTTTCTAGGTAGCTGTGCACATCGGCATGATTAGAAATTTCTTTTTTCCTTATTGAGAGATATCATAGAATCACAGAATGGTTCAGGTTGGAAGGGACCTTGAAGACCATCTAGTTCCAACCCCCCTGCCATGGGCAGTGACACCTCCACTAGAGCAGGTTGCTCAAAGCCCCATCCAGCCTGGCCTTGAACACCTCCAGGGATGGGGCATCCACAACTTCCCTGGGCAACCTGTTCCAGTGCCTCACCACCCTCACAGTGAAGAATGTCTTTCTAGTATCTAATCTAAATCTCCCCTCTTTCAGTTTAAAACTTTACCCCTCATCCTGTCACTCCACTCCCTGATAAAGAGTCCTTCCCCATCTCTCCTGTAGGCCCCCTTCAGGTACTAGAAGGCTGCTAGAAGGTCTCCCTTATATCTATTGGAAATATCTGTATTCCTTATAACTATAGAAATATCTATTTCCACACCAGAGGTTATTCACCTTCTCTTCAAAAGTCCAGGAAGCAATAGTAATTTCATGAAATGAACTTTTTGTTTAAGCGAACAATGAAAGCAACCACACAGGAGGAACTAATGCAGAGTATTTTGGGAAAACACTCTCAAAAAGTAGAAGAGAGATTAAAAGCTTTCTGGTGTTAGGATAGCATGTTAATAAAATCACTTTTCCTCACCTGCTGTCGTCATTCAAAGGGAGGGAAGCGGGCATAGAAAGAGCAGGGTGTTGAAAACAGGTTAAAAGGTGTTGCAGGATAAGGATGATGTCCGTGCTCAAGGTGAGACAGAGAAGTGAAAACCTGGAGACAACCTCCTCTCCGTATGAGGACTGGAAGTGCAAGTGATGGATCATTTCTGAAATTCGTTAATAAGAGTCAGGCTACTTGAGTCACATTCAAGATGTCCACCTTCCCGTGGTGTCCACATCAATGAAAGGAGACAACAAAACTAAAGAAGTTATGTGTCATGCCAGTTGCTCGAATAAAATGGATTTTTCTCTCCCTATCTCTCCTCTCCCCTTCCCCCCCCCCCCCAAGCTGTTTTTGCCCCAAACTACAAAGCTTTATTTGCATTCATATAAAATCTGTTTACAGTCAACTTTACTGCGATACTGGAGCTCCCCCCCCCTGCCCCGCCCTCCACCCTGACTAAGACACAAAGCAAAGCTGGCCAGGTGTCTCTAAACCACAGAGCCAGCTGCTCCTAACCAAGCTCACAGGAAATAGCAAGGAAAATATGCAGCATTTGACACATCTGGAATAGATTGCAGAGTCTTTGAAAAGTGTCCCAATTCCCTTCCTCCTGCTGATGAGATTTCAGGCTACCAAACTGCTGCATCAACTACAGAGGATTAGATAGCATGTGTACATTTTTAACCCCGCATATTCTTTTTGTCCAAATGAGATATTTTTTTTCCAAACCAGTCCAGAAAAAAAAAAAAACCCAACACAACAAAACCAAGTGTCTGTTTCTAGAACAGAAGGTTTCTATAAAATGCAGTGGAGCAAACAAAAATTGATCAATCAAAAGACTGCTACTTAAGTTGGGAAAATTGAAATAGCTGGAAAATATAGGTATCTATTGATAAACGTAGAAGATGAATCAGTATTGCTTGATTTGCACAGCTGAATTAGCTCATTAAAAGAAACGTCCTTACAGTTTGCTGCCATAAAACACAAGATGAAAAGGAGGAGAGGATCAGTTAGTACATATTTTGCCAAGTAATTTGTCAATAATTCCATGCTGCCTCAACTGTTGCAGTATGCATTTTTCAATCTGGAGTACAAAACCAACAAAAAGCGTCAGGCTTAATTAGCAAAACAAAGCAATGTTTTATTATCTGCTTCTTTTTCATATGGACAATGAATGCGAAAGAATACAGAAACAAACAGATAAATTTAGAAGGAAATCCCAATCGGATATTGAACATAATCTTTATTCTTTCCATAAAAAGCTAGGAAGTGGAGGTGCCCCTAAAGTTTTAGTCACTTTCAGAACCTCTGAAAGATTAAGAAAATCAATAATGTGACCAGTTTACATATGTATAAACATTCATTATAGATACAAAACTGAATACAGCACTAGCTTAAAACAACATAAACCTCACTGTTTTTAATGTTAGTAATAAAAAGGCAGAATTCTAACATAAAAAGAAAAATTAGAGGAAAGTATTTGTTTTTTTTTCCTCAAAGGTGCAACCAACAACCAATGTATTTTTGCAACTGAGATTCCAGTTGTAGAAAGAACCAAGAGATGTATTCTCCTGCTTAAGGAGAAGCATAAATTTCACAAACTTTAAAGGAAACAACACATGCATGAACAGTAGACGGTACCCATTAAAGAGATGATATTTATAAGAAAGTAATGGTATACCTTAAATGAATACTAGGAGAGGTGCAACACACATTTTCTACTTTTAGAGCTTTAAAAGATGATTGCTTTATTTCCTCCACAGATTATTTCCAAAATTACCTTGCATTTAAATTAGTTAATTCTTAGGAAATGGCAAAGTATTTATTCTAAACAAGCATTGTAAGATAGATACATTAATTTTTTTTTTAAGAAGCCCTCAGGGTGGATGCTTAACCTGTACTCAAGACTTCTTAAACAGAGCCAGTATTACAACCCAGGGAATACATTTGCAATACTCTGTTTCACGAGCAAAGGTGCACCTACGAGGATTCAACTGCATAACCAAGGACTAAAGATGTAAGGCTGTTCCATCCCTGCTACCATCAAACTCTGTCTTTCCATAGGATCATACATATGAATAACCAACTTTCAGGCTCAAGCCCAAACCAGTTAATAATAATTCATGTGAGGAAAGCCAGGACGAGACAAACAGTTCAATGCCTTCACCTCCAAAATTACATCTAATGGTAACTATACCCTCAAAGGCCAATTAACAAAAAAATACATATGCAGCTCTAAAATTAAACAAAAATTAGAGAATATGCTGTTACAAAATATATTTTGACATATTTCCTAAGAAGCAATTCAAACAGTCATTTACGCAGAGTTATTTACAGGGGACTCAAAGTGGAGAATCAGTTTTAAGCAAACCAGTATGTTGGTTTGAATTTGATAAAGTAATGGCAAATAGTTTGTGACAAGAAGGAAACTTGGGGTTTAGTAAACTTAAAGATGTCCTACACAATCATTAGATGAAGCTAAATTATATTATAAAACCCAACTTGTTTGAACTGGTTAATCTGAATCATTTAATGCATTTCATTGTACTCAAAGTTCAGATGAACGAGTCAGTGGTACATAACGTGCTGTGAGACAAGTTACCACTTAAATCTTTCAGATACAACAAGCATAGATTAACCTAATTTGACTGTACCTAATCTATAGTAACAGATGGTTTGTTCTTGCTTCAATACTATCTTTTTAATAAGCACATTTACAAATGTGCTAAATCAAAAGACAGCAATTATAAATATTTGCTAGAACTGGTATTTAAGTATAAACCATCCTGCCATTCGTTTTTGAAGCCGTATCTTCACTAATTCGTTTCCTGGTTTTAGTAGTCTTCTATCCTATTAGCTCGGAGGTTTACAGATCATCTGGAATTTTCACACTGGTATAGGGAAGGAATGTCTGTTCGATGCAGTCTGGAGATAAAGAAAGAGTTGTACTTCAGTTCATTGCAGTGATTCACTAGAAGTAGCGTTGCTAACTCACGTTAAACCTAGAAGTAGCAAAGCAGCAGGCTTCTTCTCCCACCATGCCAGGATGGGAGAAAAAAAAGCAAAAACTTGCTGTTATTTTGTCATCATTTCAAAAGCACACCTGAGAATATTTTGTAACTGTAGTGGTAATGTTTATTATTTATTAAAACTAATAGTCACTGTAGAGGAAGTTAAGTGTCTATGCAAGAACAAAGACATGTAAGTACGACAGCAATTAATTTGAAGTTCTTGTTTCAATACTTAAGATGCTTCAAAAAAAAAAAATTTACGTGTCCCGCTCTCTAAAGACTCTGTAGATCTTACCAGCCCACACATCTCAGTGATGCTTATAGGTAAATGAGAAATTCAAAGCCACTAAATTCAGATAGGACAACTCATTAACTTCAGTTAATTCTAAATTAAATAGTGTTTTGTCCCAAAGCAGAATTTTAACTGCGGGAGAGCAAAGAATCCCAGACCACATTGTCCTACACTCTCATTATTCTCGTCAAACTACAGTTTTCAAACGCTAATTGGGCCTAAGAATTATTTTTGAAGTAGTATTTTTAAACTTTATTGTAACGAAAGCTAACAGCATGTTTTCAGTCTTGTTTCTACAAATTTTGGTATTCTGAAGAGGTTACTACATTATTAAGAAAAGGAGCAATATGTAACTATTGTAAAAAGGAAATGCTGCCATGTAGATACCAACTTAGGCTGGTTACTAAAAGGCAATCTATGCCTTACAGATATCTCTTTTTCTCTCTCTAAGATATATATATAGTTATTTAGATACATATAGATAAAGTTATTGAACTTACCACATAATTTTGACAAAATGGCACATTAAGAAGAAATATTATGTTAAGTTACATTAACATATTTCTTCCATGATCAAGAACTGTGTGGTATAGCATAGGTATTTATGATTAGCTGCTTTTGAATGTATATCACTGTCTTTTATAAAAGGAACTGGTGGTTTTTTTTTCCTAGGCAAATACTCTCTCAGTTTTTTTCAGGCTTCAATAACATGCTGCTTATTATTTCATATTGATCCTGTGACTAACTTTGGAGAAAAGTTACTAAAACCTGCTTTATTGTGGGAAAACGTAGCTTTCTCAGTTAAATCAGAATATAGTATTTAAGTATTTTAAGTAAACTGCAGAGCAATGAAAATGCTACAGTACTTATTTCTAGACTTTAATTTATCTTGTCACGCAGTTTAGTGAAGTCCAATAGATCCACCTAACGGTTAAAAAGTATTAAGAAAAAAGTGGCAATGTGCCAGCCTGATTAGTCAGCTACCTGAAGGATATATAAAGCACACTGTTGCATACACAATAATCATACTTGTACATGACTGCCTTAATCCATCCATGTGAAGAGAGACAATACTCATCTATTGTTTGCATGTTCAGACCCATGTCAATCAGATTTAATGTGCGGGCAGATTAGCACTTCCTCACTTGCTGACAACAGGTTGACTGCTATAGCCAGTTCTCCAACACAAGGGACAGTATCCTGACAGGCAGCAGATACTGTTTCTTGCTTAGGAAAAAAACCAACAGGTTCCTCTTCTTTTTGTTACCAAACATTAGTTCCAGGGAGGACTGGGGGCAACAAGGACGCATTATTTACTTTCAGATTTCATGACTCCGAGAGACTTCAGATATTTTCAAGTCCATGTGGAATATACAGGACATTCATCTTCAAAAACCATGCAACTTCTGTTTTGTGACAGAAGTTTGATTATTTATTTTTAATAGAAGTATTTCATTCTTCCCATTTTTCCTAGGAAATACGATCTTATTACTAAAAATTGCTTACCTTCAGTACAAGAAAAAAAATCTTGTTCTGTGAGCAGCTGCCATGCTTTCAGACATATTTCTGACTTTAAGATAATTAACAAAGCCTCGAAAGAACAGGAGGAGTCCTGAAAGTGTAGAAAATGCACAAAATTAAGTATATCAACCTAGGTACACATTATCCCACATTATTACTCTTGAAATTTTTTTTTTTTTGATTGAGATTATACTATGGAAAGCAAGATATTTATGCATCGTTCACCAATTCAGCATGCAAGTCTTCTGCTTTTATCTTGCAATATGAGGATACAGCCTTACGGAAAGCTTTTCAGAAATTTTACACTCATTCTGGGTTCATATATCATCTGCTAAAAAGACTGTATGAAAGACTTTCAAAAGAAGGACAAAAAAAAAAAAAAAGTGGTACATTCTTTTCAAGTAGAATTCTTAAAATAAGTTACTAGTGTGTTAAAAGACTACTCGAACCAGAAAATGTACCTTTAGAAATGCGTAAGATAAATATATTGCAAGTAAAAAGGATACACTGGAGGAAACAACCCCAAACCAGACAGAAAGCACAGACTTCTCTAGCAGCAAGCCATTAATAAATTATAGTAGATTATAGTTTGAGATTTAACCACCCAGGAAAATGCACCTCTCCCAGAGGAGGAAGAATAACAGTCGATTGAAAGAATCTACATCCAGTGGAGAGAAACACGAGCCTAACGAACAAGTCTCCTCATTTAATGAACACACAGGCACCCTGAAGTTACACGCTTGTGCATATATATACACATATACATTAAGATTCCAAAGGTTGACATGAAAATCTAAACTGAAGCTTAATAAGTTTAGCAAAGGATTTAATCCTTTTCGTTATCTTACATCCTAATAAACAGTTTCTGTGTTTACATTGATATTTTGCTATGTGATGCACTTTTTTTTTCCTGCTCTCCAGGTTGAGACTAATTATTTTTTTTCCCTATGCTTATTTCTTCTCTAAATGCTTTTTACTTGTACATTTTTATTTTCTTTACTTTCTTTTTGTTTTTTTAAAACCAAACCCTCATTAGGACATACACCTAAAAATCCTCAAACACAGAGAATATTTGGCTAACCACTGGAACTTTGACCCAGCCATACACATTTTTGTGACTAAGGTGAATTCTGTACTGAGAAGAAAGTACTAAGATCTTGATCAAAAGTCTACTACAATTGCTGCTACCCAGACGTTACCAGAGATTGTCCTACGTTCAACTGAGAAGCAGCTGAAGCAGCAAAAGGTGGGCAGGCAGCTCTCAAGGTGCCCAAAAGCATACTTTCTATATGACAAATGTTGGAAAACCAGTCCAAGTTCAACCCATATTTTATATTTCTCTGTTTAGAGAAGAAAAAAAAAAACGCAACACAAAAACCCCAAACCAAAACACTTTCCATTGTGTTCCTCAAAAAGAAACATTGGCTAACATTTAAATTTAAAAATTAGAATTGTCTGTGTCTGATTCATTCACTGTACATGACAGCTCCTTGGAAGTAGACCACTTCACTTCTCTGTGAAGCATGAGCAGATTTTTCCAGATGTTGAAAGAAGGGAAAGACGCAGAATCAGATAGGTGAACACCGGGAGAGAGGAGAAAATGGCAATAAGCAGGTTCAAGTATGTCAAAGGACTGTGCAAAAGAAAGAATCCAACTCAGTTCATTCACTTGTGAAGAGGGGCAAGACATGCTACTTCATGTACCCGAAGGGGAAAGTTATCTGAAACAATGAAATACACATCTGGTTGGCAGAGCTCCCTTGACTTGATAATACTCCTCTGTGTCCTGCTAAGTAGCTCCATTGGGTTAAATCCTTCTATGGTGTTCTAGCAATCTCGATATATCCACTTTATCAGTTTAAAACCACTGTTGGCTTATTTCATGCAAGACATTCATAAGACAAGGGAACGCCGGGGGCGGGATGCATACTGCATGCCTCACAGTGCCTTTTATCCCAAGGCATATCATAAACTTTCTAAGTAAAAAAAAAAAAAAAAACATCAAAAAACCCCAACCAAACAAAAACCAACATCCAAAACCTTCAAACAATTAAGGAGGAAAATAAGGCTTTCCTAAATCTAAGCGGGGTAACTTCTGAATAAGTGCTGCAAAAGACAGTAAAAAGAGGAACCACAAGTGCACTGCTTTTTCCATAGATGCAGTGGGGAAAAAATCTTACGGAAAGAAAAAACTATTTTCACATAAGTGCAAAAAGTGGCAAACCTCAAATCCCAGACACCACAAGGGTTTGTTTTAATTAAAAGATTTATCTGGCGATGATGTTTGTACCTGTAACGAGTCACTTCACTTCCTACTTAAATACAATCACCTCAAACAGAATATGAAAGTATCCAACGGCCTGATGCAGGCAGATAGAGAAAGTTTTATTTAGGTAACATCATTTAAGACTTCTGGCATTTCTTGTGAGATAAATAGTGAGTCACAAACAGTCAGAAACTCAGTGCTGGTTGGTGTTGTGGGGTTTTTTTTTGTTTGTTTTTTGTTCGGTTTTTTTTTAATTTACTTGACATTTCATTCTAGCATTCGCTGTTAGCCATTTGAGTCAATTGACTCAAAGGGAAGAGTGCCACCTACTGAACCAGCAACAGTTTACTGTGTTTTCAGAGCTGGAAAATAACGTGGATAGTAGCAGTGACCTCTGCAACAGAAAATCTTTCCAGATTCCATGTTCAAAATGCAAAATCCATAGTAGGAAAAAAGGTATAGTGGTGGGGGTTTGGTATATCCTAATGAAAAACAGGCAGAAGAGCAGAATTTGATGAGCATAAGATTTTGAACACGGGCAGACAGAGCTCTTAAGAGAAGCTGACATCATGGGAGCACTGTGATCAGAAAGCATGAAGCCATTCTCTTCAACTGAGAAACCAGTGATGCAGTATGCATTTCAAAGGGCTTAGAAAAGGACATTTCGTGACCTATGTACAAGACAGCAGGCGACACCTTCCTAGGATCAGTCACATTTCTCAAAATTAAATACCCGACGTGTGGGTTTATACTTGTAAGTACTCGACACCACTCACTTTTTTGTATGTTCACTACATAAAGCTGAATTTTCCTTACACAGTTCTGCACCCCTAGATCAGTAGAAGCAGCTTAAAAAGCACAAATTACAATTCCCAAGAATGTACATAATTACATATGTAGAGCAGAATTTTTTAAGCTGTAGGTTACACAGTAACACCACTATGGTAACCAACAACCTTGGGAATACTACGGAAATAAAAACAACACACAAAACTATCAGCAGCTAAAGAAAAACACACAGCTAAACATATTACAGAACTCTTACTTACAATGACATGATTCATCTTTAAGTACTTCCACATTAAAACAGAAATGGTTTCAATTGCCACTTACCAAGTACAAGAAATATCCACCAAAGCCAGTACTGTCCATTGAAATATCCAGTAAAATAATCTGAAAACTGAAATTCATACAGAAGGCTTAGCTGCAGTGACAGATGACTAAGACACATTTAATGCACTACGCAAATACAGAAAGCACATAGGAAAAAGCAAATTTAAATAAAAAGTAATGTATTCAACTAAAATACTAAACTGGTATTTGTACAGCAATTTAATACACAAATAATATTTCTAGTGTCAGTTGATCGGTGGCAGTTATTTTAAAACCTCTAAAAAATATATGTGTATATATACATAAAATAATATATATTTAAAAGTCCCTTTTATTACTTGCCAGAATCATCTGACATTTTCTGTTTTAACAAATCACCACTTGTCGATTTTCCTTTTTTCCCTCCAATGCCTGCCATCCCAAACACATTACAGCAGCCTGCTGCTTTAGATATTAACACCAAAAGCCACATTAGTTTAATCTTATCAGACAGGGATGTTCTGCTGACCCTTCAAAAGAAGAGCTTTTGACCTTCTGTATACCCCCTACTGTTAATCGCTGCCAAGAATACCAGCCCCATAAAGACCCCCAACTCATTAAAGTCTTTTCATTTTCAAACCAGCATTCAGTTCCCAGCAGTGAGCTGAACGCAACTAAATGAACCTTGAAGTGGCATTTCAACTGTTCCTGTTAGTGACCATGGTAGACAGTTTTGTCCTCCCTGTGATGTGGGAGGCAGCTGGAGGGCAGGGTGCGATGGTCTTGGAGACAGGTATCTGTGCCTTTACCAGACTCCAGACTGCATGCTTCGCTGATAAAAAGGCTAATCAAATGTCTCCAAAACTCACAGAAGAAGTAGGAACGGGGAGACGTGCGAAAAGTTGCCAGAAAGAATAAAATAACCTATTTAGAAGCTCTGCACACCTTTCATATGCTTCTCATCCTACTAGCATCCAGTATGTTTATTGCATCCTGCCTAGTGCATCTGTGGCACATTTCACTAATATCAACCGAGAAATCACACTATTCAGTTTACCCTAAAAAAAAAAACTAAAAAAAAACTGGGCCACATATGCAACCTGATAAAAATCCGAGACATTTAAAGAACTCTAGATACAGTTGTTGTTTCAATTAACTGTGCACTGAGATTCATGTTTTCTCCAGAATAAAGCCAAATTATGGGAATTCTTTAAAAGTTTGATGTGTACTGTAATCATTTCTGTGGGCCATCCAAGAAAAAAAAAAATATAAAGAAACAGAATTGCTAAGTTGAACTAAGGAATTGGCAGTTACATTATCCCTATATAAATACTAGCATTTCTATGATTTGGCAGAGTCAGCATTTCATGTTTTGACACTTCATTAAAATATCAGATGAATACTCAATTCTCAAGAAGTTGACAACATTATTAATCCCATCTCACTCGCAAGTCAGTATTCTGAATTCTCTAAACACATACACCAATAAACTTGGGTTTTTTTAGAGTTACAATTTAATTTATTTGGAAAGAAGATTTACCAAAAGCAGCAATCAAATACTAGCCTATGTGTATTACTCTCACGCTTTCTTTAGGCAGAAGCGGTCATAGCTGCAGAATTTCCCCAACAGCAAAATTGTGCTTTTGTTCCTCACCCCCATTAAAAACTGATACAGAGAGAGCATGTATGATCCTGGACAGTTTAGACAGAACTATAAAGTTCTGTACTACCAACCCTGAGTGAGAAAGGGCAGCACAAGCCTCGGGAGGAACTTGAAACAAAGGAATAGGACAATTCTGTGCACACACACCATGCTTGCGTGTCACCATTAAACCAAAACTGTCAACATACACCTTATGAGCTTTCTGCTGTTGTCCCCAGAAAGATGATCAACACAGGAAGATGATAATCTTCACTCCAAAGAAAACCCACCCCTGAGGTCTTGGTCAGCTCTAATATTTTAGAATTAATAACAGATTATATACAAGAATTTAAATCTGGTCGAGAATACAGTAATTCCTGAAGGAAGTTTAGCATATATTAGGTTTTGTGTTTGTTATGAGCACATTTTCAAGCAGGCAGAAATAATAAAACTGACACAATGAGCAAGTTTTGCCCTCTGTTTAGTATGCCTCAAGGGAAGCTGAAAATATCCCCAATGAATGCATAGTTGAAAAATTAATGTCTTCTCAGTCCCTTAAGATAAATTCCATCCCAAACCCTGAATTCCAACTAAACGCACTGGAATCACATCTGGTCCACTAGCATTCTCCTGTCCTGGGGAAGCAGAAAAAAAAAGACCAAAACCACAAAAAAAAAAAACCCAACCATATCACTCTCAGCTCTAAGAAGGATGCAGGACATGGCCAGGAATCACAATCTGTTCTACCAATAATCCTTGTACTATCGTACTAAGACCAAATCAAGTAATTAAGTTACTAGCACACACAAAGAATAAATAAATAAATAAATAAATCAGAGTTGTCAGGGCATAAAAGATAACGAAGTTATACAAGATCTCTTTCTTCATTAGACATGATAAGATTTTAAATGTTGTGTCTCACAGACATGTAAAATCCAAGTTCAGAAAGAACCATTACGTTTCATCCAGCATCCACTTAGCTAAGTAACTTCCATCTGGCTAACTTACCTTTCTGAAATGTATCTAGTCTCAAAGTGAAAGTGTCAAGAAATTGTGCATCTAAGATGGTAAAAATGTGACTGACTTCATATCCAATTTTGACTTGACTCAGTATGCATCTTACAAGGAATAAAAGCATCAGATACAAGGAAGAAAATTTTTCTCATCCTTCCAAACTCCGATAGGCTGATCCATTTATAAATCTTTCACATAGAACACCATAATATCAGTGACATTTTAGGTATTCGTTCCACTTTTTCTGTATGCTTTAAATAGTGCAAAGAATGAGTCATTCTGCATTTATTTTAGTGGAAAGATGAACGTAAAATGCTTCGTCAGATAAAAATAAGATTGTTTCATCACTAGAAAGCATATATGAATATACAGCAGCAAATTCTCTGCGAAAGTGGAAGCTACAGAAAATTGTAGACACTCTGTTAAGCACTGGAATTTAATATACTGATTTTTAATTCCATTATCATATATCTTTGAATAAACTGTTATGGTTTGGTTCTACAAAAAGAGTCTGTACAGTGTAAATCAAGAAACATACCCGCACAATGAGAATCCATTTGATCAGGGAGAGACCAAATCCACAGATTGCACCATACCTTCCAGCTATGGTATTTGTTATACAGAAGGATAAACAAAATCCAATCCAGTTGAAAATAAACGCCACTATAAAATAAAAGAAACAGTTGCTTCTGTTAATCTGTATAGCTATGCAAACAGTCTTAACACTAATTTCACTTTTAAACTAATAGGGACATGCTTACACAGTCAGTAATTCCCTTCCGGTAATTCAGGTTTTCAGAGACTGACTTTGAACCCAGACATTCCCCATGGTATAGTCACTTAATAACAAAGCAAATGGTAAACAGGCTGGAACCTACTACTTCAAACAAGAGAAAATTACAACATAAAAGAAAGCATTACATTGCTACAGAAATCTAACCAGATGACACTAGATATGAAGGGTAAATGCGAACAAAGGATTATAACATACGAGACTCAGACTGAAACAAAGAAAAAAAAAAAAAACCTTGCTACACTTTTATAACCAAAAATATAGTTATATGCACACATACGTGCATGTATCAAGTCTGCATATTCAGCTTTATCCAGTTTGGATCGAACAGAATAAAAGTATCCGCTCTTGCTCTGTAAACATAGTACAGAAATGAAGGTAGAGTTGAAAAGCTGATGTTTCATTGGTTTTACTGTCTTTTCTTTTAGATCTATACTCAAGCATCAGATATAAGAAGCCTTGGAAGTTTTCCACAGAAACTGAAGAAATCAAGAAACGAAAAGGACATTGAGCACAACTACCACTGTAACTTCAACCAGCACTTTTACACAACTCCCAGCAGTTTTACAATTTGAGGTTTCATAGCCGCATACATACTTGGCAATCAACAGCATCATCTGTATTGACATCAGTCTGCATGCATTAGGTCAAGATGTGGGAATTCCCAATTATGGGACTAAGGGCAACTAAAAAGAAAAACACCCAACAGAAGAGCTGGGGGAGCTGGAGGAAGGCGGCAATTCAGGGGTTCTGGAGAGGACAAGATGGTGGAAAACTGAAAACATTTGGGACGCCCACAATAAACATAAAAACCACAGAAGAGGTTGGAAGGAAAGGCAGGAGGACAGAGGGGAACAAAACCCCTGCATACAAATCCGTAATGTTTAAATACCCAAACTTAGGGAAAAAAACAAAACTCACAAAAAATTCAGACATTAAATCACCACAGCAGAAAAAGTATGTTTTTTCAGTAAAAGTTTGAACAGTTACAGCAAAACATTAGGAACAAAGAATTAGTCAATAGGTTTCTTAATCCTCCAAAATTGCCACCTTTTTTTTTTTTAAATCTATCTACCTGCATCTAATTTCTTCCATTTGTGAACTGGGACATATTTTTGCTCGTTCCTGAAAGGCTCACCTAAAGTCTGACGATGATAACTAGAAGCATTTGCTATCAACTTCAGCAGCCAATTGTATTACTGTTTTTCTACGCAGGGGATGAATGCTCAAAAACTTCCCTAGGCAATTTATTTCTACTGCTTCATTACCCTTGTTGGTAAATTTTTCTTAATGCCAAACTGGTAGCTTCCTCATTCCAATTACTCTGTATTACATCCAACATGGAGAAAACATGCAAGTCAAATTCTTTCTGCATAAAGGAAGGAGTGAGGTGACTCTGTATGAAGGTCAGCTGGGCTCCTGATAGAGGGGAAACAAGCACTCCCAAAGTAATTCCTTTATCTCCTTCCAACATTAGCAATGTCAGTCAAGTCAAGTGACTTCCCCTCAGCTTCTTTCACATGACTAAGGGAAACCTGCACAGCATTTGTGATGTGGACATAGAGAAGTCAGATTTCCTAAATTCAAGCAGAAAATTCAGACTGTGCTAATTGTTCCTCGGGAAGCAGAAAACCAAAGGCTGTGCTCACTCTGAGCTTGTGCAACAACCCCATCTTCCAACTTGTGCCCACCTGAAACCCCCTAAGCGTATATGCTTGCTAGTGTGCAATTTATTGACTGTTTGAAGCATCTACTAGCTTGAAATACTGTATGAACACAGTATTACTGTATGAAATACTGTATGAACACCAGTTCACAACATTTTGGTATGGTTATTATTGTTCCAATATAGCATCTGGGACAGCATGTACGTTTACATTTCTCCACACCATGGAATTTTATTGGTGGGAGTTGTACACAGTGTTTACATTGCCCACATGTTGTCCCAAAAGAACAAGTCAGATCTCTATATAAGAAACTAAACTTTGGATTTTATGATCAAACACTTTTCTGCACTTCTTCCTCCTTATTAACCCTTCTGCGAGGTTCAAATTAATATTCATTTTTCCTAGGTTGTAGGGAGGATCCAAAACTCCCTTCCATGGTTTCAAAGAATCCAGGTGAGCTCTGCAATTCCTTCTGGGGCCCACAGGTGAAATTTCTTAAGCACTCCTTAAATATAAGAGAAAACCATATCAGCCTTTTATTACTGTCCAAAATGACCTCCTTCACATAATGAATCATGATGACTCAATCAGACATGACTCAAGAGACTTGAAGACAGGCAGGCTAAGCATGAAAACCAAACCCTTTGAGTCGTGACAGTTACTTGCTCTATCACCATTACAGCTGTGTTCAAGATGGAACACAGCTCAAAATCGACCACAACTCAAATTCTTCCCTTATTGTTGTGCAAAAAAAGAAAAAAAAGTAATAATCATCACTGAAAAACTCACCTATTAACAACTTCCTGGCATTATAAAAAGTTTATACTATGCTGTGTCAGGCACAGCTGATTTAATGTATTTTTTTCTATTATGTGTTTTTAAGCGGCCTGATAGCAAGATTTCCTGCATTTTGCATTTGTAGCAAAAAGAATACATTTGCTAATATATTCGTTTACCTCAGAATCAGGAACTGACAAAACACCAATCTGACCAATACCAAGCAGATTCTCTGCTCACCAAAATAATCATAGGCTTCAAGAGTAACACCAATTTCTTAAAACACGATTTTACCACATATTAGAAATAAAATAGGCTGTTCTCCAATTTTTCCACTAAGTTTCAGAATCAAGTGCTAGAGCAAAAAACCACCTGTTCACACAAAGGGATTTTATTCTTGTCTTGTATATTGTCTCATTCTATTTAATTGCATTAAAGAGAACAGTACTTTACAACTTAGATACAAAATAGATTTGTAATTTGCATACACCAGGCTCCTAAAGCACACAAAAAATCCTAACAAAAACATCTGGCCACTAGATGGCCTCAAGATCACAACTTCATGCAACTTGGCCAACTACCACTAGATGGTAGCTCCATATCACTAGTTGATTGCAATATGCAGGCAAGCTCAGTCAAAAGTTTATTTTATTGTATTTCAATGGAATAAAATTAAATTTAAAAAGATAACTTCACTGCTTTGTATTTAAAACAAAGGCTGCCTGCCTACACCCCACACCCCCAAGACCTTCCTACCAATGTTGTACATAACAGTCACGGGAAGAGGTGGGAGAGCACATCTGGAACAAGCCGTTCTTTCCACGCTGCTCTCACTAGAGCTCAGTGCCTGACACTGTTCTCTAAACGTTCCCTCATTTTAACTAAGTGAGGGAACTTATTCTAGGCTCTCTCTGATCTGCCACCTCTTCTTGCAGAGTTTAAATATATCCCACACTAAAAAAACCTCAAAAGATAGCCATGCTGCAGATTTCATTTTAAGTCCTGTTCTCTTAAATCTACATACATCAACTTTATGGAGACTTTTATCTCCTTATTACACCATCCACTATTTATGATTTAACCTTGTAAAGTTAAGATCATTTTTCATTTAGTTCTCCAATTGCCCTAAGAAAAACTACTGAAAATTCATATTACAGGTCTATAAATGGTATGAGTTTTTGTGAACTCCTCATACTATGAACACAAACAACAAATAAATTTTATCCATTTCCATATGTAATCAATATCTGTAACAGCCAACACAGAACCCAATTAAACATACACTTGCATAAATACCTTGCAATGTGTAAACACCGATTTTACGCATTTAATTCCTAGGCAAAGTCAGCAGTAACATACTCTCAGAGTAAACAAGAAAAATTATGATCAGATTATTTTTGTCAAATGTGTAAAAGTAGTGCTCTGTGCAGTCAGTCTCAGCTAAGCAGCTATTTGATAAGAAAGTTGCCAGTTTATCCAAGTAAACTTCTGTATCCTCAAAGGTGCGCACAAGGTTCTGGGCACGCAGTTTTGGCCAACTGCTTGTGACAGTCATTGGAGTCTTTCTGGAGCCATTGATTCCAGTTCAGCTTCTGCATAGCAGGATTTTTTACTACTACTGTGTTCCTAGCTGCAACCTAACCAGTCTGTTTTCAGCCGTGATTTTAAGGAATTAAAACACGTTAGAGCCAACAATCCACTTGACCTCAAAGTGCAGTGCTAATGAAGGCCTGAATTGGGATTTAAAAGCAAGAACAAGTTCACACAGTTCAGAACCTAAATAGGTTAAATACAAAAGGTTGCAGCATTTGGGAAAGGAGATAAAAGGGAAAAAGAAAAATCATAGAATTATAGAAATGTTCAAGTTGGAAGGGACCATAAAGATCACCTTGCTGATGATGTCATACTCTCCTCTGCCCTGAAGAATATACATCCTTTATATGGTCCAACTACAGAAAGAGGTCAGACTACAAAACTCACCCTATATGTGTATTTACATATTTGCTATGTGAGATAGACATCTATATTTTTATCCCAAGATGCAAACAACACATTGTCCTAGTACATCGCATGCCAACATGAAAAAAAACTTCTTTGAAAGTTCTGTAACCTGCATCTGTAACAGTTAAATACAAAGACTGCGAAAGACATTAAAGAAAAAAGAACTAAGATGAGATCTAGGTTGAAAGACATAAAGAAGATTTCAGTGGATAATCAATCAGCTTTCATCCTGATGAATGCTAAAAAAACAGCTACATCTCTAACACCAAGCTTCCATCCAGGTTGCCAAATAAGTTACGTTTATTTCAGAAAGGGAAAATATCCTTAGAAATTAGAAAGAGATATGGAATTGTCAAAACAGAAGCAGCTTCTTTCTAGAAGGACCGTATAGTGGCTCCATCTAGCTTGGTTCAATGCAGTCTAGTACAAGATAAGACAGGCACAGCGCACACACGCTGAAGAAGTGCTAAGAGTAGTGCTGGCTACAATTAGACGTTACCTGAAGACATTTTTACATGCTAGTGGTTAGCTCAACCCGAAAATAAGGCTTGTTGGATTTACTCCAAAAATTCACCCACAGCTATTTAATTAACTATGCTAACACCAGCAACTTTTATACGGCACCTCATCTTTCTCTTTCCATTTTTTTCTACTTAAAAATTGATTGCCAGACTTCTGTGACCCAGGCATTAATTCAAGTGGGTAGTCCAACAAGAAGATGACAAAATTTTCCAATTAATACGTAACAGTGCAGTCTTGTTATGCCTCAAAACACTTACTATGATTTCACTTTGTCCCCTTATCTGTGACAGATGTCACAGAAAAAAAAAAGTGCAATGTATTTGCTACCTCTGGAACAGGAAGTGTTTATATCTATGTACAGATAAAAAAAATCCATTCAGTACAGTACATTAATGCAATTTATAACAGCTATGTTTTATACTCCATAGGAAAAAAAGGTACAATTAAGATATACCTCAGTAGGTCTGGGATACATGATAACTTACTGAAAAATGCCAACATGAAGATGCCATCATTGCCCACTCTAAGCTGATCTGCATCACTGAAATCATCCCGTGGTGGATATTCTTCTTCCTGGATTTACAGGTTAGTGATAATTTAGTGACAAGTGTATTTTAGAATAACTATCTGTAGGATTAAAGTATTAATAATGTTTGTAACGCTAAAAGAAAATTGACATTTCTGTAACACATCTACATCAAGGAGGTTTTAAAGAAAAATATTTCATATCTATAAAACAAATCTTATTTGTTGCTTATATTGATAGAGCCCAAATCTAACTGAAAAGCTTCTGTAGAAGTTATGTTCATGCTGCCTATTCATCTTAAATTATTTCAGATGTGTACTTTGACAACCAAAACCAACAGAAATTTCTTTTCTTACTGCAACTATCTTGATATGCAGCTAAGTTATTAAGTATTTTTGCAAAAACATTACAGAGCATATACTATTTTTCCCCTGCCAGAAGTCTTTTAATGCTTCCCAAAAATATATAATAAAGTTTTAGAACAAGGTTAGTATCTTAAAATAAATTGCTGATGCACCAGCACCGCAGTAACCAATTTGACTATCGTATAACCTACAGAAAAGGATGCAAAGCAAAGAAAACCTCTAGGGACACTAGAGGGCGCGAGCACATTAAAAGTGTTTAAAAGTCTTCTGAACTCAAAAAGCACAGTACTTTAAAGTCAAACAAAAGTAAACAGAGATGTCAGTCAAAACGATCCAAAGATTTCTCCCATCGTGTCAAAATACTAGATCTTAAAATACTGAAAGTCTGAGTTTGTTTTGTTTCTCGGTATTTGATTTTCAACAGAACTTGGCAGACCTCACGCATGCAGTTCTGTGTGCAAGTAAAACAATTGCTGCAACTGCAGACTGGCAAATGTAAAAAGTTTTCACTTATTAAAGAGAGCCCAATGAAAACCGTAAAACCAGTTAAACACATAATTTTTATACTTAATTGAATAACATCAAAACAATGCAGAACGATACAGTTAAATACGGCTGTCAGTAGCAGCAGTGATATGGTCTAGACATAAGCATGAGTAAAATTCTTTTCCTATTTTCTCAACAATTAATCATAAAGTATTGGAATTGAGATAAGAAGTGACCTGCAACAAATAAAAAAAAAAATCAAGTGATACCTATTCAAGTGTACTTAGCTGTTTCACCCACAGCAAACACAACTGAAATAGTGTAATTCTGATTTCAACACATTATTCAGTCACTGTACTAAATGTTATTTTATATATGAAGTTCACAGTTACAGGGCATTGAATAACCATAGTGATCTGAAGCTCTGTTATAGGATTGACATGTTGACCTTTGTCAACACAGCAAAATAATTTACCAGGGTATAGCAATTATAGTTTAATATGTGCTAGAACAAAGTGTACCAATGCAAGCAGCCAGGGCTTTACCCTTCCTAACACGGCTATGAAATTCCAGCTGTGCTCTGTATTTCAGATTAATTAACCAAGACTCTGTATCAGATAACTCATTTTAAAACACTGCTCTTCAAAAAGACAATTTTAAGGAAAGCACAAAAAGTTAGTCAAACAACAATCTACACAATTTCAGATGTCCCTAAATGGTTATCGTAAGTGACTATGAAAGCATTAGCTTATTTAGCTCAGTTTCAATGCAGCTACAAGACTGATGGGGGGGCAGGGAGGGAAAGAAGAGCTGAAAATGCATTAAACAAAGATTTGCATTTGAATGTACTTATCTCCGAAATGCATGCCACAAAAGCTCCTTTTTCAAGTCAGGACAACAGGAAATATTTTCAATTTTAATTTCAGAAGGTCTGTAAAACCCCATAGTAAATAATTTTTGACTTAGTTTTTAAAAACTATCTGCTAACTAATACTGGCATTTCTAAACCAAATAGTGAATTACCCTCTATGCAAAACATTGCATAACGAAAGGAAAACTTTGTTCAACTACGATAACAAGTTTAGCAGGTTTCTCTATAAACCCAAGCTCCTCTAAGGCTTACACATGTGAGAAACACAGGTCAATATACAACCCTGGGAGAGCAGCTATTTGCAAGTAGGCAGTATTGTAGTAAGTGTGAACAAGTTGCAATTTGTCACACTCCATGCCAAGAGGCAATTATATTAAAGTGACTTCTATTTTCTGTCTCCAAAAATTGTCATATGAAAATAATCTGAATGTTTAAGAAATGGTTTCCTTAATCTACATCATTTAGTATCATGTGGTTTTATGACCAGTCCTGCAAATGGAAGACACTAACTGGCCACTGCTCAGGCCCCACTAATATTGTCTGTTTTTCACAGTGCTCTTGTTTAATCTAGTGGTGTCAACTGTCCCACTCTTTCTTCAAAATATAATTGTTTGCCACCATTCATTAAGGAATGAAAAAGCATAATGAAGAATGACTGTCCTTTCTGCTGATGCTTAGAACTAAATAATTTCTTGGAAATACTTCTATTAGATATTGAGATTTTTATCATTAAGAATAATTATATATTGTATTTACATAATTCTTTCTTTTTAATGAGAAGAATATTATGTAACACCACACACAAATCCATAAGGTATATAATACTGTTTCGGTATCTCATATTGATTTTTGACAAATTTAGCCACGTTAAGGTTCATGGACAATATTTCTTGTTTGCTAAATATGCTGAGGGCTATATAAACAGAAAACTTACTGTTCTTATGACCAGAGAAACATCTAAACAGCAAAATATATTGTCAACATAAATGGCATGTCACACAATAATTTCTGTAAGCAAAAGAACATCAAAAGATACACAGCATCCATTGAAGTTTAACCTATTTATTCCTTAAACTACATTGCCCTCTGTAGTGTTTGCAGAGAGAAGACTGTTTTCAACACCCCCAGTGCTTTTTAACTTATTTCAAACTGAAACCTAGCATGGTGTATAGTGATACAACCACCCTTAATCAACTACAGAACCCAAGTTTTTAGTACCCCCTTGGTTAACTGAGGTACAACTCTTCTCAATGCAGTGGATTTACAGAGAAAAACTACTGAAGAAAGGGTCAAATTACTTAATAAACCCCATAAATTATATCTTCAGCATACAAAACAATATGGAGAAGTTAATGGTGGGGGGAAAAAAAAGCACAATGAACCCCAGAAGCATTTGTTTGCCAGCAGGAAAATTCATAGTTAAAGTCTAAACTAGAGAGAACTATACCATACCTCTGGACGACTGAGGAATATTTCATCAAACAGACTCCTAGACTCCCTAAACTGGGCGTGCTAAGCATGTAAAAACAGAAAAACATAAGACAAATGCAACTGAAAAGCATTAAGTAAAAGCCATTCATTGCAACATATAAACAAGTCATTTAACTGTTAGCAATATTTTTGCCCCTTTAAATTAATTTTTCAAAACTGACCCTGAGAATTTGAAAAGGAAAAAATCGAAAGCCAGAGTAACTAATGCTATCTCTACTGATTACAAAGGGCTGCTACACTTTTTTTGATACACTGAGCTATCTGGGAGCATTTGAAAAAAATAAATCTTTATACACAATCTATTCCTGTAAGGCAAGCTACACAAAGAACTGCAAAAGCAAGTACTGAAAGTTTCAGTAAACGTTTAGATTGTTCACACAAACAATGGATGCAGGACCTATGACAAAGTCTTTAGCACGATCATGCTAATGTTTTTTGTTTTTTTTTTTGTAAGATTGCTACATGAATCAGGGGAACAAAAAAAATGAAGCTGTTTATTAAATGTGCTACCTTTTTATACCATTTTCTTCTGCTCAATGAGTAGGTTTGTAGCCTTCCTTACTGCACGCTGTGGAGTATACCATGAAACAATCATCAGCTTCATGTATCACTCAGGGTAACATAAGGACATTTATGTTTTTCCAACTGTTCACGTTATTGTGGTAACGAGGCAATATATCCTCATTTGACAAGGAAGAAACTAGAGGCAGAGATCATAGCAGAGTTCACAATGGTAAAAGCACTGATTTCATAAGGCTGAAAATAAAAACTGAAAAAACCCTACATGTTATATCATTTGTGTATGTTTTGCAAAAAGTGTAACATACAAGTCAGATCCTGCCTGCAGCTGCCACTGCTTGTGATCTCCAAGACAGTAAAAGTGAGAAAAGAATTAAGCTTTGCACTACTGGTATGTAGTTAAGTCTCTCTTCTTCCATGGCTATTCAGAGCTAAGGATCAAAATCCTTCCCCTCAAGATGGCAAAGTACCACTTTAACTATAAAATGACCATTTTTTTAAAAATTCTAGTCATCTGCCAGATTAAGACAGTCTTATTACACAGTCTTAGTCCACTCCAGTCTAAGTCCATCAGAGTTATTTAATAAGGCAGGGATATTTTGTGGCAGTATCACGTAGTAAGGTAATTAAAACAGTATTAATTAAAACTGTGCTGGGAGATAATTTTCATATCATCTATAAAACTGGAACTCAACTTCAGCATTTCTTACTTTTTTCCCCAAATCTCAACCTTTTACCGTTTCTTTAATATAGCTTGTGTGTGTGAATGTGCTTTTAAAAAAAAAAAAAGAAAACAAAAAAAACCCACAGAAGCAAATTGAGTAGAAATTCTATTAAATTTTATCTTTAGCAGTTAGGACTGCGCTATTAAGTACACTGAGTAGACATCCAATACTAACTTAATGCTGCCATAAATTTACAACTTTTAAGCCAGTCTCTGTTTTGGGGGAATGATGATGTGTTCCTACCGTTTTTTTCGAAAGTCAGTGAAATCCTTA
The DNA here is from genome assembly GCA_025769975.1 of Gallinago jamesoni. Taxonomy (NCBI): domain Eukaryota; kingdom Metazoa; phylum Chordata; class Aves; order Charadriiformes; family Scolopacidae; genus Gallinago; species Gallinago jamesoni. The sequence continues at coordinate 161,039,813 of JAOQGH010000001.1, forward strand.
TGGTGACAGCACCTAGTTCTTCAATGTCAAACTCTACTTTATGTTTTGGGAAAGTAGATCATGTAAAAGTTTATTTCTCACCTTGTCACCATATGATACTCTCCTGACCCTTGACTCCAGATTCCTTCTCCCTCCCTATTCCTCTTTTCTCACACACCAGGTTCAGTTCCTCTCCCTGTAGTACATGTTGTCCCACTTGAATTCCTTTCTCCATCAATCCCAGATGATCCGTCGCCCTCCTGTTTCCTTATTTAATTCTCTCTTTATTCCCTCCATACCCCTGCTTTCCATTCACCCTTGCCTTTTCTCATTTTGACTTAGACCCAGATTCTCAGATCACTGCCTGTGCTCACTCTGAGCCAGCTACCTCCTCGCCCAACCTAAACGAGACTTCTCCTAAAACACATAAGCTTCAGAATCTCAGAGTTACTGTCCTTCTTCCCTCCACCTACCATTAATACCCTCGAAGTTGAATTAAGCAGCTTTCCTCTTCCCTTCTGACCAAAGGCCAAAAATAACAGAATTACTTCAGGGCACATCAGAAATTCCCATTTCTCAGTTCCAGTGTTTTGACCAAAAACAGTCAAAAGTATTCCTAACGTGTATCTACTCTTAGTCCCATAATCCTACTCTGATACAGAACATTTGAAAGCATTTTCTAACAGCACACCTGCAGTCCCAACCCCTTTGGAGCTATGAGCAGTCTAAACTTGTTCATGCAAGACCATCTCCACACATTTACAAAATTTCAAGCTGTGTGTATCAATGTGGAAATTAATTTTTCAAAAACTTGTAGTTTGGCCAAAGCCAAGCAGATTTTCTGAGGAAGGGCAAAGGGTATTTCTGACTCTGCAACCTGAACATGTTTGAAAGAGTTCTCCAAAGTAAAAAAAGCTTAAAATTACAAGGAAAAAAACCAGTGTCTTTTTTTTTCTCCCTCCTTAGCTTTGTTCTTGAAATTGGCTGAACCCCAGCCTGAGGTTTTCCCTGTGAAATCCAGGTCAAGAAAGATTGCTTGTATGTCTGAAACTTTCACCCCATGGGTTTCTACATGGGGTACAAAGTTAAAGCAAAAAGAATCTTGCAAGAGAGTTGCACGTGTCCTGTCTGAAGTGTCACAGGACTGGTAATGGTACCTTATAAATTAAGGTTTGGGTTGCCAACGTTCCAAATAAGTTTAAAAGGTTTATAATTTCAGACTGAGTGTTTCATTCAGACCAGTATTTCAGAAAAAAAAGTTTTACTTATAAGACAAGCAGTAAGGACAGACTACATGGAATCCATGCTCCTGTTAAAGCTGTTAAAAGGTTACAACTGGGGATCATCGCCTCATCGCAGAAACTTGGCAGGTAACCATGCAAATGTTCCTGGTTCCCTGCTGCATTTAATAAAACAGGCTTGTGTAACACCTTCACTGGCGATGTTACACAAATTCAATTTAATTTTAGCTGTGCATACCTTAAAAGTGAGTGTTGCGCACTGTGATTACAGCACAGCAGTCAAGGAAGGAACAGCCTCCCACTGGGCGAGCAGAAATTTTTTTTCCAGTCACAAGCACACTGCAGTCAGTGAGATTTTTAAATGTGTCTCAAATGCAATCCCATTTGATCTCAAGGTGGAGATTTTTAGTGAAAGCACTGGAAGCCTAGTTTGGGTATAGCATATTATGGCTGATACGACCAAACAACAGAATTTCCACATTCCAAAACTTAAGTAAAATTTCTCCTTCTTTTATCCCAGAATTAACACTTAACACTAATTGCAGATATCCATTTTTCTATTTTGAAGACTTTATTCTTTATACTGTTAATTCTTACAAAACTATAAATGCTGAATATATACCTATTACTTACTTTACTGTTTACAGTAAGTTGTGGCATGTTTGGGATTTTTTTTTTTTGTTATTTTAAGTACTTGGAACATTTCTTTGAACTTCAGTATTAAAAGTTTTCATGAAACAAACAACAGGGACCTTTCCTTTTAAAAAAGGTCTACTATATTTGGAGTTTTACCACTTCAAGACTGTTAGAATTATCCTGCCTCTCTAATGGTCTACTTGGATCATTAATCTATTTTATTTTACCATTTGAAACACTAAATATCAGCAACAACTCTACAAAGTAACATTAGTAGTGGATACCTAATTAAAAGATGACAAAATACTGGATTAACTATTAAAACAGGGCAAAAATTGGCTTTTAAAGCTTTTTAGACAGCAGCTATGCCTCAGAAAAGATTGAGCATGATACATATTTGATAGTACTTTACAGCTAATTTAAACTCTCTACACAAAACCTAAGCATCCAAAATATTTAAATCATCAGCCCACCATTACTGTAATAAATAGTCCGTAATATGGGCCCAATTTTTAGAAACAATTAGAGTAGCCTAACATGCTTCACAAAATTGAAATCAAGCAGAATCATATCACTTACTCGTTGGGCAACTTCTGCTGCAGCAGCTGCCATTGCTGCAGCTTTGGCCTTCTCTGCTTCATCGTAAGTAGGAAGAGAGGTAGCTACACTGTATGGAGGTGGTACAGGATAAAATTCATTGTGTGTTTCTGTTCAAAATAAAGAGGTTATGCATTTTTAAGCCAGAAAGATGTCAGGAATATTGAATTTTACATGCAGGTAACGACCAAGCTTTAAATATTTTATTTTTTTTTCAACAGAGGCTGAAATTAATGATATTTGTATTTCAAGTTCTTTTAAGTTTTAAAAAAAAAAACTTATTTTTACAAAATAAAATAATGAATGGGCCTTTTAGTTGCTATTCAAGGCAGAAAACTAAATCTAGATGCTGCAAGGGGCCAACACATTTATGAACAAAAAAGTTGCATTTGCTGAGTTACATCTCTAGGCATTCCAATCAAAGGCTTTTTATCAAAACATACAAAAAAATATGCACAAAACCATCCCTAAAATATATAAAAAAAAAGCTTTTAATTATTAACATCAATTAGTGTCCAGTAACAATCATGCTGCATTTTTATTAGCATGACCTTTTTGGTAACTTAAGTTGATCTGTGAAAATCAATATTTCCGTTTTACCTCATTCTTTTAAAGACGTTCCTTCCATCAAAACGGACTACAGACTTAATTATTATACAGTGAAATGAACAAATAAAAGCTATTTAAAATACAACTTGAGCTTCCTCCTACACCCAACAGTAGTTTGTAAGAAGACTGCTTAAGCAGTAAAGATTTGTCAGCACAGGTCACATGGTAAAAAGATTTGTCATCACATGACCACAAAGATGTTATATATCGGGATAATTCTGCATAGCTATGCATTTACTTGCAAACACTGTCTCAAAGGACAGGGGCAGGAAATTGATTCTTTAATCAACATTAAAAAATTAGGCTGGAGGTTACTGTTAAAATATTTATTTGGCACATGGAAGACACAAATCCAAGCAACTTTGCTTAAAGAGGGATCTGGATGTTGCCTGCTGTTAAGTCTCCGGTACCCCAAAGAAAAGTTGCAACCGGGTGAGAAAGGGAGCAGTGAATAAATGGAAAAAAAAAAGATTTGTTACTCATTTTCCACAATACGTTTTAAAGCAAAATGCATCATTTCATGGCAATATTTGCACCAAACTGTAGCACACACTTAAGAAATTTAAGTTTTGACAAATCAATGCTTTGTTGTTTTGGTTTTTTTTTTTTAATAAAGAGAGAATGAAAATTGCTAATGAGGTCTAATAACAGAGCACTACTCAAGGATGTAGATTAAATATGGAACTGAACTACCAGAAGACTTAAATAAAACCTATTACACTAATTAATGAACGTCACTTAGCCTAGTAATTTGGAACAATCAGTGTAATTTAGAAGTGCGCTTCTTCTGAACAAAGCAGACAAAGGGCTGTGCATGAAAGCAGAGCTTTTTACTGCAATTGTGTGTGTAGAGAGAAAAAAAAAAAAAACACAACACACAACCGCAGCATCGTACCACTTTGAACCAAGTGCTGATTCATACACGCTCCTCCCTGACAAGCTCTTAAGCAAGAAAAATACCTGACGTTGCAGCTGCTTCTACGGCTATGCTACAGTAAGGTGGAGGGGAAGTATCTGCTTCAGATAAGGCTGCTGTCTGGGGCGTCTGGGTATTCTCTGTAGACGTGGAAGGCTGCTCAGCTGCTGAAGGCTCTGGGGGGTCATCCTCGTTGTGAAGCTTAGAAGAAAAACACACAAATTTCAGAGGCATTCAGGGAATACTTCCTACGACAATCTAGTACTTGCAGAACCATCTTTAAAAAGAGAGAAAATTACCCTTCAACAAAATCAAAAATTATTTACAAAACAGCACATCACACATGACTACTTTAAGTTGTCCAGTTAAATCCTTTTAAGCAAACAACTAAAGATAATCTTAACTGCCTTTACTCCCTCCCCCTCCCCTTGCCAATGGATTCCTTCTCATCAGTCATGTTCACGGAGTCTTTCAAATCTGCTTTTTTAAAATGCTTACTACACGGGAAAACGCTGAGGATAAACTACTTCCTGTCATATGAATATTTGAACACCATTACACTTTTTTTTTTCCCCTTAAATGCATTCATAAAATGTATTAACCCATTTAAAAACACAACAGGTAAGCAACACTGTCTTTTGTTGTACTAAATTAGAAGAAATAAAAAATACAGCAAATTTCTACTCCTATAACTGGGATTTTTATACTCTTGCATCTTGTCAGAAAGCTTCTCCACTCAAATTCTGAGACTTTTCAAAACAATCTCCTGTTCTTCACAGGCTGGAAAGAATCCTTTCCCTATGAAACTTTAAGTTGCTGGGTTTTTTGGTTGTTTGTTTTCTTAAAACACAGCTTTAAAGACATGTCCAGTTAAGTATATGCAGAAAGAAGAATTCGGGTATGCAAAAATGTTGATTAAAACCGTGGAATTCAGCTCCAGCAACTAATATCTTTTCTTAAAGAAGGAGGTTTTGATTATTTTAGCTAAACTGATAGTATTTCAAATATGAATCAAACTTCAAGAAGAAAGAGTACTAGCATTAAACAAAAAAGTGTAGTCGACGCTAGTGTGAACTACAACATAAGATGCCTAGAAGGCAGCTACTGAAGCTCTATATTTAAAAACCAGAAAATAAGTAATTATTTTCAATTAGTTCAATTTTCAATAGTTCAATTAGTAAATTCAACAAATCTGAAAAAATTCTGTAACTTCAAATTGGTAGTTTCTATGAACAACTTGCAGAAAAATATTTTAATTTCAAAGTATTAAGGATATATCAATGTTAATTTCATATTAGGCAAAGTATAATCAGATTACTGGAAAAAAGCGCGTTCTCAGAAGAAAGAATATTAAATTCTTTGTTAAGTAGTGTAACAATTTCATACTGAAATTGTTTTATATCCAGAGTATACCAAAGTACAGAGAACAGCTGAGATTGGAAGGGACCTCTGGAGGCCAACTGGTCCAACCCCCCTGTTCAAGCATGGCCACCTAGAGCCAGTTGTCCAGGGCCATGTCCTGATGGCTTCTGAATATCATACCAGGCAGCCCAGAGCTGGGCACAGCACTGTGGCCTCACCAATGCTGAACAGAGGGGGTGGGTCATCTCCCTCAACCTAATGGCAATGCTTTGCCCAATGCAGCCCAAGATACCATTGGCCTTCTCTGCTGCAAGGGCACACTGCTAGCTCATGTTCAAGTTCTGCACGTTACAAATTCTGTGCTTTTCTTCCTCCTGAATTCCTGCTGTTATCCTTAGTTTTTAAAAGCATAGAAGACATTCCAACAGCAGGCAGGTAAATTGAAAAGTTGTTCAAGGGATAGCAGAAAATGCTTCAAAAGAAATTAGTGCAACAGACCAACTTCATGCAATTTTCATATGGCTCCTACCACACTCTTCTCTTTAAATATATCAAATTAGAAGAAGCAACAGCGTTACTTGCTAAAGCATTTTTAATTGTTTTTCAGGAGTCCTTCCAAATACTGTATTCAAAGAACTACAGTTTAAAGGGTTAATCTATAAATATGAACTACATATATTTGCACACACATATGTAAGCAAATATATACATAGGCACAATACACACACAAGCACATACTATTAAGAAGTCACCTTCAATGGAACTGATAGGGGTTATAGAGTACTTTAACTTTGGAGTACTGAGCAATCAGGCCATTTAATGGCTAGTGAGCGATCCTAAAAAAGCAGTAACCTGAGAAATGTGTATAGCAATTTGGAGTAGTCAAGGCCAAAGAAAACAAAATCACTTCAAAACAACCCAATGTATTTTAGGGATACAGAAAGCAAGTGAGAAGACAAAACACTCAATTCTAAAAATACCAAGCAGGTCAGAAAAACAGCCTGAGAGCTATAAATGTTATGGTTCTAAATTAAGCAGCCATTCACAAGAAAAATCTAGTATTGCAACAGATACGGATAAAATAAAATATTTTTTAAAATGAAAATGTCATTTGATTAGCAATGAAACAAATAACAGAACATTACTGGCACACTTTTGCACTAATGGCTGGTACACCCACCCTCATCTGGGATGTGTGTGTAGTTCTGACCACCCCACCACAACAACCTGGTCCATGAGCAGGGGAAGAAGTAAAGCCTAGTTAATGGATTTTACCTCCATTCTTCCTCTCCTTTTGTCCTCCACTTCAACCACCCTACCAAGCCATAGTATGTGCTGTCGCTATCCTGAAGACACACAGAGATCCACAGCAGCTCATCGGTTGAAGAGCATATTAATACCCAAAATCCACTTTGCCATTTCTGAGGAAATTGATTTTGTGTCTTCTGCCTTTCTCCAAATTTTCTGTAATTTAGTAACAGCTGATGAAAGTAACATGAGGATGGGAGAAGACCACGCACATGGGACTTCTTGCCTTCAAAGATCGAGTTAACAAGTCATTCAATTGTTATAGCAACTGCAATTAGGAAACAGAAAAATTCCATCCTAAGGGCTCCATACAAAGGAGTCGCGTTACGCCCTTTAGTGCATTCAAAAGGTCTTTATTTTGTAGGGCTTATGTTCAGGGACCAAGCATTTCTATTCATCCTGTCTTCTACTATACAGACCTTTGAGAAATTCTGAAAGGCATCAAGTTTATCGTAACGCAGCAACTTCAAGAAAAATCATGACTCCTTACAGAATACCCCATCATAAAAATCATAAGAATCGGACTAAGCAGCTTGAGGGTTCACACCTAAAATAATAACCACAAGTTGTTCCATGAACACAAACCAGCTTTCGTTAGCTCTCGTTCAAGTGTCCTGTCTGCTAATCTCTCCTCAAGGCAGTAACTTCAGCTCCTCTCAGAGGACTCCACTGGGGTAAAACCCAAACTAAAACAATAAAAGCCCACAACTGCAGCAGAACCTGCCCCAGCAAGATGGAAATTTTGCCTATGCCAGCAGCACAGACAGCCTTGGTTGTACCGTTTTGTCTTCCAGCAACTCTGCCTTGTCTTCGCAGGGCACTGCTGCTCCTCTGTAGAGCCACCGGTTTGCTTGAAACCAGTAAGAACCTGACTGACTACCTTTGAGCCTCCCCCTTCCCGTTTAATTTTGGCTTATGCTGGCTGGTAAATTTAGAAGTTATTTTTGGAGACAGGGGAAGAAGAGGCCTGACACTCTGCATAGGTTCCATTGCCATAGAAACCAAGCTAAAAACACTCAGAAGGGAACAGAACACGTCTGTTTCAAGGCATTACTTATGCTACATACTTAAATGTTACCTGGCATATATCTAACATCAGAAGTCTAGAAATCATATCTAAGATCTTTCCACCCCCCAATAGTAAGATTATTTTGCCTACTTTTTTAATTAAAGGACTAAGCGGAACTCAGAGTTCATCATCCCAACCCCCTCCCAAGCCCTTAATGAACCTTTATATGGTAGTAAGCAACACAGCTGATTTTGCCAAAATTAAGGTTAAAATGATTGCCAGGACCTGTTAAACTACAGACAACTGTAAATGCGTACCTTTCCCTGCCCCCCCCCGCCCCTCACATTTTAAAAGCAGGACACAAAGATATTTTTTTCCTTCACATGTTAGCCTGTGTGTAGGGTAACTGGCTGACTATATGGAGCTTTACAATTAAAAAAAGATGTTATTAGACAGACTAGTCTTAAACTGTCTACACAAGTATTTTAATCACTGCTTTCGCAGTTCGAACTACAGAACTCAGGCTCAAAAGTCACGATGCTCATACTCTCAAGATATATCTCTGTTAGGACACTTAGAATTCAAAGTTCAATCGAGAAGCAATGGCTCTTCTGCAAACAATGACTCAGAATCTCATGGTAGCTACTAAGCGTATAGTACAGGAAAAAAGCATTAGTTTTCTTCATATGATTTTTACCCCATACCATCTTCAGTTTCTTTCCTAGAAAAGCTCTATAAAACAAGGATTCACTATTTCATTTCAAAATTTAAAATCAATGTCATTCCTTTCAGCACAAGAATATTGTGAAAAGTACAGTTACCTTTATAATTTTTAATATTTACTTTAATTTAAAAATTTATTTAAAGAAGTACTGCCATCTCCTCCTGTAATTTATTTCCTTAAGTCTGCTATTTTGTTTGTGTAATTATTTCCAAAGTAATCAGATGTAATGCCTGAAATCAGCTGATATCCTACAAAAAACATGAACCACAAGAAAGTGCTTAGTACAGAAGTCTTTACTGAGGGGACTGATGCAGATGCTTTTACTCTTTAGGTTCTTTAAAATAAAAGCTTAAACTGGAGGAAGATCTCATTCTATACTTACACTTCTTATTTACCTGTAGACAGGAATTTTGTCCGACCTACAAAAGCTTTCTTGCCTCGATAAAGAGAATTGGCTTCATTTGTGGTGAACTGATTGTGCAAAAGTGGCAATATAGGCAAGTTAGTAAAACATGCCAACTTAAAAAAAAAATCTGGGGGAAATGATATATTAAGATGTCTTAAATCATCTGTACCAGACTTACACAAGATTAGAACAATGTTTTCTGACAAAGTGCATCCAAGTAGCACATGCCAGCTCTAGTCATACTCATGGTGCAATACACACAAACAGCACTCAGTCTTTTCCTGTTACCTGATTTTACGCACATTTCAAAAGCTGTTGTTTTCCCATTTCATAAAATATGATTTACAGAAATCAGTACATTGCAAAATTTTTGCAACATAATTAACTTCAACAGCAAATTGCAAGCATTTTAAAAAAATTATCTTTATAAACATATACTACTTTCACACTATTTACATGATTTCTTTAGTACAGCATAAAATTATGCAGAAGATACTATCATACAGGGAAAAAAAAACAACAAACAAAACAACAAACCAAAATCAACTAGCCAGTTTTCTTTCCCTCCTTCCTTTTATACCTTTATTACCAGCTCATCTTGGAAAAAAAATTACTTTTAGGTAAGTTTTTGACTAAGTTTTAGTAGGGATGGTTCTGCCTGGGTCACCAGAGCCTCAAAGCTTTCTCACTAGCAATCTTAAATCACGAGCACTCTTAATGTGTCCTCCTTTCTTGCCTTCTAAATGATATTACAATTATGTTTTTGAAGAAGCTTGGCCCCTCCAGCTTTGACCTCACACCAACCAACTCATGGCTTGTTTCAAATTGCATTAAAACTAAAATATAATACATAGAAATCCTGTAATGCTGGACCTGATATTATGCTTTAAGTATGGAGACAACTAAGCAGATCGTGCCAGTTCAACCTTTGTATGCAAACCAGCCAGCTGGTACACTTCCTCCACAGAAAGCAACACTCTTAGCAAGAGAGATTCAACTCTACCTGCAGAAATTAACCAGCTTTGGTCCTCTAGAGTCAGTTTTTCAGACTATGCCAAAAGGTCAACCAAAAAATATCTACTTACTGCAGCTTCTAGTGCTGCAGAGAAGGGCATGGAAGACTCATCTCAAGACTGCTTGTGCAAAAAGTATTTCAGCATTTCTGCATTAGATTGTTGCATGGGTATTTATTTCACTGAAATTCTACCACAGTAAATATTAGAAGTGTAACCAAAAGCAGGTTAAAGAGAAAACTGCTATCACCTTCATTAAGCTTTCAAGAAGCTTCTCCCCTCTTTATGTAACACCTGATGTTTTCATTTGCTGAGAAATTCAAAGGTCTTTTACACCTGCCTACTTGTAATGATTTCTAAATCTGTACTAAACTGCTCCCTACAAATAAGGTGCTGCTCAGACTGAGGCTTGAAAGCAGAATTCTTTACCTACATAAAAACAATTTCACTTGAACAAATATAGTCTATGTATTAAATACTTGTTTTGTAACCACGGTTTGCATTTTTTCAGCACTAGTAGTCTAAAACTAGGTTGCTCATCTGTAAATAGCTAAGCATTAATCTTAGGATTTTCAAGGAAAAAAAAAACCAAAGGAAATCTCAAAATAAAATTCAATTCTGAACCTGTTACAAAAATACTTCATCTTGGAGACAGCTTTGACCTCTGCTTCCCCATCCCTATTGTTCCTGAATGACAGAAAATAGTCTCTACAGCTCATGCTATTGACTATTACTTCTTTATTTTTAGAAAAAAAAACATAAAACCTATACCATTAACCCATAAACGCCACTCAAGTGCTAAAATCCTTCAACTCTAATTTAGGTCACTAATAGCCACTGGACAATCAAAACCAAAACCAATAATCTGTAATTACATTTAGGTAAAAATTGTAAGAGCAGAAGAGATAAAGAAATGCTTCTACAAAATAAATGCTTTAGTTTTCTTGTTTATCAGGAAAAAAACCCCACCATATTCACAATGGCCTCTGAAAGAAATATTTCACAATTCTTAAGGGAAAAATACCACAACCATGTTGCATTTTAACTTACTCGCTTTCTCCTCAACATCAGTTTTTATCCTCTACCAATAGGGCACTTTACGACATCATGCCTTTTTCTTCAAATTCCTGTTGTAACACAAACTTACCACAAACCCATGTAGACCAGATTGTTAATTTCCCAGCTAGTAGGAAGGCGGCTATTTGCAGTTCAGCGCCAAACACAATCTCTCCTAAAACATGTCCTGGCCACAGCCATAACACTCCAGAGAAACATCATCCTCTAGAGACTGCAGAGACTTCAAATTAATAAATACTCTTTAAAAAGACTAAGCAATTTGGCTTATAAGGCACTTCAGTACATTCCAGTAAAACACAAAAGTCCAGTAACTTTCAGCTTTTATGTATTTAAAAGTAACTGATGAAATTTTATCAGAATTTATGACTCCACAGAAGAGATCTACATCAGAATCACAGAATCAAAGTGACCCGCTTGCTGGATGAAGGAAAGGCTGTGGATGTTGTTTATATGGACTTCAGCAAAGCCTTTGATA
>JAOQGH010000001.1:161051264-161082544 GCA_025769975.1 Gallinago jamesoni
TTAGTGATGGTGATGCTCCTTGTTTGTTGTGTGGGTGTCTATTTTTGTCAGTTAGGTTGATGGTTGGACAAGATGATTTTTAAGGTCCCTTCCAACCTAGAAGATTCTGTGATTCTGTGATAATTTTTTCCCCCCACCATCAACTTCCACATACCCAGATCTACCAGCAGCCCTTCAAGACAGTGGAGTAGGTTGGTTCGTTTGGTTGTTTTTTCATTTGTTTTTTTTTTTCTCTCCTCCTTCATGCATCTCTGCAGAAAACTTTCAACAGCAGTCAATACGTTAGAAGGTCAAAGGTGTAAAATCTGCAGTAGAGGCAGGAAAGCAGAACAGAAGTCCATTGCTGCCATTCCACAGCTGTGTAGAAATACCAAGTGTGTCTGCTAAATAAGGATTAGGTGCCATGGAAACCCACAACCTCTGGAGGCAAACTTCTGCCGAAAAGAATCCGAAGAGATTTATACCCAACGTTGTTGAAAAACATGTTGCAACAGAATGGCTTTTCTGCCAGAGTGAGACTCCTTCACATAAAATTAAAGTGATCCATAGCAATTGAAAGTGTTTTACATGAACCGCACTTAAGTGATAGTTAAATCATTTTAGTCAATTCTCTTTAACTAGGGATCTGTGACCTACTGGATTTTTCAATTATTTTCTTTTAAAGCAAAGCTTATAAGCATGAAAAAAACTCATTAAAAAATCCCTCAAACCACACAGAATGGTGACCAGGACTTTGTAAAGGAAAAAAAATATAATCAAGCAAACAAACAAACCTTAAGAGCATTATATATATATATATATATATACACACACACACACACACATATAAAATGTGTGTTCGTGTAGATCTCTTTCTTGCCCTCTTCATCCCAATGGCAACTTTCCATGCAGCATTTTACTTGCTCTTTCATTTTCTGGGGATTATAATCCAGATTTAAGCAACTAATTACACAATTAACAGCACAGCATACACGCACATTCATTCCCTATGGTTTCTAAGACACCTATTCCTTCCCATCCCCCAGATTAACAGCAAAAGTGGAGCTATTAGTAAAGGACAGTAACATACCTTGAGTCAATACGAAAACTCTTTTAGAAAAGTAAATATTCTGAGACAAACTTTACTAGAAGCATAGAGTTTGTTATCCTTTAAAATACTTCCATTTCTCTCTGCTTAATTTTTTTAGGTTTCTTCTCATCTAAAGAATTACTCAGAAATAATTCTGAATACTGGGATTTTGGTATGATACAGATATATGCTTGATATTTATTGTAAATTATAAAATCAAGCATAACTTCCAAGAGTTTTTCCTATTGCATGGTTATAGGAATTAGTGAACAAATACCTGAAGTCTTCTATACTAATGAAGACTGTGGCTGGGATCAACATTTTTCCAATTTTCAAGTATAAAAAAAAAATATTTCTAGAAAAAAAAAGCAGGTAAAAAAAGCTTACTCTAGTTACTCTAGAATTTAGAAGTTACTAAAAAGTTTACTATGTACCATGTAGCCTTCTGTTTGTCAAGTGGTAACTCCAGAACAGCTCAAGCAACTAGTTTAAGTTTTATAAACTAAGTACAACATGAGGTTCTCCTCCTTGAAGACTTTCTAGTTAGAAGTAAGAGTGTATAATACAGACCCATTAATAAAACAGTGGCATGTTATTAAGACCAGCAGTCAGGCTAAGGAAGTGTTCCGTCTCCAACATAATTATCAGGAGATACATGGACAGCAGACAAGCCTTAGTCATTTATTTGCCATCTATTTTCTTCAGGCTTCCCCAACATTCACAGCTGTTATTTATGGCTGGTAAAGCGTATATCTCTGCCTATTCCATTTGCATTTGTTATGGTTTTGATGTGTGTGAATTTGAATTCCTGAATCTGCTAGTGCTATCTGCCTCAATGATCTTGTGTATTAACAAACTGCATTACAAACTGCACCTGGGACGTGGCAATCCCAGGCACAAATACAGGTTGGGCAGAGAATGGCTTGAAAGCAGCCATGAGGAGAAGGACTTGGGGGTGTTGGTGGATGTGAAGCTCAACATGAGCTGGCAATGTGTACTGGCAGCCCAGAGAGCCAATGGCATCCTGGGCTGCATCAAAAGAAGTGTGGCCAGCAGGTCACGGGAGGTGATTCTGCCCCTCTACTCTGCACTCGTGAGACCCTATCTGGAGTACTGTGTCCACCTTTGGAGTCCTGAACAGAGGAAGGACACGGACCTGTTGGAACGGGTCCAGCAGAGGGCCACAAGGATGATAAGAGGAATGGATCACCTCCCCCATGAGGACAGGCTGAGAGAGCTGGGGTTGTTCAGCCTGGAGAAGAGAAGGCTCCGGGGAGACCTTATAGTGCCCTTTCAATATCTGAAGGGAACCTATAAGAGAGCCAGAGAGGGACTCTTTGTCAGGAAGTGTAGTGAAAGGACAAGGGGCAACGGTTTCAAACTGGAAGAGGGGAGATTTAGATTAGATACTAGAAGGAAATTCTTTACAGTGAGGGTGGTGAGACACAGGAACAGGTTGCCCAGAGAAGCTGTGGATGCCCCATCCCTAGAAGTGTTCAAGGCCAGGCTGGATGGGGCTTTGAGCAACCTGCTCTAGTGGGAGGTGTCCCTGCCCATGGCAGAGGGGTTAGAAATAGATGACCTTTAAGGTCCCTTCCAACCCAAGCCATTCTATGATTCTATGCATATGTTTGCTTCTCCTTGTCTTTTCTGTGACTCAACCCAAATTTCAGTGAGTGCTCTCACATTTTAATCTTGCACAATTTGGTGAATAACAGCTCTGCAACTGCTATGTCCACTGACTTGGTGACTTTTTAAGCGTTCATCACTTCCAACTGCCACCACCCCTTTCAGATACCACTTTTAAGAGGGCAGCTTCCCTTTCACCTTTTGTAGCTCCTCTTGCAAGATCCCAAAACGGCATATACAGCGCCCAGGTTTCATATAGGGATGCTTCCTGTTCATTCTCACTGTCTTCCCTGACGATGGACAATGTTTTATCAGGATTTATTGGCAGCTGCCACAAACCAACAGCTTCAGCAGACTGTCAGTGACAGCTCCAAGAACTGCAAGTCGAAAGGTCATGTCTTTACGTCACAGCAGCTTTATAGAACCAGTACAGAAAATAGATCCCAGTCACTCTGAAGTCGCACAGAACATACAAAACAACTGTAAAAGCAGAGGTAAAAGGAAAGCCTATAAAATTAGGAAACAGACAGGGCAGTCACCAAGAGCAAACTCAATATTCAGCAGTTAGCTCCTGCTTCCATTTTAGCCTACATTCATCTCGGCTGAAAAAAAAAATAATCAATGTTGATTGAAACAGCCGAGCATTTCTCTAAATATAATATGCATGTTTCACTTAAAAGTCCAAGTATAGTACAAAAGTTTAAGCACAATGCTTCCTAATGAAGAACAATCCAGGAAAATGCTAGAAATGGCAAATTCATTTTACAGGGGGTAGGATAAAGAAAAAGAGGGTTTGTTTGGGTTTTTTGTTTCTGGAGAAGTATCATGGTAACTAGACTGCAGGAGCATACAATTGAGATTTGATTTGAGAGATGTAGGCAAAAAAATGACTCTTGAATTTGTTTCCTGTATCACAGCTAAGTAAATGTCTTCAAAAATTCTGCAGTAAAACAGAGGTTTTATTGCTTGTATATTTGAATAAATCCAGTTAAGCAGAAAGAGTTTCCTACTTTATAGTACTGGTTAGCTCAAAATGAAATAATTAGTTCAATAATACCTAAATCAGAGGATATTATTAATCAATAAGAGCAAACCCTCTTTATTCTTTTTACAGGGTCAATTGTGCCTGACTTTTCAGCATATTTCATTTTCTTAGTAACTGGAAAATGGAGTATTCAAGTTCCTCAATTTAAGATATCAGTAAATCAAATCATTAGAGAGATAATACAGACAGAAATTTCAACAGCTTAAAAAACCCACCACACACACATAGCACCAGCTGAACATACTTTTTATGCATTGCATGCAGAAGAACAGGCTCTACTAAAAAGATTCTCATTTTGATTTGTGGTCTTCCTTCTCTTTCATCCACTATGGGACTCACAGCTTTAATAAAGTTTAGCAGCAAAGATAAACACAACTCACACAACAACAAGGAACGCTAAAGGCCCTTTCTTTAAAGAACACATTTTTATGTCTCAACAGATCCTATCGAGTTTTTTCAACCCTACTGTTAGAGCTAAAGAGTGTCGACTAAGCATTTTAAAGCAACCCTACAAAATATGTTGTCCAAAGGACAATTCTCTGGATCTCTCAGCTTCTAGAGAGATCATGCGTTCACCTAAGGGCAGGCATTTTCCAGTAGGTCAGGTTTTTGTGGTATGAGGCAGCTGAACAAAAACAACAAAAAAGCAGCAGTCTAGGAAGCTCAGCTCTTCAGGGGAGAGTTGAAGATGACCAAACTAGTGCTACCTGTATACCACAGAGGATATTAAAAACAAAAACAAAACAAAAACAAACAAACAAAAAAACTAAAAAAAAAATCCAAGCCCAGTAGCAGGCATTGAGGTACGTGAGAAAGGAACATGGGCCACATTGCTCATCATCAAGTGTGGCCCAGTGCTGCAGGGCTTTAGACACGTGCTCATTTGTTTGAATTACATACTCTCATTCTAGAATTCGGAAAAGGGTTTGAAGAATATACAGCTTATGCAACCTTTTTTCCTAATCATTTATTCTACACATTTGATGCAAGTCAATTTTGTGACCACAACCGTGGAGTTTCAATCAAGAGTCTTAATGCTTCAGTGCATTCCTTAGAAATGCCTTAAATACTGTTTCCCTAAATTCCCAAATATGACAATTACCACAATCAAAATGGACAATTGAACTCAAAACACCCAAGGCTCTTATCCCCAATTGTCTCATGCTTTACCATGCATCACCCGCTCCTCAAAGATGACAAGTGTTAACTACATGAACCATTACCAAAGCAATGTTTAAACATGAGCTTGTGTTACTTCACAAAAAAACCCACCCAAAGCAAACAAACAAAAAAAACAAAAAACAACAAAACCACCATTACATTCTGCAATAAGGAGATAACTGATACTGTAAGCATCCTTTTGTCAATAACTTTTCCTCAAGGTTGCTCTATGTAACTGTTTCAGATTAATCAGGGAAAAGCTAAAAAAAGTTCAATAATTCAAACTACATGTACACCTTCACCAAGGACATGATTCTGACCTCTCTTACAACAATAATCAGTCAACATTAATAGGATTACTGTCAAACCGGAACAAATTGTTCAAAGATAAACATTGTTCAAAAGCACAAAGTACATTTGTGAATATGTTAAATTATCCTACAATAGTTAGAGACCAAAATTTTGGTGTTTTTTTTTTGTTTGTTTGTTTGTTTTTTTTACTGGAAGACCACATATTACAAGAAGGAAGATGACAAATCTCTACTAAGCACCTTGAACAGTTACTCGAAAGAAAAATGGGATTACAAACAGAAATAAAGTAATATACTATTGATATATATTGACTAGATTTTGTTGTGTCTACACCACCCAAAGTTTGGAGGCTTGTTTTCTAAATTGTTCTGTCTATTCCAAACTCAGCTGGAGGAGGCACAGCCAAGGATGGGGTTGGGGGATGATTCAATATCTAATGTTTTGGCTATAGAGTGACTGAGAAGTATGTTAGACTATATCAGGTTTAGGCTAATCTTACCCTACAATAATGGAAACGATGCTTAAGTGGAACAAACAGTCAAATGTTAAAGTGGAAATATATTTTCCCCTTTCACTGTAAAACTCAAAGCCGTAAGGCATCCGCATCCTGACATGTGCTGTGAGCCCCGGCTGCGGGAGTCTGAAATTACTTCAGCACAAAACAGAAGAAGTTAGTCATTTTCATCAAAAACACAGCTGGCAAAGGGGGTGCCCGTTTTACTAAAATCAGCGAGCTGTGACAGCACTTGTCCAGGAAGTGGGAGACCTTAGCCTGAGGCAGCTCAAACCCAGTCTTGGCTATGCAATAGCTTCATTTCAGTAGGAACAGTTGGCAGTGCCTCTCCAACATAACAAGTTGCCAATTTTGTAAAATTTTTTAATTTTTTTTTTTTACTCAATCTCTTAGGATTACTTCTCCATTTGAAAACGGGTTGTCTCATGTGGGTGTATTGGTGTACATCCATTTGTTCATTCCTCTTTCCAAAGTAGTTGACACACCTGAAGTCTAGAAGGAGGTTTGAGGCTACCAAACTCAAAACAACCTTCACATCTACAACTGTAAACTAAGCACAGAGGTCTCACAAGGCTAGGCATGATGACATTACCAGTTGCCACATATTCCTTCTTTAGTCAATGCTGTCACTGGAATAAAGTTTCAAAATAAGACTAGAGCTAGCCATTTTGACAAATGTACCTCATTTTCCCCATCGAGAAGATGGCTACTAACATTTTGTATTAAACTAACACTTGGTTTCTGAGATTAGCTTGATGTGGTTCCTACTGTATTTTTCAGATACGAACACAATGAGAGTGCTTAGAGTTTCCCTTTTTAAGGGTAGCATGAAAAGAACATCTAGCTTGGCCACATCACAGCTGACTTCTGCTAACCCTGCTATTTGAAGGTATTTTATTCCTGTTACTGAACTTTTGCCTTTATTAATAGGATTAGAAGACTTATTAGACGTGGCATGTATGCATGCCACAGCCCGAAGCTGTCTTTTTACATTACAAGACTTAGTGTCACTGCACAGATCAGGTACATCTTCCCTTTGGCTTTGTATGTCTTTCAAGAACCTAAAAATCCCAGTGTTTCACAAGATAGGCTCAGCCACACCAACAGCTTGCTGTCACCAGAAAGGTCACTCCTGTTCCTGCCCTCTCCTCCTGCACTACCCTTATGCAAACCCAACTGAGACCTTCGGAGAAAAATCCAAGTGGAAACAACCCAGGTGAGTGTGGCTGGTCTATACCACTCATTTCATGTTGTTCAGTATGGTAAAACTGGTGCCCTATATAACTAAGCCAATTTGTGCGTTGATAAAAACCACCCTGTGTCCCTCTGTGCCCGTGCCAAAAAGAAAGGAAGCTGCCCACATGCCACAGCCTGTGCCAACAAGAAGAACCAGAAAGCTATTCTAACCATGGTTACTCCTCTTGTTCCAGTGAGGCAGCATTTCTTCTACAAATCAGACGCAGAGATGGCCCTCTGAAAACGAGATCCAAAAACCAGCCAGTGATGGCAACACACAAAGTTAGACCACCCTGCTTTTGATTTACAAAAGGGAATAGACAGAAAGGACTGTACCTGTTTGGTACCTCATCACCTTGGCTTCAGAGGAACACTCAAAGAGATATGAGGTTAATTTGGTCGTTCATATGAAACATGAAAGTACTTAAAAATTTAAGTAAAAAAAAAAGTAAAAATGCTTTTTTAAATGCTAACTGCATCACTACTGTATCTGTGAACATACCTCAACATTTATAATTTCTCTTCTTCATAAATTGTCACAGGTAAAAACATTCCAGAAATAAATTCAAAATTTAAAGTGTTTATTACTAAATTCCAAAAAAACAATTAAGATGCAAGGATAGCCCATTCTTTGAAAGTGTCATCTACCTCATTTTAGAAGATCCTCATTTGCTCTTCTAAAGTATTAAAGATCTGTGCTTGGTGTTTTATGTGCAAAAGGCAAGTACACAGAAAAAATGTATCTTCAATGATTAAGAGGTTCATATTACTAAAAATACCCACACAACTGTCACAAAAAAAAAAAAGCAACAGTAAAGCTTATCACTTAATGCATCTCTACTCAATGTTTTTCAGTACGATAAATATAGTCCCCTAGATGCAGTATTTTATCTTCCAGTTATGACATCACCACTGTGGAAAGGAACAGAATTTCCCTAACGTAAATTAGCTCAATCTGTTCAGTAACACCAATTACATAAGAGTTCTTAAAAGACAATTAATACTATAGAAAATATGCTAGATATAAGCTACAGGTCTTACATCAAAAGTGCAGAATGAACAATATTTGGGCTTTTATTTGCCAATCTCTATTAGGCTCAGTTCTGTGAAAAGGAGGAGGAGAAGACATTTCTTTGTGCACATTTCCTGTGTAGGTTGACTTTCATGTGTTTGAGAGCTGCAAAGACAACTTGACTTTGACTCAGGTTTTTAACCAGATAACATTGTGAGAGTAAAGAGTCAAAGACAATGGAGTTAAGAGGTACAGAAAATTAAGCCTTATCTGAGATAATTGTAAAGCTATTCACAACATGTAGCATTAGGAAGGCAAATGGATTCAAATAAAGTGTTTACAGGAGCAATTTTCACCTCTTAACCCCGTTTCTAAAAAGCACACACAACTTAAATCCATTCAAGATTCACACACTTTTCAGAAATCATGATTTCTTGATCCCTGTATAGTGCTGTGCAAGAGCAGGCCGCTGTTTCACAGTCTTGCATCACACATCACTTAGAAACTCCACCAAACCCAGATGCTACAGGGGCACAGGTTCAGCAACAGCTAAACTGACATCCATGTGGACTGCTGCCCTTGGCTCTATCTGCCCTGGTTTGCTACCTCCCCATTTACCACTTGCCTATCTAGCTCTGACCAACCCCTAAATCAAAGAATGATGACTACCTGACCCCAGATTGATAACCCAAAGCTTTAATCAAGAAAGACTGTGGGGGAGTGGTGAGTTGATTATAATTCTTAAGCAGTTCAGCATGCAAGTCCTGCAGCTTTCAATGGGATTTCTGTGCCTAAATCACTCATGTTGTGCACGTGAAGTCTTCCCTCATGACTCAGTTACCTGGAAAATCACATTTCACAGAAAAAAAAAGAACAAAAAAAAGACAATCCCAAGCTTTAATACTTAGTTGTTCACCCCATTTTACGCACTGCGGAAAACAGCTAAATTTCTTCCACTTTGTTTCAGTGTAGATTCACAAAGCATGATTCAAATCACTTTTTCTGCAAACGAGCTGGAGTAGGAGCAAACATTTCAGACAAGACAGTAATGCACAAATTAAGATCAGATGACAAAGAACTAGAAGGAAAAAGAATCAGGAGAATGAACACTGAAGAATTTTTATTATAATTTTTCTGAAGTTGATGCCTGAGTCCCCTTATCCAACGAGCAGAATAGGGGAAGAAAAATTAAAAAATACAACAACAAGGAAATGACACGACTAAACTGACTATACCTGTAAAGAATGTAAAACTTAAGACACATTTACCAACAGGACTGCAGCATGCAAGTGACTAAGGGGAAAAAAAAAAAAAAAAAAAGAAAAAAAGGAAGTAAAGCAAGACAACAAAGGTTGGCTAATTTACTTCTGATGTCATATTCCTGCAGGGAAGCATGACAAATTCTTACCCATCAATTAGCTGTCTTTTGCCCTATGAAGAGAAGACAGAAGAGGAGGGGCAGAAAGCAATACAAACCACACATGCCCGCGGCAGACAGTTACGTAAAGCTGATGCACTGCCTGCTCCTTGCCCACAACACCCTCACTTTGCTGCAATTCCAAGTACCAGCTTTTTAACAGTTGCCTGGCTCGAACATTTTTAACTGCTTTTTATTTAAAACGCAGATGCACAAAAAATGAGATTAAGAATGAAGCTTTAGCACTGTTTCTGATGGAGATAAAAAAATAAGAGAAGCTGAGGGTTAGCTTTATGATCTGACATTTTCTGTTTCATAAGAAGTCATAAAACTGGCTTGTGCTAAAGCTCAAAACTGAATTGCCTGCCATTCCTAGTGTCCTTTATTTTAACTTACTTGAAGAAATCACAAATAAAAAGAGGCAGCGGTAAGACAGCCCCTTCAACTTAAGTGAAAAGCTACTGTCACTGCAAGGAACAGAAATGCAAGTCAGTAATTCTTTTGATAATAATGTACATCTATAATTCTTTCTATTTAGAAGACAACTTGCCCTAAATAAGGCAAAACAGATGAGCTACAAGAGTCAGAATGGGTATAACTAGGAGAAAAAAAAAACACAACCAAAAAAAAAGCATTTGCTATTATTCATGAAAAAGAAAAAAAAAAGACAAGACATACAGTGTCATAGTAGAAGTGGTCAGATTCATAAGCTTAACACTAGGAAGTGAGACATTCACAAAACTAATGCGATAGTAAGCACATTAAGTCGTATTTCTCTTCTAGAGTTTGTCCTTAAAAATTAGGACACAACCACAAAATCTGCAATAATCTAATGCTTACTACCTCTCATAGCCATTATGTAAGAAAATATATCATAACACTTAAGATCACATGCCTGAATAATCAGGTGCTAAATAAGTACACCTGCAATCGCCTTGTTCCTTCTATTCTCTGACCCAAGTAAATAAGTAAGTAAATAACATTATAAAAATCTCAACGCCTAGCAGTCAGATACGACAGAGAGAAGATAAAACACATGCTCTGTCCTACAGGACAGTAATCAGTAAGGTCACATTTTAGACTCTGGAATACATCAGAGACTGAGGTAGCACTTTCATTGTGACTTAGAGCAAATTCAATGGAACTTAAGGTGCTGTAGTTATAAAGGCTTCAGAGAACGCTTCCATAACAAAATTCGGTGACACAAACTGACCACAAAGTTTAATACACACAGGGAACCGACTAGGCCAACTGCTGCTGTCAAATATTAAGATCAGCCCTTTTGGAAGGCCACACCAAAGAACATTTACCCAAAGCTGGGCACCAGCACCGTAGCTGGAAGTTCCTCATCAAATGTAACACAAAAACATTACAGAGGCAAATTATTTCTTCACTCTATCTTACCATGTGTTTTCCTGCTCCTTTAAGAAATGTAATTAAAATTTCACTTATATCTGTCTGAAGTTTAACAGCATACCTTTTTAAGGCCTTTTAAAACATACCCAGATGACCTCAGGCCTCAGGAAAGCTAGTGTTTGCAGGCTCTTAAGAACATGCTCTGCCAGCATTTTTGTTCTCCGTCACAAAGGAAGAATGACTTTCCGACTTCTGCTAATTCCAAACTATGGAAGGGTGGTGCAGAAAAAGAAGTGTGCTGGAAAGCACTGACCCATAAAGCACTTGGCGACTGACTAGCATCCTAAAAGCATACGTCACTCCTGAGAAATCGCAGGGCACTAGGTGTGTTTGTCAGCCATATGGCAGTCCCAGTATATAACCGTCCAAAAAACATGCACAAATTTCCCATGCTATAAGACTATCAAAATAAATATTCTAGACCTATTATAAGGGTTTTCCTGTTACTGTTTTTCAGATCATAACCTAGAAACAATCTAAGCACTAGCATTTAGTTCAACATATGCACAGAAGTAAATGTGATTACTTCTGTGGACGTTGTTTTCACTGCTGAAGCTGTAAAACACAAACAAATGTAAAGCAAACATAAGATAAATCATGGGGGATTTAGCTAGAAGATTGTCACAGAAATTTGAGTTACAGGCAGTAGCAAGGATTTCAGACCGCTATAATACAACCTTACATACCAGCAAAGCCACGAAGTACAAGGAACTGAAAGATAACATGGAAACTTCTGAGGATGCTGACTGCACTTAAGCATTTTGCAACCAATCATCAGAAAAGCTTATATAGTTCGAGCACAACTGACATCAAGCTACGGACTGCAAAAACTCATGACTGTGAGAAAGAAGCAGCGCAATCAATTTGGGCAGGAGGAAAACCTCTGCCTCCTAAAGAGTTAATTGGATATTTCTGTAGAGAGGTTGAGGAAGGGAAGAAGGGAGATTTAAATCGGACTCAGTGAAGGGCTGAAGGCTGCGCTTTAGTGAGGGGTACGCGCGCGTGTGTGTGTGTGTCTGTGTGTCTGTGCACACCCTCAGAGGCTTGCTGAAGGTCAGTCTTCTGCACTTCACAGTCCCCTGCGTCTAATCTTCCATAGGCCAGTGCACACGTGTGTGCGAGTACACACGTACACACACACACACGCACACACAGGGGCTTACAGCCGGCAACACGCATTACGCTCCGTCCCTGAGTCAGACAGCCGGGAACCACCACAAAACAGGAAGGTTTTAGAGCAGAAACGCCACTTCGCTCCCAAGGCAGGTACCGCCCCGAGGGGACCGACCCAGGCGAGGCGGGGACGAACAGCCGCCCCGCTCCCACCGCCTCCCCCCCCCCGCCTCCGCCGAGGCCCGCCGCCCCCTCACCGGCGCTAGGGTGAAACCCGCCATCACCCCGACCGGCACCGACCGCCGAGAGGGAAACGGAGGGAGAGGAAAGGCGGCTTGGCTTCCCGCGCAGGCCGGCAGCGCGGCCCGGCCCGGCCGCCCCCTCAGAGGCCGGGAGCCAGGGGCTGCCGGCGGGGGGAGGGGAGGGGGTGCCCGGGTAACCGGGCAAGGCCCAGCTGTCAGAACCCGGCCACCGCCGGGGCAGGGAAGAGGACAGGGCGGCGCTCGGTCCCGCACTAGGGCTGGAGAAACGCCAAGGGGCCCCTGCCAGACCCCTTCTTTTGAGAACGGGGGGTGGGGGGGGAGGGGGAAGGGGAGAGGGAGGGAGGAAGGGCTGCCCCCGCCCCGCCGCGCCACCCCAACCCGGTGAGGCGGAGGGCGGGAGTGGGGGTGGGGGGCTCACTGGGGACTCACCACTTGGTAGCGGCTGGCGGGCTGATGGTGGTCCATCCTGTCCAGCCGCAGCTCCTCCAACCAGTCCCGCGTCCCTCGGCCCTTCCCCCGCCCGCTCCACCGGAGCCGCCGCCGCCCCGGCCCGGCCGCCCCCCGCCCACCTGAGGGGCGGAGTCAATCTAGGCCCCGCCCCCCCACCCGCCCCGCGCACCGCCCCCGTCAGGGGAGGGGCCGGCAACTGCCCGGTAGGGCCGGACGCGCATGCGCGGGGAAGGGCGGGGGGCGGTGGCCGCCATGTTGTGCCCGGGGGCAGGGGTGTGAGGCGCCGGTGGCTGGTGTAGGCCGGTGGGACGAGGCAGAGAGAGAGGTGTCACTTCACTTCCCGTGTGTGTCTCTCGGGGTTGCAGAGCCCGCGGTATGGCCGTCGCTCTGCCACTATCACCATCTGCCACACTGAAGGGGTGTTAGGGGCCCTGGCTGGCAGGCAGGCAGGCAGGCAGGCAGGCAGGCAGGCCTGCACCTCGTGCAGTGACCAACTGTGCCAGTGGCTATCCTCAATTCCCTCTGCACTCAACGCTAATGAGATCCCACCTCGAATACTGGGGCCCTCGCTACAGAAAAGATGTTGAGATTCTGGAGCAAGTCCAGAAAAGGGCAGCAAAGCTGGTGGAGGATCTAGAGCACAGTCTTGTGAGGAGCAGCTGAGGGAACCGGAGGTGTTCAGCCTGGAGAAATGGAGGCTGAGGAGAGGCCTGACTGCACTTTACAACTACCCGGAAGGAGGTTGTAGCAAGGTGGGGAATGGTCTCTTCTTCCAAGTAAGAAGTGGTGGGATAAGAGGAAGTGCCCAGAGTTGCACCAGGGGAGCTGTAGGATGGGTGTTAGGAAAAATTTCTTCCCAGAAGGGGTTGTCAAACATGGGAAGGTTTGCTGGGGTAAATAGTGGAATCACCATCCCTGGGGGTATTTAAAAGATGGGTAAATGTGGTGCTTAGGGACATGGTTTAGTGGTGGTTTTGGCGGTGTCGGGTTAGTAGTTAGACTCAAAGATCTTAAAGGTGCCTTCCGACCTAGACAATTCTATGATTCTTCCTAGGTGGTGTACATAGCATCCAGCTCATGACTGACTGCTACCACGTCAACTTTTTCCCCACTCTGGAGGGCTATTCTGTGAGGCTGTTATGTCCCAAACTTACGTCTTGCTTGGATATTTATCTTCATGGGGCAAGAAGAAGTAGGATATGACACAGAACGCATCTCAGGGACTTGGGGAACGATACTGAATAGGCATCTGCCTGAAGTAATTATGAGTTATGAGCCCGTTTACCCTTTGCTCCTTTGAAGGCAAAACATCATTCTCTGGCAAGAAAATGTTGTGACTTTCTTCTCCTCTCTTTGTCCTAAAACTGTAAATGTTTATCTGTTTCTGACCTCCTGGGGTAAAACCAGAGAAAAACGCCTTCACCCATAGTGGCATATCAGATGAGGATGACTCATTCTGAGGCTCCCAGACTGTCAAGAGATGTAGCTGTGGTATGAAACAACTTTGGAATAGCTGTAGATTCAGCTCCTAACTTCAGTGGAGAGGGGCGTCTGTATGTGTATGGGAGTATAACTGATCTGCAAGGCAAATGCTCTCACGAAAGCAGCTTCTTGCTGTCGCTAATGGCTTGCACGCAGAACTTTATCCCACAGCCCAGGTCATTGCCTTTATCCAGGCTGCTTGGTAGTGTGGGGGCTGACCTGTGCAGCTGGGTAAGCGTTTTTGTGCAGGCAGTTATTACTGGTAAGCTGGGTGAGGACCAGAGGGAGTGGAGTTAAGTCCCAGTAAGCGCGCGTAGGAGGGCAGAGAAGCGGAGAGCGAGCTGAGTTTTGTTTCTAGATGTGGGTGGGAGTGAAGATACACAGGATTATGAGGGAGGCGGAGGTGGAAGCGTGAGGCTCTCTGCGTGTGCCCAGGACCTTGCTTGCGGCCTGAATCTGGCTAATGCACTGGTTACTAATGCTACCCAAACAAAACAAGTTTGGGAAGTTTGGGCCCAGTCTATTGTTCGCTGCATTTGTTATGTTCCTCATACAAGAATTCTGTTGCACATCAAAAGCCCTAGCATTTAGGAAACAAAGTTGGCAGAGAGATACAGGTTAGAAATGGATTAATGATATTATTTTCCTAACAGGATTTCCTCCTTTTTTTTCCTCTTTACATCTATACATAATGAAAGTTTTAATGCTTAATTATTCTGTCTTAAAAGGAACAGCTATTAGTAAGAGTCATGCCGACTTTAAGCATAGTTTGTACAGAGTGTTGTACTGTGCTTCAGTTACCAAACAGAAGGAAAATCTCTTAATTATATTACCAGATTTCACGGGAAATGGAATTTGGACCATTCATGTAATAGGTTTAACTTCTAGTGTCTTCTGTATTGTTAGAAATAAATTTCCCCAAGACGACTGTTTCTGAAATGTTGCATGTGAAAGCCCAGGAAGATGGTTCATGAAAAGTGGTGTAAAAATCAGAAATGGAGTGTTGATCTGAAATTTTGAAAATGCCACCTGACTTCCATGTCTTTTTGTAAGTAGGGACAAATTTTGGAAGGATGATAAAACTTCTGATATACAGAGTCCCAATACAGAGACCCAACTTCTTTTTCTTCAGGAATATTATCAGTGTACTTATGGGACTTATTCACAAACCAGACAATGTGACTAATGTAGGCTTTAAATACGTCCATATTTCAGTTCCCATTGTTTCTGGAACATTATAACTCTTTTTAAATCTATGTAACTGGATAGGAGGCTATGCCATTGCACTGGTAGAAGGCCTAAAAAGGAAGCTCATGCGTGTTTATCAGATCTTTGTATTTTCAGAATAGTGTTATCTGTATATTTTAATTGTGTGGTTCCAGAGGTTGTGACTATGACATTACATTATTCTATAATGCAAAGTAATTGGCAAACACTAAGGCACCTTTAAATCATAGAATCACGAATGGTTGAAGTTGGAAGTGTCTTCTGGAGGTCATCTGGTCCAGCTCCTGCTCAAGCAGGGCCACAGAGCTGGTTGCTCAGGAGCGTGTCTAGATAGCTTTTGAGTATCTCCAAGGATGGAGACTCCACAATTCCCTGAGCAACCTGTTTCACTGCCCAGTAACACTTACTTTTTTTTTTTTTTTTTAACTGTATTTCCTGATGTTCAGAGAGAACCTCCTGTCTTTCTGTGTGTGCCCATTGCCTCTGGTCCTCTAAATGGGCACCACTGAAAAGAACTTGGCTCCATCCTCTCTGCACCGTCCATTCAGGTACTTATATATACTGATGAGATCCCCCCCTCCCCCCCCCGAGACTTCTTTGCTCCAGGCTGAAGAGTCCCAGGACTTGGAGACCTTCCTCACAGGAGAGGTGCTCCTGTCCCTTCATCATCTCGGTGGCCCTTTGTTGGACTGTCCAGTATTTTCATGTCTCTCTTGTACAAAATACTGAGATACACACATATTTATGTGAGAAATATGTGTTTCAGAACTATTAGGACTTTATTACTTAGATGAACAAGTTCTATTGACTAAAAGACTTTAATACTAGTTTTAAGATTTATTTTTTCAGTTTGACCTTCTTCAACCTTAAGGACAAACAGCAACAGGAATGGTTAGCATTGTTTTCTGGACGCTGCAGTAAATTGGTTACTGTAAAAGATCTGTATTTACGGAAACATAAATAGTGTTCTAAATAACACGTAAACAACATAGTGTCAAAATGACATTTAAAATAAAGTGTGCTTCAGATTTGTTTTAGGAAAGAAGAAACATGTTTGGTGTTAGTCAGCAGGTTTTCAATAGTTTAACCTTTGCTCTGCCATGAAAATGAGCCAAGAAAAGAATCTTCTTGGTAGTAATAATTGTTGCAAGCTCAGTTCTGCAAAAAGTTGACTTGAAGGATGTGATCTGAATTCAGACAAGTCTGAACGTAATTGCACAAATGCAAGCAGTACAAGACTTAGCAATTTTAAACTTGTTTTTCATTCGTCATTCAGTCAATGGCCGGCAAATAAGGAAGTGCTATATTTAACTTCACCCTTCTTCACCTGTATAAGCCTATTCAATTTTTTAAGGTTTTTGATGGAACTTACATGATAGGTAGATTTCAGAACTAGGTTAATTTTGTCTTCATAAGCATACATAAAACCAATACTGTGTATTTATATTATCCTACAGTTTCATATTATTTTAAATAAATATTATATTTACTGTCCTTTTTTGCTCGCTGTACCTTATAAAGAATTCAGAATAAAAGCTGTACATTTTTATCCAAAAACTGAACAAAAAAATTAAAATTTTAGGTTTTGTAGCTTCATTTTGTGTCTTGATCATTGGTTTTCAAATCTTTAATATGCATAATGTCACTCAGAAATAAATACATTTTTCTAAATTTAAATCTAATTAGATTAATGCATCTAATGTACTTGTGGACTGACCTAAAACCAGGCTGTGAATTCACTAATGGTATTTGTTTTCCTCACTGTTTTCAAACGGTTTATAAACTATTTAGTTTTACCTCCAAGTTCTTGGTTATGTAAACTGCACAAAATTTCTGATCGATATGTGGGTTTAGATAGCTGCTTTAAGCAGGAACTTCACTTAAAGAAACCACGGGGGCTGAATTTCTTAGAAAGAAACAAGAGGTTGGCTTGCTTTTCTTCATCTTTTCTTCTCTTTTTTTTTTTTCTTTTTTTTCAGGCAATGCCGGAGCCATCATTGACAGGAACACCAGGCTACTTGTAAGATCTCGTAGCTGAATACAGGTTTTCATCTTTGTTTCAATGTGTATGTACATGTCTATAGTCTTGTGAATCTGGTCCTTGGCTATGGCCAAATACTGGGGAGCTGTATCTGAACCAGCTTTAAATGTCACTACTGCTCAGAGTAGGAAACATCTCAAATATTTGCCTTGGTCTAGGGTGGATTTTGCAGTCTGCGCTGATCTCTGTTACTGCCATAGCCGTTTCCTGTTAGACACAGAGACACTTGTAAACTATATTCTGACAAGTCTGTCATTGCTGTGTTTATCTGTACTGTGTCTAAATTAATAATGTGGTCAGACCCCTGTGGCTCTGGTTGCCTCCCTTACAACTTACACTAATTACCTTTGCTGGCTACAAGCATGGTTAAAGGTAATGGGCACAAACTTGAACATAGGAAGTTCCATCTAAACATGAGGAGGAACTTCTTTACTTTGAGGGTGGCAGAGCACTGGAACAGGCTGCCCAGAGAGGTGGTGGAGTCTCCGTCTCTGGAGACATTAAAAACCAGCCTAGACATGTTCCTGTGCAACCTGCTCTAGGTGGACCTCCTTTGGCAGGAGGGTTGGACTAGGTGATCTCCGAAGGTCCCTTCCAACCCCTGCCCTTCTGTGATTCTGTGAAAGCAGGAGACTATAGAAGTGAAGGACCATCATCTGCCAAACAAACATAGCTGCACTTCAGACAAATTCAGGGTGCCAGTGCTCACATTAGCAGCCGTACAGCTTCTTCTAGCTTGGTGGGTTTTGCAGGAAAAAAGAGTGTAGGAGTTGCCACTGAGGGGTGATGGCTTAGCCAGTATTGTGGAGCATGCTGTGAATCCAGAGGAAATGGCACAGAGTCCATGCATAAAGGTTGAGGCAGCGTGTGCTTGTCTCTGAGATGGGATTCTTCTTAAAAAGCAGTATTTCCACAGAATGTGACACAAGCTGGATGTTACTGTGAAGAGTGAATGCACAGGCTGACAGCGTTTCATGCGGGTGACACAGGAGGGAGGGTCTAATAGCAGATAAAAAGGATTTGTTAAGTCCCACCTCTTTGGAGAGGCTTGTGTGCTTTGAGAGAAGTTGAGCAGAAGAATCACAGGAGTAAGCACCTGTGTGCCAATTTGAAATTGTTCTTTTTAAAGATGGTTTCTCTCTTTATGAGTTTATACCTACTTTTTGGAAAATGGCTTGTAATAAAATATAATAATTTAATTATTTATGAGTAACAAACACCAGTAGTGGACACTACCTGAAAAAAAAAAAAAATCAAACAAAACCCCCAACATCCTAAACACCTAGTTTTGACAGTACCCATCATATGCTGTTATGGAAATAAACAATGTTTAAAAAAAAGTCCCCATGTGGCTTTGAATGTTCCATTTAAGAAATGGGGTTGAATGGAATGTGCAGAAGTCAGATAAACTAGATAAAAGTGATGACAGGGAAGTAGAAGAACAGAATAAAGAACATAAATATACACTGAATGAAGGAATGTGTGAAGTATGTAAGAAAATACCTCCAGTTAGAAAACAAAAGACAACCCCAAAAAACTTGCCAAACCCTTGAGATCTGTTGGAAAAAATGAAGGAAATGGTAGAAAATACAGATGGCAACATACTTTGTGGATTGAAAGTCAATACAGATGGATACTGCAAGAAGAAATCCCTTGCTGTTATGAAGTCCTATTTGGACAAAATATTTCCACTCTGATCTTGGCAATACTTGTCTTTTTGTATCATCAATAAGGTATGGTTAACTAGAAAACAATTTTAGCATTTATTCCTTAGGAAAAAGATTATTTAAACATTTGTTCAGCCATTACTCTGAAAGCTACTTTGTTTTTAAATTGGTTGTACTCAAAAAAAATCTCAACAGTTAAGGCCTGGATGTTATCTGAAAATAATTTTGTTATGTGACTAGAAGAGGAAAGGCCAAATAATTGATGCACAAGTAACTCCATGCTCTTTATAAAATATTAACTGCAATGCACAGTCTCTGTCCTACAGGAACAGAGGGAAGCTGAGTACATATTCAGGGTAAATTACTGCTAGGTCAGTAAATCTAATGTATTGGCATTACTCCTAATGCTTACAACACAATATAAAAATCTATTTGGAAAAGCTATAAAGTGAAAATGATCTTTTCAGTATCCAGATGATGCTGATCATTCAAATTAGATGTCCTGTGACACACCATCCTGCACAGTACTGATAATGGTTTTGTTCTAAGTAACTTTCAGTCTGTTCATCGTTATAGATGTTTCCCATATATACAGCTCTTGAGCAGGCTTTATGCCCAAATTGATTTTCATCGATATGAAATAAAGGTCTGCAGAAATTACAAACTTCTTGGATTAGGAATCAGCCTTTTTTTATTCTCTGTAGTACAGTTGTACTGTACAGGCATTAAAAGCCACCCAGTGCTGCACTGTTACAGCGGCTCCTTGTAACACTGGCTTAGTCTCCTTTGAACATAGAGTCAGAATATAAACAAAAATTGAGTATTACCATGCCATTAACTACTCTATCATCAACCAAACCCAGCCAGCTGCAACGCTAACTCAGCCCTAAATTCTCTTTAGGGCCCCATGCCTCAGGTTTCCTTTTGAGTAAGCATTCTCTATCTTGCAGAGCCCTTCAAAGGACTTTTAGGGGATTTCTGACACGCATAGTTTTTACCTATTTGCTAGACGCGTGAGCAGTTAAAACTTCCTGAATATGACTGCTTACCTCAACAGGTAACTTGTTAAACATGGAGAAAAATGTTCTTTTTCACTGGACTAGCATGGTAACAGTCAAACAACACGTGTCCCACTATCAGAATACACTGTACTGTGTCAGCTAAATAGAAGCAGTTGCCCAAATTTTACCCAGACACCTCGGAAACTAGTAAGTACTAGGCAAACACATGGTCACAATTGTAATTAAAATTGCTCAAGCCTTTTCCATACTCTTGTTTTCAAAAGCATATAGCTTTCTGGAAAAAATGCCTCGTTCACTGAATCTAAGTGGAAATGTCTGTCAACATCGAGAGCTGACCTGGGACTGCAGTGGCAGAAACTAAAAATGAGTTTTGAGAAATAATCTTTAATGACAATTTCCACCGAAGCTGGCTTTTGTTCCGTTGCACAGTACATGTGTATAGCTTCAGGCAGGATGTTTCAGCATTCATATCAGTTTTGAGGCAAAAAAGGGCAGTGCTATGCTTGAGTGTCTTAAATGCTGCTGGGAGTGTAAAGAAGTGCTCTGAACTCAGCAGTCTAGTATGGGTTTGGATCCTCACATGGTTATGTGAGTTGAGCTAAAGGAGAGGAGGAACACTTACCTTGAAATATTTGTCAGCTGTGTTGCCCAGATTTGTTCCACTACAGAGCAGTTAGCTCACCTCAATTTAGATGTTTCTGTTACAGATGTCTGCATCAGATCCAGATATCTGGATGTTTTTTATAGTGAGTGGAGATAAAAAGGCATTTTCATCATGCAGTTCATCTCATTCTGAGCTAAATGCCTCTGATCCTGTCACTGGGCTCCACTGAAAAGCAGCTGGTGGCCTTTTGGATCCCATCCCCCCACTTTTTTTCTCCATGCTGAACAATCCTAGATCTCTCAGTCTGGTGAAGCCAACAAGGAAGGGTGCTCTCCTGGGCCTGATACTTAAAAGCAGGGAAAAACTGGTCAGAAAGAGGAAAGTTGGAGGCAGCCTTGGCCGTGGGAGTCACAGGATCCAGGAGGACCTAGGAAGAGGATCCCAAGAAGAGGAGGCAGAGAAAAAAAAGACCACAACCCTGCATTTAAACCTCTTCAGAGATCTGCTTGGAAGAGTCCCATGGGTTAGGACCCCAGAAAGAAGAGGGGTCCAGGACCCCATTGATATTCAAAGCTTACCTCCTCCAAGCTCAAGAAGGGTCTATCCTGACAAGTAGGAGAGCAAGCAAAGGCAGCAGGAGGCCTGCATGGATGAGCAAGGAGTTCCTAAATTAATTCAAATATAAAAAGGGCACAATATGTGGAGCAGGTCAGGTGACCCACAGGGGAGAAGACAAAAGAGGGAAAAAATATACAAGAGATTAATTCGAGGCATAGGATACTGATGTCCTGTACTTCTGGAGCTATGTTCATGTGGCCAGCCGTATTCTCTTCAAGGTGAAAACCCTGTGGGCATCAGCTACCATGCTAGTTCTGTGATGTGGCCATAAACAGAAGAAAACCCCAGGTGCCTGTGTCAGGAAGAAGAATGAGTGATGGAGGATCAGGACCACAGCATGTTCCAGCCATCAGTCTGTAACTTAATAAGTACACTGAGTAAGCATTAAGTGCATTTATTTCCTTGTCATTTGGAATACTCTGCAGTGAGAGCTTCCAGAAGTGCCAAATCATGTGCTGACAACACTGCTATTAAGCTGTTTGCGCAGACAAATAAGCAAGATGGTGGGAATTGAAAATGGGAGCCTCTGTAAAATCTGCAGACAATGTCTCAAAAGAGAAGAGAAGGCACCAGACAGGAGGAGAAACAGTGTCAAATTATTTGCAAGAACCCTTGGGAAGCTTGGAAACTAACAGATGTGAGAAACCATATTGCCTGAGATGCTGGCTGATACTTTGAGAGAGTTTGACTGAAACTAAGAAATAATCCTTTGCTCCCTATGCTTATGGATCTAAGATTGTTTCCCTAGATTCTGTTTCCACTGACCATGTCCCAATTCCATTTGAAGTATCATACCAAATTTCCTAGCCCTTGATATGTACCATACCAAGTTTCAACAGAAATGAAGCCCAAAACTGCAAGCCGAATGGGACCCACTGTTTTCCATAAATGTTTTTTTTTCTGATATTTACAACTGGAGGCAAAGATCTGGATCCTGTGCAAGAACCCCAGCAAAAGTGAAACTGTATGAAGCAGGTAAAGTGACAAGTCAGCAAGTACAACAGCAATATGGCTGCAACTCAGAATGTTGCTTAATGAATGTCCACTTGAAAGAACATGCTGGTCTCAACTGTTTCCACTCTGAGGCAAATGTCCCAGTCATGAAGGAATAGCGTTATTCGGGCAACACCAGAGTTATAAGTGATAGAAAAGCTGTTTCCAAATGTGTAATGTACCAGTTGTTCTGACATATGAGCTCTCCCAGAGGTAAAGCATGTGTAGATAAGACCATGGTATCTGCATTTCAAAACAGTTTTGCCAAGAGTGGGCTTTTCAGGATGTCTTTCAGAAACGTTATTTGATCTTAGCACTATCAGAACTAGGTAAAGAGAAGGTTAATAATTCACTCTCCTTGAAGATCAAGGAATGCATTGCCAGGATTCAAAACACATTCAGGACACTGTAGTTAGGACTAGGCTCTTCAAGAGGTGGCATCTGTTAGAGGGTGAGCTGAAAAGCTCTCCAGACCCTTCCACCTTACAGCCCAGCACATATGATGCTGACATTAGGAATAGCAGGCTTCAGGCTGTGTGTGAAGCTGACAACACAGTCCTTAGGACATGTCAGGATTTCACCTGGACTTTTCTTGACCTGCCTGGAGCTTGGGTTTAATTTATTTAGCTGGAACAGCAGTTGTCTGATAACTAGGTGGCTGTTAACCTGATTTATTTCAGCTTTTGCTTAGGTTTGTACAGTTGAATGGTGTAAGGCTTATTGTAATATACATTTTTATAAGTAGTAGATACAGCTTGTAGTTTTTCTTTCTATGGTCATATATCTATGACCATAGAGTAATAACGCGGTGTACAGGCATAGAATGATAACTGAAGCCTTGAAAGTGCAGACACACGATGATAACAGAGGCCCCTGGGTCATAAACAGCTCAGCGATATAGTCAGTCACTGGCTGTCAAAGGAATGCAACCTTGGGAGCTAGGTAAAAAAACGGAGGAGTAACAAAACCAGCAAAAAACAGGCATCTGATACGTGTAAAACATACCACACATAGCAGATTTGGAGGCAATTTGAAATTGTGAACCAGTGAATAAGGAGCAAGTGGACTGTGTTAGCAAGTACATAATAATGACATTAAGCAGACCCAAGAGTAAGGAGTAAGAAACCATCAACGCCCTATTTCCAGAAATGAGGAAGAAGAACTTTCCCCCCCAAACATCATACCTCTTCCATGGATGACTTGCCATGACACCTTCCTGCCAAGACAAAAGCCGTCAATCTTAGGACATGATCTCTGTGTCACTAGAATGACAGTGGAAGGGTGAGCGTCATACTAGAGAAAGGGGAAATTACTATAAAGTTTGGATATAAAGTTTTGGTTTTCACTGTATCGTTATTGGGATGAGCCGTAACGTTTGGATAATTTGGAATATAATTGCTGGTATCATTGTACCCAGACTAATAATAATTCTTTGATTAGACTGTCAAGACTTTAATTAGTCTAGCAGTAAATTCCCAGATCTGCGTAAAACGTGTGACCCACATAAACTGCACAAGCTGTAGTGCACCACATCGGGAGGGTCAACCTAAGCTGTAATTTAAATGCAGTAAATTCATAACCAGTTTGTAGACAATGTGGGGAACCTAGACTCCGAAAACGCAGTACAGCCATCGACTGTATTGATCAGATTTCCACTGACTGTAAAGGGCATCTAGCTTACAAGTAGGGATCTGGCTATACCCCAATGTGCCTTCCAAAAGCTGCAGAATGTGTGTTTGGAGGGTCTCATTGCATAGCTGAAAAGATCGCAGATGACCATGGGGATTTGTTTTTCTGCTTCCAAAGGTTTAGCAATGGATGGATGCTAAATAGAAAAGTGAGAGTCACAGAATCATGTAGGTTGGGAGGGAGATGCAGAGGTCAGCTAGCCCAACTCTCTCCTCTGAGCAGGCCCGGTTAGACCAGGTTACTCAGGCCTTGCCCAGTCAAATTTTGGATATCTCCAAGGATGGAGAGTCTTTCAACTGGAGTCCGCATTCACTCCCTTCTCTCTAAGGGCTTCTCTGCTAACTTTAGACAAGGCTTAATGAAGCATTGAGGAAATCAATGTATAATCATTGCTAAACAGTGTCAAACATGTCACGTGTTGTTGATCAGTGTCAGAAGATGCTGGTCTGAATGTTTGTGGGATTTTTTGCCTGACTCATTACAGCTATACTACTTTTATACAACCTCAATTTTCTTCCTCCTTCAGCAGTTTTTGAAGATACAGTCATAACTTAGAGCAGGCACTCAGACAGAGGAAAGCTCCCCTCATGGAAACTCCTCATGTATTTTTTAGAAAAAGAAGCCAACAGACACAAAAAATTTGGAATCCTACCAAGGCATGAATATTTATAGCACCAGATGTTTGAATAAACTAGAAGACTCGTAACTCCATCTGAACCAGATGCCTATAAGAACAGAGCTAAGGGAGGAAAAAAGACAGCTTTTCAGGCTGACAGTTTTTTTCTGAATAAGAGAAACAAGAGTACCATTGAAGTAGGAGAGAGATATTTTTTTGTCATCAAGGCTAGGGATATGTCACATAATTAGTAGCCTCTACCACGTCTGAGAAGGCTACTTATCACAAGGGTAGAGATAACTGATAGGAAGTTCAGATTTAGCAAAGGAAAAAGCAGCATGGATCTTTGCTGTCTCTTGTTGCTCTGCTGTTTCTAAACATTATACCTGACACTTTTTACTGAAAAATGTAGAGATTTGTATGTCAGAGAGAAGAATAGGGAATCAGTCAGTATTCAGGAAAGCAGTGCTGGTATCCTCTATCTTTTAGGATAAAGAGGCTGATACCACACTCTCTTATACTACTTTTGTCCAAATGTATCTGGGAAATTAATACATCCAACAGATCAATTTGCTGATTCATTTCACTATTTGTACCATTGCCCCGAAAGGCAAGTAATTGTATTTAGTACCTGTGTTTGTAAACTCCATTAGAGTTGGTTTATGTGATCAACACATCAGTCATGCTGTTGTAAGAGCTGTTTAATCTGGAAGACTTAAATACTTATACCAGAAAAAAAAAAAAAAAAAAAAAAAGAATATCTATGCAAACCCAAATGATTAGGGCAAAAATATCAACGAATCAGAGTCTATCAATGACCCCAATACTAAGTGACTGGTTACTGGTTTAATTCCCAACAACATGAATAGGAGAAGTAGACACACTGAGAGATGTGTTGATTTCTTTCATTCTTCCTGTCTTCAGTAAGGAGGTCTGGCAATATTCAGGATACAAGCACAATCCCAACAGACATTGCTAAATAGAGTATGTCTTAAATATGTGCTCTAGGTACACCACAACTGGAATATTCATAGGTAAGTGCTTAAGCTTGGTTCTTCAGAAAAATAAAACACTGTATGTTGACTTCGTATTGAATTTCATGCAGAGTTCAAGATTTGAAATACGTGCCTCCAAATCTGTGATTGATTTATGTCCATGATAACTAAGAAAAGGTGCAGAACCATAGCTGCTCTCTGCTATTTTCACAAAACGAAGCAAGCAAAAGTGAATGTAATGATTGCTTGTGATTTTTGAATAATCCTTCCATGATTCAGTATCTCTTGTAGACTGTAAAATTTTTCATGATGTTCTCTTCTTTTTGCTTCAAAGTGCAGGGGTTAAACTAATTTTCTTTCATAGTCATACCCAGAGTATGATCAAACTCTCCAGTTTCCCTGTACGAGAGCAAAACAGAAGAGGCTTCTGGTGTGCAGGACCTCAGCACCAGGTATCTCATCGAGAGTGTGGCAATGGATGCAAAAAGCTACAAGTAGCAGTTTTTTTGTGTTTTATGAAAGCACATAAAGTTAGCTTTCTAAGGCCATAGGAGGATCTTAAATGTCTGTCTTGATTTTAAGATAGCTGAACACACACGTAATTGACAGTAATGAGAGTTTAGGTTTGTTTCTGAATTGCAGGTAAATGTAGTGGAATTGCTGTTGCTGTGAACCTTGCTATAGAAAACTCTAAAGGCATGGGAATGAACTCTTTTGAGGACCGTTTCCTTCCCGTAAATTTCTATGGGACAAAAGCAAATTTCCTGCAAAAGGTCTCATTCACCTCAGTGAGAGCAGAATTGGGTACTTAAAAAAAAAAAAACGAAAGAGGATAAAACCAAGGTTACTTAGCAGCTAACTGTAAGGGGAGGTATGTTTTCCCTGGCTACTACAGAAGAGCTACTCCATTTTCTGGCATTCCCCTGAAGCAGTGTCCTTGTCTGTACAGAGGCTGGATGAAAGCTCTTGCATCACCTTTTATCAGAGGGAGGCACAAATGCTAAAGATGTTGTGCCAAAGTACACATTAGTATTTGATTTTTTAAAATACCATTGTGTCCAAAGCTAAAGAACAAATACAATTTTGTATTTTTCCTGTATCTTGGTACAATAACATGTCACTTCAGCCAAGTATGAATAATTCAGTGAATCACCATCATTTCTTTTTAAATGAGCCTAGAATAAGATAATAGTGCCTTTTGCAACAACAGTACCACAATAGTAGACCTTCCTAAAGTTAAAATAAGCAAGGCTAAAATAAATATCTTTGAACTGTAAAGGCCAGAGACTTTGCATGTCCCTCACTGTTTTGATATGCCCAAAGGCATGAAGTGGCTATAAAAACAGGATTCGTAAATCCCTCTGAAAGAAACTCTCAAGTGTCATCAAGCTGCTGTATTGCTCCAAAACTTTATTATTATTATTACTATCATCATCATCATCATCATCATCATCATTTAATAATTTCTGGAATAGAGTAGATATCCCACGAATCAGCACACAGACCACTGGAATTTTAAAAAACATAGCCATAAGACATTATTAACTTGCAACAGTTATTACATGACCCAGTTCATGGGAAAGTTAGGCTGGATTACTGCAATTATTTCCTTTTGTTGTCTCCCTTCACATTATAGTTGTACTACGCAATTTACCAAATCAACTGGAAATGCTTGATTTAAAAAAAAACAAAAAACAAAAAAAAAACAAAAAAACAAACCCACACCAAAAAGCCAAACAGAAAACCATCCATCACTTGAGACTCAAGGTGAGAGTCATCTGAAATGCTCTAGGGTACTCAAGACAGGGCTGGCAGAACATAGGGAATACCTCAGCTTTTTGAGGTGTGAGATGGTATCTGCCTGAGAAACCTGAGGGCCTTTGAAATGGCACCTGAAAGCTGAGGCAACTGAACCAACCATTTGTATCTTTTCTAATTTTCTTCCTTTTCCTCACCCAGCTCAGGAAGCCTACACAGCAGCCTCTCAAGAAATGAAGGAGGAGCTCAGAGTAGCAATTAATTTTTTAATTGATAAAATTATCTTTCTTGGATTTTTTTTTTAAAGTTCTCAAGGATTTAAAATGGCCAGACTGGCTTAAATTGTCACAGAAACAAATGATTAGTAAATGAAACAGCAAAGGCCCCAGCAGATGAGTGAAATTCTATGTAGAGCCATAACTATTTCCATTAACAATCTGCTATTACAAAAAAGGCCCAGACAAATAATGGCTTATTTTAAATTGTGCTGTTACATAAAGGAGGAAGGGTGTGTGCAGGGAGAGATAATATCTTGAAAAACTTTTACGCTTGCCTTTTTCCCAGTTCTAGCAGTTATCTAATACATTAAAATATCTCTCCTGCAGGTCTTGCCTCATTTCTGTTCTTGGACTGTCATGAAAATCACAACAATAATTCCACACATATTTTATAAATCAAATGATAAACTTTAGAGGCGATAGAGCAAGAGATCAAGAATACTAAGAACAGCCTGAATTTCAGCTATCTCTTTTGCTAGCCATTATCTGACTCTTGAAAAATACCTTTTTTTCCTTGGGATTTGCTGGATAATAAAATTTAGTCCTATAGTATTCCTTCCTGGAATCTGACTGGGTTCCAATCAAGTACTAATGAAATGAAAAAACTATGGGCAGTAATAATATGGATGGTCTAATAGCCTCTACCTCTCAACCATTTCATATTTAAGGAATATCTTTAGCTTGTATTACTCATATTGACTTCTTTTCTATATTGAATACATAGAGTTGATAGATATGCTTTACATATGCAAAATTATAAGTTCAGAAGATGTTTTGAAAAATGATGATACCCAGCTGGTGGCCACTTAACTTTTGTCTGTCAGAATACTAATTAGGGAAGTTGACTGTGAGTCTATAAAGCACTGAAAGGCAGTGAAAAAAAAAAAAAAAAGCCATGGCACAATAAAAAATGGAAGACAAACAGCTGAGTTGCTCATAAAATACAGTGTTTTGGAGGTATCCAAATAAAGATAGGGATATCAGATAATACTAATAAAACAGGCTTGTGGATTTTAAAATCATGTGAATGTTATGGCTGATCTTGATGCAAATGAGGCCATCAGTATGGCAACAGGAATGATATGAACAAGGGTTTTGATAAAGACTGGAAAAGAAAAACTGAGAACTTATGTGCCTCAGAGATCATATGTCTTTGGAAGAGGCCAAGGACAGCCTTGACCTCTAGGTCATACAAAATGCTCCCAAAAGCTACCAATAGTAGATGTACAGATGCAAAAGGAATATGGGAAGATAGTATCACTGAACTGGAGAAGAGAAGAAGTTCTGATGAAGAACAAAAATGAGCATTTTTTTGTTTCAAAGAATATTATTATAGAACAATTGAGGGAAGATTTGTACATTTCTTATTTGTCTTATAAGCAAACAACTTCTTCTGGAAGCAAATATGGGAGAAATAATTTTTAAAAGAAACCGAAGAAGAAATTGCTTGGGAACTGCAAGATAACAGATACTGGTAAATCTCTTGATTAATTATTAAACACAACTAAAAGACTTAAGTTAGGCTCAGCAGCTTGGAAATAACACAGCAGAAAATTAACACATACCAAATTATGAGAAAGCACAGCAAGATTAAAATATTATCATGGCATCTCTACCATTAATGCCATCTTCATTACATTATCCCCAAAATCAAAGGAAATGGAAATATCAATATGAGATTTACAATAAAGGTATCCCTGGGATATCAAATATTTTTGCGTATGTTAGCTATTCAAGAAAAACGTGGAAAATACTATTAAATATATTGATTTTATCAAATCTGAAAAAGGAACATCATGACATTCTGTAAGAGTCTTGCGTTTTGATGAAAAATCAAAAGATTTGAATGATAGACACTTGGAACTGAAAAATGTACATGATAATGTACTAATTTGGTAATGATAGGAGAGAGATAACATAAGGAAAATTGGATTAGGAAAAAGATATTTAATAACAAGAAAAAAAATCACCAAACTTATTGTTCTTAGTTGACAAATAATATTAACCACCAGCCTGCAAACATAAATATCAGTCAGTTAAAGCAATTTCAATACCTACAAGCATTAATTGAGAATTATTTGGGGACAGGGTAAATTAAGGCCTTGGTACACAGACAAAATGCTTATAATTCTTCTTCAGATAATTTTAGCTCCAAAAATTAATTGCAAAAGACTCTTTCATATAAATGATTGTTAGAAGTTTTGTTTTCTACGGATGGAACATTTGAGTAAGACAGACAATTCAGTATATTATAAAGTACCGATTTATGCATGGGTTAGCAAATATTTATTTTTTTTTATTAAATTTATGGGAACATAATTGTCATTTAAATTTTCCATCCCTTCTTCCAGAATACCTTGAAATAGTAAGTAGGTTAAGAAGGACGGACATGTCCAAGTGTCATTTTCCTAGGAAACAGGATGATTCTTTCTCTTTCACTGCACATTTTTCCACTGTGGGTTTTCAAAGGATCATCACCCCCTGCAGTGACTGCTGAAGAATCTGTGTTAACAGAACCAAACATTTGATTCAGCTCATACCTACCAAAAAAATTAAAGTAGAAATGTGTGATGCAATGCTGTACAATACTGATAGAACTGTTTTTCTTATTAAAGCAATCTGAAGATTTATGAACATCGATGTACTTAGGTACAAGTCATCCCCTTGATATTTTCAGGGTTCATTTAAAGGCAAAAGCAGCTGTGCACTTCAAGGAATGAAATCTGGGCAGTGGATATTTTTCCATCTTTGAGCATCTTAACATGAGGATTTATTTTACATATTTGAAACCTTGTTAGTTCATCAACTAGTTTTTAGACATAATCTGTTTGAAAATGCCGTGCTGTAACAAAGAGGGTCGAGGACTATAAGAGAACCAAGTCAATTGTGTTGCTATTTTTGTCCCAACTGTTTGCTGATGATAACCTAAGTCTATCTGTGTGCATAAATTATGTACAAATGGGCAATGGAAGGAGTATTTCTGGGCATTTGCTGAGCAGCCAGAGGAGGGAAAAGCCAACACAGTGCTCAGAGGGAGTGATCCAGCTGGCAGCTGGCATGTCCCCTAGCCATCAAGTTTCCTCCTGCATTAAAGGAGAACTCTTTGCCCTGTACTTGCTCAGTTATTCAGGCCAACATCTTTTTAAAAATAGGTCTATAATTAGGCCCTAAATACATACATTCAGCTTAAGCAATCGGACTTTCTGAATTGTCAGGCATCTGGAAATTTCCACATCAGCTGGCTGGTTTATATTAGGAAATCAAATGTAACAAAGACTGTTCTCTGGCACTAAAGGCAATTGGCATGG
The DNA here is from genome assembly GCA_025769975.1 of Gallinago jamesoni. Classification (NCBI taxonomy): domain Eukaryota; kingdom Metazoa; phylum Chordata; class Aves; order Charadriiformes; family Scolopacidae; genus Gallinago; species Gallinago jamesoni. The sequence continues at coordinate 161,082,200 of JAOQGH010000001.1, forward strand.
AGCTGCCCCCACCCACGTACCTACGCAAAGACTTGGCTCTCCACAACAGAGTGGTCTGGCCTAAATTGTTGGGAACGGTCTCATACCCTTGCTGTTACCCTGCCCATGCCTGGGAACTGTTAGAAAGCTGGGCAAAGCCCAGACTTGTCCAAGGGATTGTACTTGCAGTTTCATGATATATACTCTCCCATCTTTTTAAGACGGATTCTCCTGTCTTTTTAAATTGCTAGCACAGACATGGCTTGTAAGCACTCCTAGGTGCTCAGGGGCCCCATCCCTGGAAGTGTTCAAGGCCAGGCTGGATGGGGCTTTGAGCAACCTGCTCTAGTGGGAGGTGTCCCTGCC
>JAOQGH010000001.1:161101253-161116410 GCA_025769975.1 Gallinago jamesoni
AGACCGACCCCCACCTCTCTACACCCTCCTTTCAGGTAGTTGTAGAGAGCGATGAGGTCTCCCCTCAGTCTCCTCTTTTCCCAGGGACAGGTGCATACTTTCTCTCGGGCCATCTATCTCTGTGCACTGTGGAAGTATTTCCTCTCTTCAGAGCAGTGTTGAGTTTTGAAAGATGTGCAGCAGAGTCTGTTACACACCTGAGCTCCTTGTTCTTCTTGCCTGCTTGGGTTTCCTCAGTTGCCCATCCCTGAAAGATTTCCTTCCAGCTTTCTTGTCTTCCTGCCTAGTTGCCCATTGCTCCCCTCTTCATGGGTTGTTTTCTGCCTCCTGCTTGGCAACCTTTCCATCCAATAGTATTGTTAGACAGTTAAAGCCATGATGAACTTGAAGAAATTCTACTCCTAACCAAAGCTGGCTTGTTTTATTTTCTCTCTTGGGATGAGCTCATCAGGTGTTCACTTTCTGGAGTGACTGGAGACTCCTGCAATGGAAATGTGGAAGTTAACAGGTGGCAAGGAGCTACCTGCCTGATTGCTCCCTCAGCTCTGAAAGGCAGATCCTTTGGATGAGTTTCCTCAGCTCAGGTAAACCATTTCTGTTGGGATCACCACACACAGTGCAATGGCCAACCTGCATCAGCCTTGCCCTGCACTTTTGCAGAGCTGCAGGCTGCTGGGTGACCTTGTTTGTCCCTGTGGCAGCAGTCCCAGCTTCTGAGGGGGGAGGCTTTTGTTCTCATGCTGTTTGTGGCTCTGACATACCTCTGCTGTTTCTGCTTCCGCTTGTTGTGCTGGTGACTCCTCGCCCGATGCTCTGGCAAGCCCAGCAGCCTCCTCAAAGAGTTCCCCAAGGTTCTCAATGAGGAGCACCACCAGCTGTGTCACCTGCACGCAGCAAACCATTGGTTTCCAACATTGGAAAACAGGTCAAACAGACTTTCCCACTCCTGGCTCTTGCTGTTGCACAGCTGTGGGGCTGCTCTTCCCGTCATCTCCACCATGTGCATTTGCTGAAGAGAGAAGGCAGCCAGGTCCCTCTGAGTCCCAAAGCTTGGGTGGGCCCGGAAGGCCGTAGGCAGCTGGTAAACAGAGCGTACCTTCTGTGTCACCTGCATCAGTGCGTCCAGGGGGAACGTGCGCTCCTCGGGTGGGCTGAGCAGGTTTGGACCCACGTAGATGGCCAGGTTGCTGACGGTCATCCTGCTGGTGGCTACGTTCCTGCTGATGTTTTGCAGCGGGAACAGCAAGTGCTTGAGGAGCAGGAGGTTGGCTTTGGGCAACTTGCAGGCAACTTGCACCCTGAGGAAAGAGGAACACAATGAAGTTTTCCGGGCTGATCTCACCCAGGCCTACCTGACAGAAGGCTTCCTAGCCATGCCTGGTCTAGAGCAGAGGAACTGACTTGCTGAGATAGGGCCACCTCCCTGCCCTTCTGGAAGAAGTTTCTTTGTGGAGCAACCCCAAAGCCTGCGGAGGCGCTCCAAGAAGAGAAATGCTTTTCTGTGCTGCTTTCCCCCAACCCCCAACCCCACAGTAACTAGCAGTGGCAGGCAGAGGACAGAGGTTTTTTCATGGGGGTTGTTGCTTTGCAGGCACGTCCCGGCCTCTGCCAGTCCCTGCACAGCAGGCAGGCTGTTGGCCACACTTACTCTTTCAGTGCCACCAGCTTTTCCCTGTTGGTCTTCTGCAGGAAGAAGACCAAGCCTGCAGGAGCTTGGAGGGGATCTTGAGGAGGAAGTCCTGCAATGCCAAGGATTGCAGGTGAGGCTTTGGGTACTCCCACTGTTTCACCTTAATAAATATTTCATTACTTCACTCTAACTAGTGAAGTCAATCACTCCGTCTGTGACAGGAGCACAGGCAGCATCCCCGGCACTCTGGCTCAGGAGCTGGCGGCTGGGTTTTGGCTACTGGTCTTGACGGTCCCCACTGGCACCGAGAGAGCCAGGAGCTGCTGGGCTCCAGGTCAGGTTCACCTTTGAGATGACGGCTAGCAGGTGTGCAGGCTGACTTTCGAGGTGGACCTCTGCTCCACTGTCCAGGGCCTCCCTGAGCTCTTGGGAGGCGCACTCACCAGCTGCCAGCTGGAAGATCTCCTCCAAGGACGGCCCATGCAGGTGGGCCAGCAGGTCCTGCAGGGCACAGAGGAGGGGAGTTGGCTGGCTGGAGACAGGCTTTGGGGAAGGTGAACCTGCCTTAGGGGCAGGGGCAAGTGTGCACAGCTCTGCAGCTCTCACTGGGCCAGGATGCAGGGCTGGCTGGAGGTTGGTGACATAGGGAGAATCTGGCTTTCTCCCTGAGCCCACCTGGTATCCCTCTGCTCGGGCCACTGCCTCTCCAGAGGGGTGGATACCCCCTGGCCAGGCATGCTTACCTGGATGGGCTGGGGCAACGTGCCATCCTGGCTGCACAGATCTTCCAGGGGCTGGCCAAAGATAGCCGCACTGCTGCCAGAGCCTGATGGTCTGGTCACCTCTGCATTGGCCAAGGTCACTCACTGCAGATACCATCTTCTCCTGCAGGTCCTGTCTGCTACCAAGGAAAAGAGAGCAAAGAGATGTGGAGAAGAAGTGCCAGGCAAATGCTCCCAGATTCAGTGCTGTCTCCCCACCACCAAAAGCAAGGGAGAGGCATCATTTGGGACTAAGGGGCCCTGGCAGAGCCATGGGGATGGGCGTGCCCTGTGGGAAGGGCAACAGCAGCCCTGGTGCAGCACGAGTGCCTGCCTGCAAGAGGAGAGGATCTTTTTCTCATCTTCTTTGAACTCACCAGTCATGTGGCCAAGTCCACCTTGGCTGCCAGAGGGGACAGGAGGTGGCCGCTGCTTGGGACCAGCCTGCAAGAAATGCAGCTGCATCAGCCCCAGGCCGTGTGTGAGAGGTGGAGACGGCTGAGACAGCAGCCGGAGTGATCCTCACCTCTGCCTGGTGCTTGACCAGCCTCTCAAGGCTGCTGGTATCTAGTGGCTTTGCCTGGGCAAGGGGAAAAGAGCAGAAAATCAGAAGCCATGCACCCAATGCTGGGCTGCAGCAGGCTCTGGGGGCAGAACCAAGACAGGAGGCTGCTGAGCTAGAGCTCCTTCGCCACCCGGGAGCTGCAGAAAGAGCGGAGAAAGACCCTGAGTGCCCGCTGCTCCCCAGCCCGCGGGCAGAGACGGGCTGCGGCACAGCCTTGCCCCATGGGATAAGGCACTGAGACTCACCAGAAAGTCATGATGCAGCATCCCCAGGGCCAGACAAAGACAAGGGACTTGGCTTCCTTGCCTTCCTTCTCCTCTTTGGTGCCATCGCTGAAGACCTGCAGCAGGGCCAGGGCCAGGCAAAGCTCTGGGCGTGGGTCATGTCTGCAAAGAGGACCAACAAGGAGTGACCCAGAGGTAGCCGAGGCTGGTGTCTCCCCTCGAGCCTCTGCCTGCCATGGGCACAGCCATGGCTGCATCCAGGGTGCCGGGGGCCTGGGGCAGCTCCTGGGGTGTCCCTGCCCTGGGGCAAGGGCCAGGGCTTAGGAGGAAAGACAGCCGGGCTCTGAGAGTCTTACTTGGCCTTGGCAATGACCAAGGTGTCTCTGAAGAGGAGGATGTCCCTTTTCCTTGTCCATCCACCCTGGGTCACCTACACGCATTGCTGTTCCTGCATTTAATTTCCATAGCATCTCTTCCTGACAAATCATAAAACCACATTTCACCAGCTCTCTGGAGTCCAAGGCTATTTAGCTATAATATTTGTGGAGATGGAGCTCAGCTTCAGGTTATTCTGGTACAACAAATTGCCCAGCCATTAACTTGGCTCTTTCCATTTTCTTTCATGGTTTGCTTCTTCCGAAGAGGAGATGACCCCACCAGCTGCAGCCAGGTCAGCCATTGCACTTGTGGCAGCAGCAAGCACAGCAGTGACAGAGCCAAGGCTGTCTGCTTCTACTACAGCAGCAATTTGTGATGGAACCATCCTAGCTGTGCTTCATACAGGCTTCAAAATAAACTGCTGGGCAGCACGAAAAACATTTTTAACAAGGTAGCTTTAGTTGTTGTTAATGCTTCTCTGCCTCGGGCCACCGTCGCCAATAATGTCAGGGGGGGCCCGTCGAGCTGCAGGACACATTGGTTGCTACTTAACTGGAGGCAGAACAAATGTCAGCACGCGTTTTGGCTTCTGAAGCTCTTCGGAGGGCAAAGAGCAGCCCTTTCCATCTCAGCCAGAAGGTCTTCTGAGAAGCTAGAAATACCCGTGGCTGCTTTATGGAAGGTGTATGGAAGGTGCCTTGGTTTGTTTGCAATGCCAAGAGAGCAGCAGAACTTCCAAAAGCCCAAAGTCACTCAGACAGTTGGTCACCACCCCATAAAGTAGCTTGTGTGCAAAGAACAGAAATCTCACTGCTGTCATACAAAAGAGGGCTTGGCTGCTTTTCCACTGTAAGTAGCAACCCTTGATCACTTCCAAAAGCTGTGGTTAAACTTAAACTATGCATTCTCCTACATAAAGCTGCATCAAATTATTGTAGGAGTTATCAAAGTGTATTCTACTTCTGAAATGGCAACTGGCAACTTACTGGTTTCAGGTCCTTTCGAGTTCTTTTCTTCTTCAGAAGCTGTCACTATCGGCATCCTGTCTCTGGATCCCAGGTAGAAGAGATCAGCACCTCCATCTCCACTTCCCCTCCTCAGGAAGCTGTAGAGAGCCATGAGGTCACCCCTCAGCCGCCTTCTCTCCAAACCAGACAAAACCGGAGTCCTGAGCTGCTTGTTGTAGGAGGTACATTCCAGCCCTTTCACCAGCTTTGTTGCCCTCTGCTGGACGCACTCAGGTACCTTAATACTGTGCGGCTCAGAGCTGCACGCAGCGCTCAGGGTGAGGCCACACCAACGCTAAATACAGTGGGATATAATCAGTTCTTTGCCCAGCAGTTTATGCTGCATTTGATGCTCCCCAGGATGCAGTTTTCCCTCATGGCTGCCAGGGCATGCTGCTGACTCATTGAGCCTGCTGTCAACCAGCACCCCCAGATCCCTTTCTGCAAGGCTGGTCCCCAGCCACCTCTCCCCAAATTTATACTCGTGTCCAGCGTTGTTCTGGAACAGAAGCTGGCATTTGTGCTTGTTAAATTTCATGCCACTGATTATTGTCCAGTGCTCCAAGCTATCTACATTCCTCTGCAAGGCCTCTTGTTCCTTGAGAGTTAACAGTACCTCCCATTTCAGCAGCATCAGCAAACTTCCTAGGGGTCCATTCAATTCCTGCACCCAGATTATTGATAAATACATTGAACAGAACTAGCTCTCAGGAACTGAGCCCTGGGAACACCGCTGGTGACTGGCCCCAGTCCCGTTTACTACAGCCTTTTGTATGTAAGAAGCTGAATTATTGGTTGTGGCCATCACTTTGAGACTCCGTGCTGCCTGGACCTGGGTCACGACAATCTGTAGGGAAAAATGACCTCTGGAATAGGATCTGTTAGTCTAAAGATAAACTCCTGGAGTTGGTGTCCTCAGTCTGCCACATTGGCGGATGCTGAGCAAAGAGGGACGGACCAGGGCTTGGCCTGTTGCAACCCATTGAGCTTCTGGGATGTTGTGTCTCTGTCACATCGTTGATGATAGTGACTTCTGTGCCAGCTGCCAGAATATGCACTTCCATGTTCTGTTACGCTTTGAATTTGACAAGGATTATGGCTTTCTCGCTGGTATGTTTTCTTGACAAATTACAGGAGAATTACTGCCCGGGAGCTCAGCAGAGTATCCAGTACTTCTCAAATGGGGACTGCTACTGGGGGGGATCTTCTACCAAAGCACTGTATGGTGAGCACAGGAGTCTCAAAATGCCCACTTCTGCCCATCAGAAAACCCTCCACCTTACGGCGCTTTAACAAGTTATTCTCCATCAACATAGTGGCTAACACAAACGTTGCAGGGCATGTCTTCACCCTGACAACTCCTACTACACTGAGGTATAAACTTTTGAATTTGTGAACTTGACCACCCTGTAGTGTCAGCACAGGAATTATGTGCTCAAAATAGAATATGCTAAGTAGCATATCCAGAATACGGTATAAGTAATATTCTCCCTATCTTATTTCGATGCTAACCAAAATAATTCCATTTGTGGCGTTTTCCTGAGTTAATGCCTTTAGGACCTTAAATTCAAACCTAGTCAATAGGATCTATAAGATAAATTTCAAATACAAATAAACATCATTAATAATCTGACCAACCGCAAGCAGTTCTGCAAAGAGCACTGACTTTAGGAAGCAATTTGAAAGAACACGTATGGTACTATTCAAGACAGACATTGGCATGAAAGAAAAAAAATGCTAATTTCAGTTAAATCTATTGCAAAATCTAATTACGCTTCTGTGAGGCAAAAAGTCACTGGTTAAGCTTCCATTTGTTTGTTGAAGCTGTAATTTATCTCACAGGGAATAGGAAAAGGGCCAAAGTTTGAAGAGCAAGTGCAGTGTTCAACTATGCTTAGCCAAGAGGACAAGACCGAATTCATAATGCCACACATTTGTTGCAAGAGAATGTGTGTATCCTTTGTGTCTTTAAAATAACTTTTTCTAATCTGAATATGTCTGAAAATTACTGAGTAAATATATGATCTGCGCTTAAAGACACTTTCTAATATTAGACTGAAGTGAAGCAAGCTTTTCTCCCATATTTGGATTCTGATAAACTTCACCTTCCTCAGTGGCTGCAGATGAAAATGTGAAAAAAAACCTCTATAAAAGGTGTTCAAAACATTAAAATACTGGAACAGCCATTCATAACATTGCAAACAGATTTTTTTGCTTGATAAGAATTGATGAAAACACCCAGTTTTTAATTTTCCCTTAGTTAAATAATATTAAAAATCTTAAAAAAAAAAAAAAAAGGAAAACATTCTACAGTACCTCCTCTAAAAATAGATTTAGTGATTTTCTGCTGTGAAATAATCCGAGTTGCCTCTCCAGCCTGACCAAGAAGAGCAATATCTGTGCTCCCTCTTCTGGCTCTGCAGCAGCATTGACCTAAGGAAATCCCAACCATGCTGCCATCGGGGCTGAGGCCTGGGGACAACAGAGAGAACAAAACGGTAAAGCACTGCACCGTTCCAGCCTCCTTAAAGAGGGAAAAAAAATTAAAACCAAACGTTGCTTCAAATGGAAATTAAAATGGTTAAAAAATATTTTATTTCCAGACTTCCTGAAGCTGTTTTCCAAGATCTGACAGTTGAAAAGTGTAAAAATGCCTTGCACAATGGATGACAGCACTTTTTCAATATTTGTATTACTGCAGTAATGTTTAATAATCCAATAATCCCGATCTCTGCGGTTGTCAATCTGAAAACTTTAAAATAGTAGGGTTTTTTGACAAATTGTTCACAAAGAAGATTTAAATAACTTTTTAAATGCTAAAATTAGATACTTTTAAATTGCCTAATTGTAAGCCAAATAACTTCCCCTGAAACAAACAGTAACAGAAATTAAATTAGATACCCTCATGCTCACAGGGGCTATTTATTTGTGTATTTCTTTAGATAGAACTTGTACAACCAAGAATTCGTGGCTTTACTGTACGTGATTCTATACACAGTAGTCTGCGACGTGAAAGGTTCCTTCCAACCTAGGCAATTTGATGATTTTTTAAAATTCTTTGGCAGTGTTTCTTATATGTTCAACATGAGCTCTTGCATCTGTCGTATGAAGCCATCCTTGCTGGGTTAGTCACGTGGCTTGTTAGAGCCATCTTTAACAACGGCTGGCATTCAGTTTTAACTGAAAGGACTATTTATTTATAATTAAAATTAAATTAATGGTTTTGAGATAAATGGATAGAGTACATTCTGCCACTTGCAATTACTCTTTTCATTGACTACAAGTTCGATTATGATCTTAGATAGCTGAGCCATCTCAGGAGCAAAGGAGGTACATGCCGTGGCTCAGGAATGCCTTACCTCCAGCACAGTCCATCCTGCAGAAATACTGGCTCGGAAAAACAGAGTCATAGAATTGTCTAGGTTGGAAGGGACATTTAAGATCATCGAGTCCAACCATCAACCTAACTGATAAAAACCATCACAAAATCATGTCATTAAGCACTGTGTCAACCCATCTTTTAAATACCTCCAGGGATGGTGCCTCAACCACTTCCCTGGGCAGCCCATTCCAATGCTTAATAACCCTTTCTGGGTAAAAATTTTTCCTCATATCCAACCTGAACCTCCCCTGGCGCAACTTGAGGCCATTTCCTCTTGTCCTATCACCTATGACTTGGGAGAAGAGACCAACCCCTGCCTCTCTACAGCCTCCTTTCAGGTGGTTTTGGAGAGCGAGAAGGTCTCCCCTCAGTCTCCTTTACTCTAGGCTGAACCAGTCCGGTTCCCTCAGCCTCTCCTCATAAGTTCTCCAGACCCCTCACCAGCTTGGTTGCCCTTCTCTGGACTCGTTCCAGCACCTCAATGTCTTTTTTGTGGTAAGGGGCCCAAAACTGGACACGGTGCTCAAGGTACAGTGCCGAGTACAGGGGGACAGTCACCTCTCGGGTCCTACACACTACACTGTTCTTCATACAGGCCAGGATGCTGTTGGCTGCCTTGGCCACCTGGGCACACTGCTGGCTCATGTTCAGCCAACAGTTGACCAACACCCCCAGGTCCTTTTCTGCCAGGCAGCTCTTAATTACTTAATGACTGGGAAGCTAGACTCTTCTCCAGCAGTAAAACCCCCACACGGAGCATGTGCTTCATGACACGAAAGCTGAGACCGCGATGCTGTCATCAGTGTCACAGCTTGCCTCTAGCCTTGGCCAGGCTCATGGAGCCACCGTGCTTTTGCAAGGCACAGGGGGCCTCACAGTGGTTTGCCTGAGGGGACCGGGGAACATGGGCTGCCACTTGCCCCACGTGCAGGCACAAACCCAGGTGTGGCTCTGCCGTGTAATCATCGGCTCAGGCAGACCAGTGACACAGTCAGTACTTGCTGACTGCACTACGAAGGTTTCTGGAAGATGAAGCTCTGCTGGTTGGTGTCATAGGGGCAGGGTTATGAGCTATGTCTATCCTTTCCTGCTCCACCACATTTTGGGAAGGAGAGGAGCTATTAATTACACCCTGGGCTCTTTCCCAGTCATCCTTCACATAGGCACAAGCAGGGGCTAAGCTTAATTTTGCTGCCATTGGCAAAGTGGAGCAATCCCATCCCTGTGTTGGTACAAGCTAATGAGCAAGTGTACAACAAGCTAGCTGTCCCCACATTAGTACAAGCTAATGAGGTTCCACAACATGAGCATCTTGGATTACAAAACTGACCCATTTCATTTTGTAGAACACGAGGCCATTGAGAGATACACAGTATAGACTTAGCACAGGGTGACTTCAGAAGTGTGATGCCGGTTGTTAAATATCCACTACTGGTAATTTATCTATATTTAAACAGTAATAAAACCCACAGAGTTTGTAGATGCGACTTTTGACTTTAACAACTCTGACCTTGGCTTTCAAGAAAACCTGTTAAACAACTGTTACGTCAGTTCAGAAAAGCAGCGCTCAGTTCTATGACCTGCAATCTCAGGCTAAGTGCTACTGACACCAGCTACAAATACTTCAAACACCTGTGGCTTTGGGACACTCTGCCAAAAGCCTTCCATAGAATCATGGGATGGGTGAGGTTGGAAGGAACCCGTGGAGGTCATCTGGTGTAAAACTCTTGCTCAGGTAGGGCCACACAGAGTCCTTTTCTCCAGCTGTATCACCTGTCTTCTGGCAGCAACAGATCGTAGGAGAGATACACGTTCCCATAGCTTAGAACTGTTGTATAGAAAGACCATGGTCACAGAAAGTCATCTAAAGTCCACAGCATATTCAATTTTTTGTCGTTTCAAGGCTAGAGGAAGACATTCAGAGCTTAAAGACCATCTGCTCTGAGAGCTTTTTCAGGCCCCAGTTTTTAAGTGGCAATGGCTCGGTTTGATTCAATTCACTATGCAGAAGTCAACAGTAAAAAAGCAAAGGAACATTCACATAAACATTGACCAGTTTGAGGCTCAGTCAAGTAAGAGTAATACGAAGTTGACATGCTGCTCTGTTGAAGCACCAGTGGGTGTATTTTTGGATAAAAGGAAGCTCAGATGCTCAGGAATTGATAGATATTTGCTAATTGTGAAAGATGGAAGGGGGAGGCTTCAGGTTTGGATTCATTCCATGACATGATCCTCAAAACTCATATTGATGTCTCCCAAGATGAAATTCACTATAGAGTAGAAAAGGACCATTAGGGGAAATATAATTTGTCCCTTCTACACAGATCAAAGGCAGGACATCTATAGATGTAGATCTATACATATATAGAAGGCAACTCACAGGAAAACCCAAAACTCAATGAAAGTACAAACTAAAAATCTGAGCAACATAAAAAATAGTTTTGTTCCATCAAGCCATCCTGATGCCATCTGTTTTCATCAGCCCTGCTGTTTCAGGGCGTATTCTGATGCTAGGGGCTGCAAGGACTTGGAGTCCTTGATCTCCAGATCATCCACTCAGATATATCTGAGGCCTGTAATGCTTAAATGCTTTTTTCTGGGAGATGCTGGGGGTCCCATGGCTGGAACTGGTGGATTACATCCACTATGCAAGACCAGAAGCGCATTTAACACTAGTAGAAAACCTACAGAGATGAATGTTTATATCCAATCAAATGGAATCACATTTTCCTAATTAAAAAGATGAAGCATTAGAAGGATAGCTTGAAGAATTTCATAATGCCATGTACCAGTCTGGCAGCTTCAAAAAAATTAAACTCACTTAAACCAAACCAAATCAAAACCAAAAAACAAACACACAAACAAATAAAAAAAAGGAGTAATTAACCATTTTTCTGTATGACATAAACAGACTGATGAAGGTAGGATAGGTTCAGCAAAAAGATATATGTGCCCAAAAGTTATTGTCTTCCACAACTACTTTTTGTATTAAAAAATTTAACAGACAAATCTGAGTTAAAAAGAGATCTATGAATATTCAAGAAAATGAAAGCTTTCAAAGAAAAATCTTTAACACTTAAAAACTGCAGCTTTGCACATTGCCAAAGATTGTTTATGAGCAGAAGTCTTTGGAGGCTTTGGAGAGGAATCAGCAGAAATAAAACCTCAGAAATGTCGGGAAGGATTGATATCTCTGTCTTGGCTGGCAACATGCAGCTTTCACATGAGTAGGTAAAACAATAAAAATGTGAATAAATACAACCCATTGTTTTTAGACATCAAAGGTCACTAAATTGAGTTAGATAAGACTACTGCAAACTAACCGCACACCAAACATATGAACTATATGAGTTATTGTATATGAAAACATCTATACTACTATGAAGAACTTAACACTTTTCATAAGCCAACAGGGTTGTTAGAAATCAGTAATTTTGATGCATGAATAAATAAGGGAATTTGATTTGTATTACTTTATTAACATAAAAATTTATTTCTATTTTAAGACTGTTGATGTTAAAACACAATTTTTATATTAATCCAGAGAATATATATTTTTGTATTTTTGAGATTTCTATTATTTAGTTCCCACTAAATATTTGATATCTGTAGATCATATAGATGATACAGAATATCACTATCAGTTAGCAACAGGAACTGACTTTTTAAATGAAGGTGTCAAATTTGAAATTTGAGGAGAACATGTTCAATTCTCCTTCTGTTGCTTTCCAGTCTTTTCAAAGATTCATTCTTTTCCTTGGTATCTTCTTCAGGGGTTTAATTGTACAGGTAGGGATGAAATTCAGGGTATGTTTTATTTTCCCTTGGCCAGTTTATGAATTTGGCATTAAATATCTACAGGAGAAACAGAAACATATTTGTCTCATGGAAATATGACATTGTAGAAGTTAATAATTACTTTGATCCTTTGCACAGATTCTCTATTTTGTTGCATTAAATGAAACCTCATCTTCAGGTTTGTTTTTTTTTTTCAGTTGAAGTACTGATTTCATGTGTGACTAGAGGTTGATTTAACTAAAGACTGTTCCTTTTGTTTTTAAAATTGTTACTAAGAACCTATATACGTTGTGTCTTACATAGAAACCACTTTATGTATAGAAGCCACTTTAGAGGAAATGGTTTCCTCGGATCTAATAAATAGTTTCACTTCGTACTCCTCCAATTCCTGCTATGAAATGAAATGAAAATTGCCTCAAAGATGCTACCAAACATTGCAGGCACTTCTGAAGTTGTGGGATTTAAACCCTTATAAGGCCTTAAGATTTCAAATCTGCAGACTGTAGGACTGGGAATGTCATCAGCTTTTTTTTATTTATTTATTATAGTTACTCTGAATACCAGCACAGAAGGGTGATAACAGCATACTTCTATTGACACAGTAACGTTCAAAAATTACCACGTGCTGACAAGTCTTACCCAGTGCATAAAATGTATTCATGAGATCCTTTTGCTGATCACAGATTTCATTTATTTACAGCACTGTGCTTCTGAATGGCTGGAAAGGAGTTTAAAAATGAAATGTCAAACACAGAGGAGTTGCTACCATGCTATCCATACACTTTATGTGAGGAAGACTTAGAGGCTGTGTTTTCTTGCTGGCCGCTGCATATTCAAGGATCAAAGGTAGTTACAAAGATGAGAGTGAAGTGGACTGACATGGTGCTTGCCTGAATTATTTTCACTAGACACTGGCTTTTGCAAAGGATTAAGAGCAAGATCCAAAACCAAATTTAGATTCTTATCACAATGCCTAATTTCTATATGCCTGTCCCTTCAAAGACCCGTCAGAATCCCAAGCTTAGTGACTCTTTTTACGTGTTCAGGGGGACTTAAAAGTTGCTGACTGTGAGCCAAGGACTTTTTAGATGTCTACAGAACAGTCTCCAGAGAATTTCAGGCTCTGGCGATTTTCTGTTTACTGACTGGATATGCTGTTCAATCTCCACTGTGCGAGGAAACCAAAAGATATCTTCTAATTGGGAAGTCCTCTCTGAAGTATCAGCTAAGCTGGCAGTTTATTTGGTTGGCTTGCTAGACTCTCCAGGTTTCAACTAACTTTCATCCTTTCAACCAAGGATGATAATCAAGCCACAAATAATTGCGTGCAGGCAGCCATAGCCTCCTCCAGCTCTTACTTAGCTGTCTCAGATACCACACTTATTGGCAGTTTCTCTGCTGAGCGTAAGTGCTTCTCAGTGGCATGAAAAATTGTAAATAAGGGTCATAATTGCTAATGATCCTTGCTCCGTTAACATGTGCAGTGAAGTTGAGCTTTCTCAAACAGAAGTAAGTATTAGCAGTCCATGATGGGTCCCCAAGGGCAGGGTGAAGCTGGGGATGGATCTTGGAGTTCCCATGCCAGGAGAACAGGCAAGAATCCTCCCATGTATCCAAACATGTCTTCTCACCTTCATCCCTACTGTCTAGAACTCCCTCTGCTTCTATCCCAATTCTGCATGACAAAGGTAGGACTTCAAGATGCTCATAATTTGACAGGGCAGCCAAGACCATGGTTACCATCTAATCTAAGTCAACTACCTCAAGTTCCTCTCAATCTGAGGAAATCATGGAGGCAGTTCAAGAGTCATCCACTCTGCCCTCAAGAAAGGCAGAGTGAATTTCTTTCAAATACTCGCCTTTCTTCACTGACTGCGCAAAACACCTCACTCGGGAGCTCAGGTGAGCCGTGGGTCCTTTTGAAGCCCACCAAACCGAGGCGAATTTACCATTGCCATTTCCTTTCACCGCTCGGTTACTCCGGGGTCCTGGTGAAAGCAGCAGCATACATTAACTTTACATGGACAGACCCTGCACTGGTGGGTGCTGGTTTTCGGGGGGGCGGTCCACATGCCCCCGCTGCTGTTGCCTCTGGGGGTTACCAAGCTGACGAGGGGGTTCAGCTTCTCCGTGGGGTCCATCATGTGGGGCCTGGACCAGCTGGGGAACTGCCACATGCCTACCAGTGTCAGCATCCACCAGCTCATGGCAGCACCTCATCCCACCCCACAGAGGGCCCAGCTGATGGTCAGGAAGACACAGGACTTTGCTGCCAACACCCATGTTTCCAGAGAATTTTTTTACTCCGATCGTTTCTAAAAAAAAATTTCTGCCAGTTGCAAACATTTATGGGAGCTCGTGCCAGGGGAGAGACAGAGGAAGGACTCCGTCGCTGCCTCCCTTTCTGCTTCTCCAGGCCGTATTTCCTTATTCCAGCGCTTCTCCCGGCTACTCGGGGGGCCGAGGGAGGGCCTTCCCCTCCCGGGAGGGCGGGACAGGCCGCTCCCGGCCGCTCCTCCCAGACGGGCCGGGCCGGGCCGGGCCGGGCCAATGGTCGCCACAGGTCGCGCCTCCCCCCTCCCGCCAGCCCCCGCGCGTCCCCCGTCCTCGCGAGACTCCTTATTCTCGCGACAGCGGGGCGCCGCCATCTTACCTGCTCGCTCCCTCACTCTGCTTGGCGCTGCGGCTGAGGGGAGAGCGAGAGAGAGAAAGAAACACCGAGGGGGGCGGCGCGTTTCGGAGCCGCGCTCGAGGCCCGTCGGCCGCGCTGCTCTCCGCTGAGGCGGGGGGAGAACCGCGGAGCAGCCGGACCGCGCTCCTTCGACCCGAGGAGCGGCGAGAGCGGGGCCCGCAGGGAGCAGCAGCAGCAGCCGCCACCGCCGCTCGGGTGGTTCCGCCCCCTTCGTGGCGCTGGGCCTCCGGCCCCTGCCAGGCGGCCTCTACCGAACCAGGAGGCGGCCTCGGCGGGTGAGCGGAGGCGCGGCGGGAGCCGGGGTCCCTGCCGGCGGGGCGGCGCGGACCCCGCCGCCGTTGTTGCTGCTGCCGGGGAGGCGGGGGGCCCGGGCCACTCTGGATGGTGGTTAAAATGATCATAGAAAACTTCGAGGCGCTGAAATCCTGGCTCAGCAAAACCTTGGAGCCCATGTGAGTAGCTACGACCCTTTCCTGTCTCTCCCGCCCCCTTCCCAAATCAGCCTCCCCTTGCAAAAGACGGGGGATCCTCAGAGGAGGGCAAGGCCGTGGTGGGGAGACCCGTGAGGGCATCCCGGGAGATTGCCCTCCCGGCGCCCTTCTTCCCCCGGCCGCGTTTCAGCTGCGGGGGGCTGCATCGCCCCCCTGCTCCCCCGGCGTCGTTCTCGGCTGGGTGGTAGGACCGTCTTTCTCCGGTGGATGCAGCTTCGTCCCCGTCCCC
>JAOQGH010000001.1:161116510-161174036 GCA_025769975.1 Gallinago jamesoni
TTTCTCCGGTGGATGCCGGTTCGTCCCCGTCCCCCCCTTCCCCCCCCCCCCCTCCAGCGACCGCGTTCGCCTTTCCCTTTGTAGCCTAGGCTAAGCGGGAGATATTGTGTCTGCCTGTGCAGCTCGCTGTTTTTCCTTGATCTCGGCCCCCGTAGAGGCCAGGTTAATAATGACGGCCCGCCAGCCCGTCCAGTGACCTTCCCCGAGACAGCTCAGGTGCCATTGGGACGTTTTCCACGATCCTGGGATCATCCCAGCAGCGTCTTCCATAGACTTGTCGCATGTCATTCTCAGTTGTTTTGAATATTTGACGCTCTCTTGTTTCCCTCTCCCCACATAAAAATTGCATCAGTACAGCTCTTGGGAGTAGGAGCCCCAGAGAATAATTTGCCTATTTGTGAATACCTGCTTGGCCTCTAAGCATAACATTCATGTGAGTAGTTGGGACTCCGTAGTCCTTTTAGTGGAACTGAGGCATGGAGTTTTTTTTAAAGGTTTCATCTTCTGGAAGTAGTTTATAGGCATTTTTAATCAAAATACGCACTTTGCTTTTCATTCTGAAACACCATTTAAACATGTCTGAATTGAATTGCTGGAGCTTGATTTGATTCAGTAGAACTAGAACATATAAATTAATTCTGGTATTAACTTTCCTTCTGGGATATTTGGCCACAGTTACTTTTATTTTGATGCTGTTGAATTGGGAGGAAAGTCTGCTTTTATACTTCTATAGCCATTAGTATAGACAGTTAAGTATATATATGTACGTATATATTTTGTGTGGCTTATGCCAGAATATCTTAAATAAGTTGTAAAATGCATGGATGATTTTAGGAGAGCTTCACTTGTGTTTTGGAAGGGAGTGTGGTGGTCTTTTTTTTTTTTCCCCACATGGCCTAATCCAAAACACATTGAAATAGATGAATCTTGAACTTAATTTCAGTGGACTTTGAATTAGGCCTGCAGCAAATTACACTGAGTGGCTTTATATAAAAGGTTTGACCCTTAAGACTGTGGTAGGACTTCATTATTATTTTTTTTAAATTTGAAAAAAAAAAAAAAGCCATCTTCCTGTAAAGGCGTAGTTTTGGAAAGGTAAATTAATCTTCCTCTTGGGTCAGTGTAAAGTAATATTAGAATAACAGAGCACATTGCGTTTTCTGGTAACAGATCAAGCTAGTCCTCTGGTGCGAATGCTCCCTGTTAGTCTCTGGATACTTTCTTGCATAAATATTCTGTTAATGGTAATCAGCAGTCTGATACCAGTGTTTAGAGTGCTGGTCAAGAGGCTTGGAAAAGACAATATTTATCTTTGAAAGATTTGTCATTTCCAAAATATATGTTGGTAATTTGAAATGATAATTCATGTACCTCATGTACCTAGTGACCTCTTAGTTGGTCACTAGCTGGAAATTGATACAGTAGCTTCAAACAGTTTACAAGGAACATTTTTAAATTCTGTGAATCTTGAAATTGGAAGTCCACTAGTGGAGTTTACAGAAGGGCTCCAGTTGACTTAAATCCCTTCATTGAGTAAATACATTAGGCTCTTTGGATTTTGCAGATCTGTATCCAAAATTCATTTATACAGCTTTTCTACTTTTCTTGAGTCTTATGCATCAGGAGCTGGAGGTTGACTTTGCCAGTGAATAATGAAAGTTTCCTATTCCCAATATGGCAAGTATCAAAAGTTTGCCAGATACTATTTTAGTTGGAGATCAGTGTGGTTCTCCTCAAGCTTCATTCATTAGCGATGTGTAGCAGTAACTTCTTATTTTGGTAAAAAACTCAGGTTGTTCAGTGTTTCTGTATTTGTTTTAATATTGCACTGTGTTATCTGCTAGTGATAATCAGCAGTTAAAGGGTGAAGTTGGAATTCTCAGATTTTCTGATCAGTGCAATTTTCTGCTTTTTAGCACTAAAAGGACCAACATGTTTCTGTTCAGTTTAATGTAGTATCTGAGCAGTTCAAGTGTGGTTCTCATGCTGGAAAACCATGTCATAGGGTAGGGAATTGCTGATCTGGAAGACATTGAATTCTCTGAATTTTTAGCTTTGGGAGGAGACAAGCCAGCAGGGGCTGTTAAATTCAACTGTCATTCAGGTTTGTGGAGAGTTTGATGTAACTGCATTATTCCAATAAATGTTGGAATTAGTGGAGAAGTATTGTCATTTCCTAGCAGTCCAATACTCGTGGAGCTGCTTCTGATCTCAGCTAACTGAAATGTGTGCCTACAGCCATAGCTTCTGGCTGTATGAAAATTTTAGTGTGCAGTTACTTCTTTAGAAGTGTGCAATACTAGTGCAGTACTAGTACAGTAGGCCCAAGTGGCTCTTTCAGAAACCTTTAGATGCAAGATAGGCAGTTGAATTTTCTACCTAGGCTAAGAAAGACACCACTGCATTAGACTATTATGGAGGTGTTGTCTTGGTAGTTTGAAAGGGAGAAGTGTATTTAAGAAGATACGTAAATAAATTTTATACACTTGTTCGTAAGTCTGTATGTATGTGCCGGGTGTCTAGAGCTGAGTACCTAGAATGTGCTTTATTTTCCAGATTGAATGTTTCCAAGTTACTAACATTTTTAATCAGGATGTATAGCTTTTTTCCAAAGGCCATAACACGTGTGCTAGCAATATCCATAAAGGCTGTTTCATTTTATTATGGAGTTTTATCTTTAAACCTCTACCATCCCTGGAGGTGTTCAAAAGACGGGTAGATGTGGTGGTTTTGGCAGTATTAAGTTGATGGTCAAACTCAGTGATCTTAAAGGTCCCTTCAACCTAGACAATTCTATGATTCTACTTTAAAGCATTAACAAGTATGTGAACTTTTTAGTGTAATGAAACAAGTGTGCTACATAATTGTATGGACTGGATGTCATTTGGTGGTTGGATTGCTTTCACATCGGGCCTCTGGGAAACATTCATAGGCAAGAATGTTTTAAGGAGAAGGATGATGGAGGATTTAAGTTAGGGATTTTTTTTTGTTTGCTTGTGGTGGGCTGTTGGGTTTTTTTGTTTGTTTGTTTTGGACTGCTCTAATGCCTTTGGCAAAGCCTTGGTGATCCTCCGTACAAACACTCCTTACCTGAGTCTAGTAGTGTTGCAGTGAGGCAAAAACTGCAAATGCTGGAGTGTTTGCACAGTCCAGCTCTGCTTGAGGGGTGATAGTTCTCTAGGAACTTTCTACAGTTGTCTAAAGAGAGGCTGCTTTTGTGGTTTTGGAAGTAACTTTTTGATCAGCTCAGTTTGGTGAAAAGAGAATTACTAAATATGCACACAGAACCCTTATGGATACATCTATGTGAATGTAGTACCAGTGTAAACAAAGTGGTAAGGGTATTTTTGTTGTGTGTGCTGTGGCTGCTCGGTATTTGAGCAGAACTATCTTGTGTGTTCAGCTCCAGCTAGCTTTGTAAAGTAGTCATTTGTGAACTGTTGCCTTCATTGCTTTTAGACAAGCGTGCTTAGTTTCTAGCTTAGTTTCTACACATTTTCTTGTTCGCTGCATGGCTCCCATAAAGTGTTTGAAAATAATGTTAACCTTGTAATACAACCTTGTGTCTGTCACTTCTAATACCTGTTCTAACATGGTCTTCACTGAGCTGTATCTATTATGATGGGTTTCTTTTCTGCAAGTCCATTCCAGATCCTGTATAAATTGTGTATATAATCCTGTCTGGAATATCAGGATCTGGCTTGGCAAAGTTTCAAGTAGGGATGGCCTTTTTTATTTTTTTGTCTTTAATTTGTTTGAATCTGTACTTGTGAAGATATTAGCTCTTTTGTAGTAATGCTGTACTCGCCATTTTGCCATGTAAGACATTATAATGTTCTCCCCCTTGCCCTAATTCTTTACTGTGGAAAATTTCCTTGTTTTTAATTACTTTGTGTAAAATAAATTTAATTAAAATCTTCGGTGGCCCACTGAATTTTACTTACAACTTGATTAAGGCTCCCATATCTATTTTTCTCCACTTTGCTGTATTTACATTTGAGTACTAAATCAAACTTGCAAGGAGAATGAAACAATATCTAAAACAGCGTTTATGCAGTATTTAGACATACCTTATTAAAATGGAAAAGTTTTTTTAATTAGTTAATTCTGTAAGTGATCGTGGTACTATAATACCTGATGTCAAGGGGGATAAAATCCCAATCACTTAGAGAATATTTTGAGTATATCGTTGGAATATTTTGTGGTAAACAGTCAGTATGCTCTGGTTATGCTCAGTTATGCTTTCACTACTCTGTTTTTTGTTTGTCATGCTTTTTAACCTTTGTTTGTTAAAGTTCATTATATCTTTTTTTGTTGTTTGAATCTTTGCTTAATTGTTAATAGGTTACCGGTTAGTTACCTTCACCCAGTTACTTTAGTGAATAAAAATGGTTTAACAGTGGTGTAAGGAATATGCTAATAAGCCAAGACAATGTAACAATAGAAATACGTTAAAATGAAAAACTTTTGGAATTTCTGTCCACATAGATGTGTTACACTGTCCTACCAATGACACTTAATGACTCATCAAGAGGTTTCACTCTGGTTTCCCATGAAGCTTCCTAAGAAGTCGAAAAGCAATAGATGTTTCTCTTCATTTCACTTACTCTGTTAACACTTTGCATTAAGCTATTTATAAGTAAGATAAATAAAGCACAAATACATGTCACTGATAGGGCCCTCTCTTAACACTAGGTAGTTACTTTTCTGTATCTGTTATAAAACTTGACAGTTCACCTAACTTGTGGAGATCTGCTGTGTTTGAGAAATCAAGGTTCCTAACTTAAAGTGCTGATACTCCTACACTTTTGTGTGAAAATACTATGATAGAATTAAAATATTGACGTGGTAAGATGTAGTTGTAAGCAGAAAATAGGAGAAAATTATTCCTGTTACAGGAAACGGTTTCTTTTTCTTACACTGAATGTAGGCAGCAAAATGGACCCCCTTGGCTGCATCACAAATCATAGACACGCAATGATGATTTTTGCTTTCCGCATTAAGTGCGTGTTGGACGACCAGCAAGCTGACAGCTGTTCTGCCACATGAGAGCTGGCTTGAATCTAGAGGTGGCATTTGAAGCTGCCGGTTACTGGTTGCAGCTGTATGAGCATGTTGGATCTGAGCATCGTGATAATTTAGAACTATTGTAATGACATCAGTAACTTATGTAACAACATTCCAGGCTGTTGCATTCTTCACTGTATTTTTTACTTTAACTACTGTTGAGAGTGGTCCTTCTTGTTTACAGTAGCATCTTAAGATAACAGTTAGATCTTGCTGAATGAGTCTGTTATTCATTTTACTTGCTGAACACTGTAGCTTTTTATAGTGTTTTTGTTTTTAGTAGCAATGCAACAGAATGCTGCTAATGGTAAATTAGATTAAGTGCTCTGCTCTATATGCAATGTACATTTTTCTGCACCCAGTCAGCCCTGCAAATACGAAGCGTGTCTCTCAGCCTTCAAACGTAACCATGTCCACCTTTGCTAATGTCATGGACTGAGAAGTATTCTAGAGAAGTATAAATATTAATCTTTAGGCAACAAAACTAGACTCTGAAATTTAGGCTGTAAATTCCCAGGATCAGAGTACAACAAATAACATGTACCTGCATGTTACTTCCTTTACAGAAAGACCATTCACTGCCTGGAGGACTTCAGACATGCTTTTGCGGTTTCAGTGTATTGTGGTAGATTAAATTTGTCAAGGAACTAGTTTCACCTTTTTGTTTGTACATTCATTTTAAAAAATGAAGGAAAAACCACAACCTCCTTATGTAGCTTTTTGCCATTTTAAAAAGGTAGTGTGTGCACACTAGCTGTGTTTAAAATGAAGTCTAGATTAAGGGTCTTGGCATTAGCGTGAAATAAAGGCAATGAAATATATCTGAAATGAACAAGTACTGGTTTTGTTACAAGGAAACTTTATAGAAGTTTCTTTTCTGTCTTCACTCCTTTCCCTCCCCCAAGCACGCTTTTCTCCCTAAGTAGTAACTGTTCATTTTGTGAAAACTGTCAGATTACAGTTTAAGAGCTTCAGCATGGGAAACCTTTTTTTCTCTCCAGATGGCAAAAAGGTTAGGTACCGTATAGTTAAACACCAGTTATGTATATCTCCCTTTGGGAATTTGCATACGTTTGCCAAACATTTTCACCAGAGGGTAGACTTTGGAATGCTAGATTTTTCTTCATAGAAAAGGCGTGTAGAAAAGTATGGATTCAATTATATTGCCAAAAATCTTTAAAAAATCAAATTTATTTTCTGTGTAATGGTTGAGTTGTTGTCTAACAACTGTAAAATTTAAGCAGCAGTTTGTTTTGCCATGCAGTGAGATTTTTAGCAAAATAAAGGATTATCCTCTTGTTAAACTGTTATCTGTAGTGTTTACTACAGCACCATAGCACTAGGTCTGCAACAAATACTGTAAATATTATTTCTAAAGAAACCAGAAACAATTACTTTTTAAAGATTCCAGTTCAAATTGGCTTCTTTGCTTATTAGGAACTGGCTTAAATGATGAATTACAGCGCGAGGAACTTCATAGCAATGGAGATGTGGGTTTTTCTTAGAGGAAAATACCTGGATATTTCAGACCTTTCCTCTAGCTAATTAGTTAACACATTAAAAGGCTTCAGTTTGGTGTACGTGTAAGGTGCCTAGAATGTGTATCTCTATTCATTCTGTGCTTTGTCACGTTGGAAAATATTTTTTTTGAGGAAGTCAGACTGGCGTAGGGTAGGCAGTGCTTATAAGCTATCTAAATTTGTGATTTTGTTCAGGTATATTGTCATCAACTTCAAAGTTTTTGTTTTTCTCTCTAAGGCTTGAGGGTTATTTACTGTCTGCTTCTATTCAATGTCTTTTAAAATGGTTCTTATGCAGTATTTATGTATGAAGGTATTTAGCTGGTTTAGCTTATCTGCCTTGTTGAATTTATTTTTAGCTATTTTGGCAAAGTCTTTCTAAGTCAGTATAAGCTCTAGTGTTAATAAGGGGGTTTGTATGTACAGCTACACCAGTAGCTTTTTTTCGCAGACAATTTCAATGTGTTCCACGTCCACTGAATTCACAATTTAAGGCTGATGCTGTAATTGCATAGTGATTATAAAAATCAAAGTGGGTTCTCATAACATACTTAGTATTTTATATTTTAAAATATGTAAATCTGAGTATTAGAAATGGACAGATTCAGTTGTGTTTAATGAATCGCAAAGTATTCAATTAAAAAAATAAATAGAAGTGAGTCCTCTTCAGCCAAATTACTTTCCCCTTCTCAAACATTCATTATTTAAAAATATGTATATATATTTAAGGCTTAAATTTACTTGTAACAACTTCAACTTTCCTCTTCTGCTTTTTCTTTATTTGAAATAGTAATTTCAAATAGTGACTGCAAAACCAGATGAGATCAGAAACAAAGGATTTTGAAAGAGGGGTTTTGAACTGTTCTGTAAGGTTTGTTGCAATTGTGAACTCTTGCTCCTGCAGTTGAGCAAAATATTTGATCGTGTTACTTTCCTTTTTGAAGCTTTTCTCCAGTGGACAGCAGTTGGAGGTATCCAGATCATTCTCTGAAAAACATGTAGAGCTCTTGCAAGAGAATTTTTTCATCTATGCTTGTATATGAAATACTGTTTATTAAAAGCAGGATTACAAGAGCAACCTCCCTTGTTTCATACAGAGAAGTAGACACTGCATATTATCTGATTGGTAGAGTACAGGCTCTGCAAAGAAGCGTTACTAGAGGTAAAACAATATTTAGCATTACTAGTTAGAATCATACATTTAGAAAGTGGGTGTAAGAAAACATGCTGGGATGTTTAATCGTAGCAGGCACCGGGATGTACTCACTACATTGGTAATGAGTTCAGATTACTTATGCCAACTGGTTTTTGTTAAAGAAATGAGAAGAGGAGAAATTTGATTACTGATGATTATTACTGCTTGCAGCACACACCTACAAAATGTTGAGGGGATGTAGATACGGGATTCAAAGTTGAGAAATATTTTACACGTTTAAATGCATATGAATGTTTCTAGTAGCCAATCTTTAGCGTAAGAATTGAAGTTATGTCTAAATTTGTCACATTTTTAATGCACAGATGCCATTGATGATTAGGTCTTTGTTGTACTGAACCATATTCAAGTTAAACTAACTATTCAAATCTGTATGTAAGAACTAAAAATGCATATCATTCAGTGAGTACTAGAATTAAAATATAAATTTAATTTTGAGTGCAATTTAGACTATTTGAAATGTGTAGGTGGTATTCTCATTTCTGAATTGTCAGTTAAGGACCTTTGTCTGTTAATCTTATAATTTGCAAGAATACAGTATGATATATACTTTGTATTAAGTCCTTGGGCTCCACGGTATCTTTGGTTGCCATCTGCATGGGTGCCTTTCCTGTTTTCTTTAAAGTGACATCACTTAATAAAACAGTGTGAACTATAAGAACAAAAAATGCAAGACGGGTTTCGAGAACTGATAAAGCTAGATCAAAATGTGTGAAAAATCCATATATGCACAACAAAGATGCAGCAGGCATATTGCATACTATTCACTCACAAATTCTGTTAAAAAATACTGTCAAACTAGGGAACATAAGAACTTCTTTATCAGAAAAACTCAAGGCCCGTATAATCCAAACCAGCAGATTTTGACTAAACAAAAGGATGAAGAATTTATAGACAACATTTCAGAATTGAGTTTGAATGAAAAAGTAGAAAGGAGTTGCTCTTAAAGAAAACAGCTCTCCCTCAAACAAAACCATTAACAATAGTTATCCAGACCTGTAATAGCTATAAAGAACAGACATTTTCAGGCAGACCTCCTGTAGTCACAGTTCTGTAAAATTTAAATGTCTTTTTACTTCATGAGACCTTAAGCATCTTTCCTCTCTTCTACCACTTCAGGTTGCTAGCAATTTAATTCTAGCATCACTTAAAAAAAAAAAAAACTGAAGAATTTTATAAGAGTCTAAAAGGCAGTAAAAGAACAGACTATAACCTTGTTAAATCTATCTAAAATGCTAGCTACAAAAACGAGCATCATCTTCACAATAGTGTGGAGAAAACAGATTGGTTGGTTGGGTTTTTTCAAGTTTTGAACAACAGATATATAAGAGGAGACTTACGTTTCAAGTCAGTACATAAAAAAGGAAGTCAGCCTTCAGCTGTGTAAAGATCATTAGCAGTTTAATTTTAAAAAGTGAGAAGAAATCACATAAAATCATGCTGTCAATTTACAAAAACATTCTCTTCATCTCAGTCTACCACAAAATGTGTCGTATTCATTATTGCTTAATTAGCATCAGTTTGAAGTAATGCATCTGTTAGTATTCCTTAAAAAACCCCAGTATTTGTTAAATAGCCAAAATAAATACAGAGTTATAACTTGAAGGCATGTAAGTTCTTCCAGTTGTGTACAGGGGAATTTCTACACTGACATATTGAATACTAATGAGCTCCGTATGCTTGTTCTGCGTTGTTCAGATGTGGTTGTATCTCATATGGAGTGATGAATTCTAAGAGGGTGCCACAGGAGAAGGTGATTCTTTGTTTTGGAAGTTAAAAGTCCATTGATGTACATTCGCTTTGAGGATATTTTCTTGAGAGTATTTTGGAGTTGGGTGGATGGATTGAAATTTTGAGGTCATTCTGAGGTGGACAATACTGTTAAGATTTCCAAAATCACTATTGTTGGGGAGTGAGGAAGGCACTAATTGTTATTTTTAAACAAGCCTTTTTGTTTGTTTGCATGTTTGGGGTTGTTTTGGTTTGGGGGGTTAGGGTGGGTTTTTTTGTTGTTACACCTTTTGGAGTCTAGGTGGCTTTTCAGACAACATTTTCCATTTTCTACCCTGCTCGTGCGAGAGGAATTACTTTAAATGGAATATGAGATTGTTTAGTCACTACTGTAGGAGCTGGGAAATTTAAGTACATTGCAGTAGGTAGCAGCAGTGGGTCTTTCCCTTATAGACTTACTTTTTTTTTTTTCTTCCTATTTTCAGTAAATAATTTTGAGTGCGTGTGTCATCATTTCAATCTATTGTAGCAGATTTTTGAAGTTACAGCTGACTGTATCATCAGATAAGAACCAAATTTATGGAAATTGAAATAAAACAATTCAGTTTATAATGTTTGGAGCAGAGAATAGAATGGAGAAGAAAAGAATTGAGGATTATTGTGTAAAAAGCGCCCCCTCATCCCCAAATTGTTTTCCTGTTACCACTATAGATAGATAATATGAAAATAGCACACTAATTTTCTGAGGCATGATTCGGCTTGAAACTGGGAGAGGACTGAAGAATCTTCTGTAGTGGCATTGAACTTGCATTAAGGAGCGGTTAAAAAAAAACAAACCCACATAATTTTTCAAATTTAAGCATTGCGAAGTTACGGAATGCTGGCAGTAGGGTCTCTGGGGGGCTGCACTGGATGAGAACCCTCATTGCAGCCTATGACGAATGTTCTGTTCAACATCAGGCTTTCAGCTAATCAGCTTTTCAGCATCTGGATGATGTGCACAGGTGCTGGCAGCATAGAAGAGAGCGTGCAGCCTTGCTGTAGGAGGTTATTTATGTGTCTGCTTCTGAGATGACTCGGTGCTTGGATAGCATTTTCTTCTAGATAAAGAACTGTTAAATCTGGAGGGGGGCAAAACGGATGTGATAGTTGAAGGAAACATTTCTGAAGAATTTTCAGCGTGCGATCTGTTTTTTGATTAACAGTATATATTTGTCTTTGGTCAGTTTAGCGTGTGTGGGTTCTTCTGGAATGTAGACTGATGTTGAACGCTCATCTCCTGTATCTATGAATAATGCAAACTAATACAGAATACTGTGGTATGTCCCTTAGCAGCTAAAGTTGCATTTATAGCATGAAATTCTGCTATTGCCTGCTTTCTAGAGGATGCTGAGTTTATGTTTGAGGCTTTGACCTTTAACTTCAGAGCACTCTGTGCCAGGCCCAGACTATCCAGAGGATCCCTTGAGGATGGATGCTGACAGGTCTGCTTCCTTCGCTTATTGGATAAGTCTGCATGGAGGATGTTGCTGGCTGTGCAGGAGGTAGCTTCTTTGGAGACAGGAATTAGGGAGCGTGGTGTAGTGAATGACTTGTTTTCTTTTGACCAGTGTCATTCAAAGGATCAGCATTCAGATTTATAATTAAGCTTCAGCATTGAAATTTAACTTGTTTTAATGTGGAAGAGTTTGGGAACTGCAGTTTTATTCCATCATTGTGACTAGTGGACTTCTGTGCTGGAACAGTGTGAGTGTGATATTCAGTGCAGTTCCCTGACCGCAGTTTAATTTTACTTCTCAGTTATTTTTGCTGGAGAGAATGTAGAGTTCGGATACATCAATGTAACTTTTCCCTCTTCTTGTATTTATTCAAAACACTAGTATTAACTTTGATCACCACTCAAACTAGCTATCTGTATCACATGACCTGTGTGTGTGTGTGTGTTACGTGTGGTCTGAAGTCTTCCTTTGGTTTGTGCTGAATAATGGGATTAAATGGTTTAAGAAAATGCTGCTGTTTTGCCTGATAAACCAGTGTCGTAACTATTTCATTAGTTACTGGTTTTGAATTATGAAGTGTGAAATGCTTTTCTGCAGTATTCACACTTGCTTTGGCAGGTTTTGTTTTATAACATGACTACAAAGTTCATTGTAGATTACTATTCATGAAACATAATAAAATTCTGTCAGTTACATTAAATAATGTTCTATTTACTGTGGATATACAGCTTAGTCTCAAGTTCTTTGTTGATGTGCAGGAAACCATCAGCTTTTACACTGAAGGGCTCTATACTTAATTTTATATTGAATTTAGATGTCTAAAACATGTAATAATCCCCTAAATTTCACTTCATTGTCTGTGTACCTCTTACAGAGATGTCTGTGATAGTATTGTATGAGGTTGTGGTCCTCTATAGCAGTTACAGCAGTTTCAGACATTAACTTACTTTTTTTTTTTTTATTTTAAATTAATCTGTTTTAGATGTGATGCAGATCCATCTGCCCTAGCTAAGTATGTTCTGGCTTTGGTAAAGAAGGATAAAAGTGAAAAGGAACTGAAGGCATTATGTGTTGATCAGTTGGATGTATTTCTTCAGAAAGGTATGATCTTTGTCATAAAAATTAAGCTTGAGTGAAAAGTCTGTCTTGTTTCATTCATTTCAACAGTCTTTTACCATAGAACTGTATGTTTATCTCTTTATTAGCTTTGTGACTTTGAAGTATATAGTTCAATTGTCATGAAACAACTTGTTTTAAAAAAAACAAATGTATAACAGTATAAACAATATGCATATATTAGGTATATGTTTTGTGTCTGTTGGTATTCCTGGAAGAAAATTACGGATATTAAGAGTTATTGCCAGAATTAGTAGCATTGATATTCTTCCAGATGTTTTATTAAAATGCATTAAATAATTCAGTGATTGAAAACTTCTATGAAGTATTATCATTATTTACATTTTTCTTGCTTCTGTAAATGTCCTTTTTAGCAACAGAATATTTAAAAAAAACACTCTTCATTGTTTTAACTTTAGCAAATAGTTGGGGATTTTTAATTAATGTATTTTTAAAGCAAATGTTAGCCGAAGTTTTGAATAATGATGTATGCATTTTACTTCTAGAAACTCAGATATTTGTGGAAAAACTGTTCGATGCTGTGAATACAAAAAGCTATCTACCTCCACCAGAACAGCCATCATCAGGAAGTCTGAAAGTCGAATTTTTTCAACACCAAGAAAAAGAGACAAAAAAAGAAGAGGTAGACATTGATTTTATTTTAAATTTATGTCTTTCCTCACTCCTGTGGTTTGCTTGCGTGATTCAACTTTGTGTTTACTTGTTTGCTAACAGTAGTTCTGAAACTTTCACTACAGCATTAAAATATGTCAGAAGATTCATGCCTTGTATTTGGAGTACTGCTGCACAAGTTTTATAAAGATAAGTGGGTGCTTCACAGGTAAACTGAAGTGGTTCTGACTGGGCAGATATAAATAAAGTTATTGAGTACTGTAGGAGTTTCAGGACAACCAACATCAGTTCCTTGCTCAGGATTGATGATGTTGTTCTGCTGCCTTTTAATTCCTCTTAAATCCGTTCTGCCATTTGGAATGGCAGTCCTTATTCCTTCAGCTGCTTGATTCAGATAACATCCTTAGTTCTCCACAAATGTTTATGTTGTTCTTTGAGACAGAAGAGTAGCTTTGAACTTTTCAGCAGCAGCTTAGGTTTGGCTGCATAAAAACGTTTAACCATGATCTGAACCAGCTAACCTGCTGACAAAGAAAAGACTTTACTGTGTCAATCATTAAATATTCATGTCTTACCGGATCTGTCACTGCCCCTTAGTGTGAGGTTTTGTCCACCTGTGGCAAAAGCAGATGCGTTTTCAGTGCAGCACAATAAATATTACTTACTCTGCTTTATTTTCTCCCAGCCTGTGCTTTGAATATTCCTAGAAATAGAAATCTAACACATTATGAAGGTTCTTTTAAACACATTAGGTGCAAAAATACTGTTTCAGTTCAGTGTTACTGCTGACTTTGCTTAGCATTTTCAGTTTTTTGTTTTTATGTGATTGTGCAGAAGCTTCCATGATAGTGTACTCATGTTTTGATCTACTGTATATATTTTATATTCAGATAGTTAAAGAGGAAGAACGAGAGAAGAAGTTTTCTAGAAGACTAAATCACAGCCCTCCTCAGTCAAGTTCTCGCTACAGAGATACCAGGTAATAAATTTTGCTTAATCTATTGTATTATATCAGTAATCAGATTGATTTGGATTTTTATGGTGTTACAAAATCAAGTATTTTCATTCTGTATGAATTGAAAACCTAATAAGACTTCTATTGTTTCTGTGCATATGTAGTTAAATGGCAGCTATCTAAGTGACAGCATAAACTGTCTTGGAGTTACATAACTGTCACATTTGAGTTTTATGACTTGGGTTTTATGTTAGATTTGTAGTCTATACTACAGCAGTTACTCTGCTTGGTATTGAAATTGTATTGTGATAATTGTAATTTAGAAGCCTTCCCTTTAGTAACTGTTACCTTTTGGTGTCCAGTTTGGGGAAGGTGCAGTATTGGGCAGAAACAGAATTTTAAAACAAGTTTTAAAAATATCATGGATGGTAAAAGTAAAATGCATAAACCAAATAAAAGAATTGTAAAAGTGTTCTGAGGAGAAGGGAAGGGCTGTAGTTAGATTCCATTTGTAGCTTTTCTCTAATTTCCCATTGCCATTTCTTAAGGTTTTCAATGGTAGTTAAGTTTTTAAAATATGGCTTCATAATTCTTGTAATCAACCTACAAAATTACATGTTTAGAAGTCGTGATGAAAGGAAAAAAGATGAACGTTCTCGGAAGAGAGATTATGACCGAAATCCTCCCAGAAGAGATTCCTATAGGGATCGGTATAACAGAAGAAGAGGAAGGAGTCGGAGCTACAGCAGGAGTCGAAGTAGAAGTTGGAGCAAAGAGAGATTGCGGGACCGGGATCGAGACCGAAGCAGAAGCCGGAGCAGAACCAGAAGCAGAGGTACCAACAGTTGGTCTCTAAAATACGGTGAATGTTGCCTACAAAATTTAGACACTAAATTTAAATGCTATGTTTAAATGCACCAAAATTTCCTCTATTGTTCCTGTTTCTTTGTTCAAATTTAATTTGATTTTCTGTGGCAATAACGCTTATGTGGTTATTTTTTCAGTGCTTATTTTGTTTTCCCCTTTCCCTCCATTCTTCTCTAATGCCTTCGACTGTGTTGGCTACTTGTAAGTAATATTCTAAGAGAGGCAGAAAACTTCATTAAGTTTTAGGAAACTCAGAATCTGGTTTGGGAAGATACGGAAATTAATAGCCATTCTGCAGAGGTAGAACTGGCAGAAATTACCTGTTTGGCAGCAAATGACTTGTCAAGCAGAACAGTACCACTCTGTTCTTTTTGTCTTGTCCCTTTTTCCCCTCCTTGGTTCATAGGGAGGGGCTGAAGTTATTACAGTAAATATTTGCATCTGCACACATATTGGTAGAACTTAAGGCTTCAATATAGTAGTCTTTCAAATTTAAACTTCTTTAAAAACAAAGCTGTTTATTCAGCTGAAAAGAATGCTTTTTCTCCCAATACTGTTACTGATAAATTGGAAAAGAACATTGAGAGTCATTCTGCTTCCTCTATTCTGTCTTAAACAATGTAAAGTAAAACCAGTCCAGCTTAAGTCTCCTGTGTATTATTTTTCTTTCTGTAGAATGGGCCTTAGTAACTCAGCCTTAAAAGTAGTAATGGAGAGTTTCTGAAAATATGTGAACAGGTAGTTTCCACACGACTTAGAATGAGCAAGTTAAGCATGGAACACTTCAAAAAAATCACAGTGTGATTAAATCTTAATTTTAGGTTTATTTTACATAAACTGCACTGGTAATGTCTATGGACAATATCATATAGTGAAAGCTTTGTTTCTTTTTCTAGGTGCATTAAGAAAAGCCTGTTTTATCCATGCTTATCTACCATCTCTAAGACGTTTTTATTAATGTTCCCTTAATGTGGGGTTATTTGAGTCTACAAAATTACCTCATGACAGAGCTCTTCTGATTTAATCTAGATACTTACTGTTTATTTTATGATAATATTAGAAAATTAAGAGAGTAGTTTGTATGTATTCAGAATAAAAGGTCATACTACTGCTGTCTCTGTCCAGGAGTGTTCCACCTGTCAATCATCATTATTTCCTTTGCATGCGATAAATCCATTTGAATGCAGATAAAATGAAGATAACGCAAAGATAAAACAATAACAGTGTCTTGAAACATTAAAGATGTGTAACTTTTTTACAGTGTTTTCAAGTGGTTCTTACCTTTTTCTTGCCAATTGCTTCCCTTTATTCAGTATAACTTTCCTTCTGAAGTCCTTAGAATATATGCATTACTACAGAAAATGTATACTGCTTGAAGTTAAATAGGGTTTCTGCTTTACTATTGGTATAACTGTTATTAAAATACCCCAGTAGTTTCAAGATTGTTTTTCTGATTAAGCCTTTGGAATGTCGAATCATGGAATAGTTGAGGTTGGAAGAGACCTCTGAATGTCATGTAGTCCAAGACTCCTTCTCAAAGCAGATAAACTGGAGCAGGTTACTCAGGACCCAGGGTTATAAATAACTTGAAGGATGGAGACTCTACAAGCACTTTGGGCAACCTGTAGAGCATTTCAGTTATTATTTTTATATCTTGAGTTGAATTGATGTCGAATAGAGATTCTTAGACAGGTCGGTGTATGCTTTTGGTGAAAATGTGAGAAGGAATCATCCAATATAAGTTATTTTTTTATTTTATTTTTTTAATACAGAAAGGGATTTGGGAAAGCCAAAATATGATATGGATAGAACAGATCCATTAGAGAACAATTATACTCCAGTTTCTTCTGTGACAAATATTTCATCCGGCCACTACCCTGTTCCTACACTGAGCAGCACTATTACTGTTATTGCTCCTGCTCATCATGGAAATAACACTACTGAAAGCTGGTCGGAGTTCCATGAAGAGCAGCTGGACCACAACTCCTATGGAAGACCTCCGCTGCCAAAGAAACGTTGTAGAGATTATGATGGTAAGTCTGTATTTTTTGCTTCCTGCATTGGCCCCTTTCTAAAAAGACTTAGGTAATTTTCCTTTCTTTTCCTAATCTCCTCTAATACTGTGTTTTTTCTATTACACAATTCTTGAATGCCAATTTTTATCCTACTTTTTATTAACTTAGCTTTTAGACAGCTTTCTTTATTAGTTTGTATAATTTTTTCATTTCTAGAACTATTTTATATAGATAAAAAGTAATATATAAGAAAGTTACCAAAGAATTCAGTTTTACTCAGGTTTTCTGTCTTTTGTCATGTTCAAGCCAAATACTGTATTTGATAGTTATCACCATGATTAGCACCTTATTCCATACTATCCGAGAGATAATTTCTGTCTAGAAAGCCCTAGAGCTGCAGCTTCCCAGGCTCATGTTAAGCTATTTTTTCCATGTAGGTGTTTCTTAAAATTGGGTGTCTTTTTGTGCTTACCTGTTTCTTAAGCTATCATTTTACATGTCTTGTGCCAAAATCCACATAAGAGGCTGCTGTGGTTGGCAGGGACAGCTAAATTCAGCCAGTCAACCTGTTAGCTCAAAAGAGTTTAAATTTCCCCCTTGAGATTTTCCTGACTGTGTTTTTTTTTTTTTTTCTTTTTTCTGTTGTATACCACAATGATGAGTTTAAAATCTAGGCCAGTTTGCATTCGGACTCTGATTAGAATAGAATTTGGTTTTCGTTAAAGAAAAAGTGAAGCTGAGCTCTCAAGCGTCAGCAGAGTTGTACTTGTGAAGAGTAGCTTTGCCAGTAAACATCACAGCAATACTGTGGAGCAAGTGGAGTTGTGAAAGTGCAGTTTTGTTTTGAAGTTTTCCTCTAATGCAAGCTGATCTGCAGAATGTTGTCATGGTCTCCTAGCTCTACGGGTTTTTGAGAAATGAACAAAACGTGCAGGCTTAGTGTACTTCTGAAATAACATCTCCAGGCATGACACTGGGACTTTGTACCTTTAACAGTCTGTCTTCTATAGCAGCTTATTATTTCCAATTTCTGAGTATGAAGCAAATAGAATGTGTTGGAAAACTGTGATACAGTTGTCCTCAAATTCTTACTGTGGTTTCCCCCACCCCCCACTATCTTCTTGACTATTACTAAAATCTCTCAGTAGATGTCTTCTTCCATTTGCTTCTCTCATGGCTGCCTGTGTCTTCTAAATGTATAAGGTTATCTCTTTGTTCTGTGGCTAGCTGGTTCCAACACGCTGCTTTTTCTATCTGCACGTTCACATTTTTTGCTTCATCTTTATTTTTCCTTAGCATTTCAATTTATATGTTCTGTAACTCTTCCTGAGGATGAGGTAATACAGAATGCTTTTCAGCATCATTTTTTTGAGGAAGCAGACACTCAGTTTTCTTCCTGTTTTACCTGAAGATGTTTTGAACTTTTCTCCCACATTTCATTGTATTGTACTGAGTTTTTTGTGGATGCAGTTGCTAAAGAGATAATCATAGAATATTTTGAGTCAGA
The DNA here is from genome assembly GCA_025769975.1 of Gallinago jamesoni. Taxonomy (NCBI): domain Eukaryota; kingdom Metazoa; phylum Chordata; class Aves; order Charadriiformes; family Scolopacidae; genus Gallinago; species Gallinago jamesoni. The sequence goes on from JAOQGH010000001.1 coordinate 161,134,634, forward strand.
AGGGACCTTTAAGGGTTATCCTATCTAACACCCCTGCAATGACCAACTAGATGGTGCTGCTTAGAGCCCTGTCCAACCTGACCGTGAATGTTTCCAGACATGGGGCATCTGCCACCTCTCTGGGCAACCTGCTCCAGTGTTACACCACCCTCACTGTAAAAAAAAATAAATAAATCCTTCCTTATACATAGTCTGAATCTTCCCTCCTTTAGTTTAAAACCATCATCCCTTGTGTCCTATCGCAACAGGCCCTACTAAAAAGTCTGTCCCTGTCTTTCTTAGAAGCCTACTTTAAGTATTGAAAGGCACAATAAGGTCTTCCTGGAGCCTTCTCTTCAGGCTGAAAAACTCTACCTCTCTCAGCCTGTCTTCATAGGAGAGGCATAGGATCACTTTTATGGCCTTCCTCTAGACCCGCTCCAACATTTTGCTTGCATGTAAAAGAAAATAAGTAAATACATACTCCTTTTTATTTATAGGTGTGTATTTCATATTTACATATGTGTGTATATATATGCATATATAATACATATGTGTGTAAATAACACAATTTTTTGCTCTTGCGTAATTGCATGAAACTACAGCAAAGTATTCTAGTTCTTCCCAAAATAATTGCAAAGGAGAAAAAGGACTTAGAGCGAGTTTTCTCATGTTAGAATTTTACGATATTAACTTCTAACTTTAATAGGAGTTTCTCAAACCCGGTATCTACACTTTTTACTTAGAAACACTGTGGTTTTTTTTTAATGTGATGACAACTAGATCTCATTCTTTGCTTTTACAGTTTGTTTCAATTCAGTGCCAAATTAATTCTTCAAGAAAAATCTAAGTCCTATATTTATTCTGCTAGAATGTTACTGCAATCTTCCTGTGTGTTGACTGTTAAAATAAGCAGCCAATTTAGTTTTCTAATACAAATTTCTGATGGTACATGAAGCTCTTAATTTACAAAGTACTCATTACACAGAGAATGTCTCACGTCTACTGTGAATCAAAATGGAGCTGTTGAATACTAAGAACAATATTTTAAATTTTTTTTTATGTTCCAGAAAAGGGTTTCTGTATGAGAGGAGACATGTGCCCATTTGATCATGGAAGCGATCCAGTAGTGGTAGAAGATGTGAATCTTCCTGGCATTCTGCCCTTTCCAGCACAACCCCCTGTTGTTGAAGGACCACCTCCTCCTGGACTTCCTCCCCCTCCACCAATTCTGAGTCCTCCTCCTGTTAACCTTAGACCTCCAGTGCCACCACCAGGCCCCTTACCACCTAGCCTTCCACCTGTAACAGGTAATTTAAAAAAAATAAACCCTATTTTTTAGTAGAAAAGCCTGGGTGTTAATTGGGTTATGTGCAGTGCAAAAAACTGTTTTAAGAATGCCAGCTATATTTTAGAAAGTTGTACTGTGGTATAGCTTACCCCACAGTGATTGGGTTTTTATGATAGTTGTTGTATACTGGATTGTTGTAAAATTTGCATGTTACATGTGAATCTTGAATATGGAATAATATTTCAATTGTGTTTAAGTAAAGCATGGCATGGCAAAACTCAGTTCCTTGAGTTTTATAAGAGAAGTTGTCCAAAAGTGACTACTGTTAGAGAAGAAGGGAAAATCCTAGGAACAACAGATACTGGGCACCTCATCAAATCTACACCTGAAAAGATGTCATTTTAAATTAATTTTGAAACTAAACTTGTAACTAAGAAAATTCTCCAGCTTCTTTACTCTTTCATTGGAAAGTGCTTTGGCTCAAGCACTGAAAATTACTTGAGGACTTACGTGCCTGGTTGTCATTTATAAAATAGCAGTTTAGAATTGCATTCCCTTGTATTGTATAAAAACTGGTATGTTAGTTTTACATTATTATTCTCTCTTTTTTATTAACTTAGATGTCCCACTTGGTAAAATTATTCAAGAATAGTTGATATTTGATATTGCTTGAAAGTTTCTTAAGCTGCTTTCATTTCTGGTTGATAGTATGTTTAAGTAAGAACTCAATTTATTTATTTTATTTAGCATAGAGAGTAACTGTGTTGCTGTGGTGATCAATTCTGCCTCACATGCTGTTTCCAAATCTGTGTGGAAAGTCCAAATATGTGACTTTGTGTCTTTTTCCGAAACCTGGTTTTGCTAATGATTAAGTTGAAGGTCAGGCTTGACTGCCTGGCTTTGAAACTGTCACGTAACCTGTTGTAGAAGAAGTGAAACCAAACAAACAGAACCCCCCGCTCAGTTTTAAGAAAGATCCCTTTGGCTTTCCAGCAGAGTTGTAGGTTTCTTCTTGAGTATTTGGAAAAAAAATTTCAATCAAGTTAGTTACTGTCATCATAGAATATTTTTGTTATGCCCTATGGAAAAACAGATTTTGTTTCTTTGAGCTTTAAAGATCTTTTGTTGGCTGAAGATAAATACTGGGTTAGCAATTAAATTTCGCTCATGGAAAGAAGGTGTGAGGAGAAATGTTAAACTACTCAAATGCTTTTCTCTATAGTCTTAAGTTCTGAGTCATTTACTGGTGGGGATGGTGTCACAAGAATGAATGGTAATGCATCATGTCTGTATACGTGCCCTCCCACCCCCTCTGTTTAAATAGCCTTAAAAACCTTACAGATCGATTTCCTTATGAGTTGAGTGTAATGCAAGTCTGGTGGGTAATAAACGAATTCGGTGTTTTTCTTTGTTTTTGACAGGACCACCCCCTCCACTTCCCCCATTGCAACCTGCTGGCATGGATGCTCCCCCAAACTCAGCAACTAGCTCAGTTCCTACTGTTGTTACAACGGGTATTCATCACCAGCCGCCTCCTGCTCCACCCTCTCTTTTTACAGCAGGTGTAGTACTGAGGCTTTGCCCACAAGGTTTGCTAAATAGAATAACATTGATTCATATTCTACTGTAGTTTTTAGAGATTATAATTTTGTAGTTTGGGAGACTAAGTTTGTATTATTTACACTGTGACAGTAACTACAGTGACTTTTTTTTTCTAGCTTAGTTGAGGACTAAAATTTGCATGTAAAATGTGTGTCGAATGGAATAATAGTTTCAGTATGTTTAAGCAGAAAATTTGACATGACAATTTTAGGATAGTTGTAATTCTTCCATTGTAAGTGTATTTTGTAATTAAATGAAATGTTGTATTTGAAACCTTAGGGGGTTTAACTGCAATTTATTTTAATTAGACAATTTCTTTTTTACTAGAAACGTATGACACAGATGGCTATAATCCTGAAGCTCCAAGTATAACAAATACTTCAAGACCTATGTATAGACATAGAGTACATGCCCAAAGACCAAATTTGATAGGACTCACATCAGGTGATATGGATCTACCACCCAGAGGTATGCTCTCAAAGTTACACTTAGATTGAGGCAGTTTGCAGAGAATATGGTACTGGAAAACAATGTTGTGTTGGTTGTTGTTTTTTTTTTCTTTTAAATCTTAGTTAAATGTTCTCAAAATTTAACCAAATAGGAAATTATGCTCCTAGTTGCTTTGTATGTGCATTTTTACAGGTAAAATGAAATCTCTTGCTAGAGTATTGCACAGTTTATACTTGGCTGTAATAACTGATCACTTTGTATATCTTTTATACAGAAATACATTAATGTTTCTGTAACAGACTCTTAGGATGTTTTTTGCTTTGGGGAGGAAGGAGTCATTTTTATCTGGTAGCAGACAGTTCTGTATAACTAATCTTAACCTCATAGTTCCTATGTTCTGGGAAGAAGCAGCAGCATACAAAATGAGAAAGGAAGAGCGATAAACCCAGTTTTTTTTAATGTGGGTTTGTTTACATTTGTATGTATTTGTATTTAATAATATATTTTCAGTGAGGAGTCCCCTAGTATGATGCCTGTTCTTCAGCAAGAGCCACTTCTCTCTCACACCGTCCCTAAACCTTACTCTTAGGTCTTTGTGGTCTGGAGTACTGTACATTTCCAGTCGTGCCCATTTCTCTGTGTGCTCTGTGTACAACGGAGTTTTTAGTAGAAATTGCGTGAGCCTCAGAGTATTGGAGGGGACGTTGTGAATCAGTGAGTGTAGTCATCTTAAGGTAGATGCCTTCTGTCACACCTCTTCCGTTTTCCTTATGGATGATGTTACTGTGACAAAATGAAAGCTATTAGCAATTTTGATCTGTCACAGCATCTGTCAGTCAAGAGGAAAAGCGACAAAGATTTGATCTAGTTTGAACAAGGATCATAGTCATTTCAAAATAAACAGTTGTACTTTTCAGTGCAAATTCAATGTGAGCAGAATATCTTTTAACACAGATAATACAAAAAATATTGTAAAATCTTTTCATCTGTTTACAGAAAAACCACCTAATAAAAGTAGTATGAGAATAGTGGTAGATGCTGAATCCAGGAAAAGAACAATTGGTGCAGGGGATGGTGGAGTTCCTACAAAGAAGACTTGGTTTGACAAGTGAGTGATCATTAACACAAGGTTGGCTTCATAGTTGGAATTCCTGGGAGCTCTTTTCTGTAATGTGAAATATATGTTGATCTGTACAAGTTGCAAGCAAATTAACCTGTGAATTAACTGATCGTACTAAAATAAGTTTCACTATAAGGGTGATCTGTATTTAACTGTCTTCTCTCAGAGGCAGTACAGAGATAGAGTTGGAGGGGACCTTAAAGATCATCTCATTCCACCCCCCCTGCCATGGGCGGGGACACCTCCACTGAGAGCAGGTTGCTCAAAGCCCCATCCAGCCTGGGCTTGGAACGCTTCTGTTACTGACAGAAAATATAGGGTGTCCAGATACACGTAGGTGACAGAAGGTTTGAGGGGGTTTTTAAGAGATGACTGGGACTGAGGAGAGCCTTGAAGTAATAGTTATTTGAAGTGTTAGTGGGGAAATTCCATGGAGTAGCTGAGAAATAGTTTTTGGAAAGAAGCCGTATTGAAGTCAGGACGTGCCAACACTAGCAAATTACTGTGTGTTATCTAGCAGATTTACACACTGGGCTATTCTGGGAGTGTTGGTGGGGAAAACTGCAGGTATATGGGCCTGTGTTCTGTATTCTTCTATGTTTTTCTAAAATAACTGTTTTTTCCAAGTCTGCAGATCTTTCTGTGTCTCATGCACACATGCTCCTGTGTAAGCACATATAATTTAACGTTGCATTTGCTAGCTTGCTATGGATTTCTGGCTTGATTTTTATTTGTTGCAGGCAAAATTTTAACAGAACAAATAGCCCAGGTTTCCAGAAGAAGTTGCAATTTGGAAATGAAAATACAAAACTTGAATTGAGGAAGGTTCCCCCCGAACTTAACAATATCAGCAAACTTAATGAGCACTTCAGTAAGTTTGGAAACTTAGTGAACTTACAGGTAAGAGTCAACAAAGAGAAGGCAGTGTGCTTTCTCATGAGATAGTTGCTAACAGGAGAATGTCAGTTGATTTATAACTGGATCCCTGTAACTTGTTTCATAAACATGTTCTCATTGTTTTTAATGGAACTGTCATTGAAGAAGCAGAATTGAAATCTTCTAGTCATCTTTTAGATTTTGAACAAATGTTTTCCTCACAGATAAGACTTCTAAGATACAATGTTTAAAACATTGAAAATTGATTTGAAGTGTTTTTCCTTCAACCCTTTTCTCAAGTTTGGATCTGATATCATAAACCCTTTGTATTTTTTTGAGATAAGTCATGAATACAGTAAACCTGTAGTTCTCATCCAGAAAGCAGTTCCTGTGATACGTTTTCTTTCTACTCCCATAGCAGTGGTGGTTTATCCCTTATAATTACTTTGTGGTTTATCTGAGTGACCCACATTTATAAACAGAAATAAGCAAACGATTAGAGAAAGATAAAATAGAGATGCAAAGAACTAAGGCCTAACTTAGGTTGAGGTTACATATTGCAGGCTGTATGTGTAATGTCAGTATTTCATATCCCATCTCCAAGTTTCTCAGTCTGATCTTTCCTCATGTTTTGTTATCAACAGGATTCAAATGCTACTTAGTGTTCTTATGTATGCTTTCTTGTTTGCACTGAGAGGTTTAATGAAGAGGTGCAATAGGGTATTTTTTTGTGTAGTGATAGAGTACACAATAAACCTCCTGTGCGTGCCTGAACACTAAGGGAATTTAAATCTCTTAATTGCTTTTAAGACTTTCTTTAACCCTTTCCATAGTTCACCAAAGAATATTGTTGTATTAGCAGGCAGTGTGATTCAATAAGGTAAGTAAAATTGTGTGTGAATGTGTAGAGACAGACAGACAGATACGCAGATAGATATTGCAAGCTGTGCTCTTCTTCCAAAAGGTATACTTTTTCTTCTTTGAAAGTGTCTAGAATAATACGTTAATGCTTAGAGGAGGAAAACCAAAATGAACTTTGCTGTCTGGCTCTCATACTGGATAGGATATTTATTAACATAGATAATACACAGGATATGTATTTTTTGGTAGCAATTTCCATCATCCTTCCTGATGCTTTGTCTTGTCTTTTAAACAGCCATTCATATTTGCCAGTAGAAATACTGTTTGACTATTTAGGTATTTTACTTCAGTTTGTTTGTTTTGGGATTTTTTAAGTATTCTTAAAGTTTATTAGCTTAATCTCAAGTTTTTTTCTTGATACCAGGCTTTTCAAACAGAATCATGAACGGGAAGTATCTATCAGCTGACCCATATTGGGTTTAAATTGTAAGCCTCTGAGCCTTGAAACTATTGATTTTACAATAATCGACACACAAATGAAAATCCTACATGCAGTAAGTTCTATTCTTCTGTTTTAAATCTTAGGTTGCATATCAAGGTGATCCAGAAGGTGCCCTTATTCAGTTTGCCACACACGAGGAAGCAAAGAAAGCTATATCAAGTACAGAAGCAGTATTAAATAATCGTTTTATTAAAGTTTATTGGCATCGAGAAGGCAGTGCACCGCAAATCCAACCTACCGCACAGAAGGTAGAGGATCTAAGTCTATTCTATCTGAAATGTTAAGTAAAACATAATCTTTTAAACATTTAAAAAAAAACATTCATAGGAAGTAAACTAAGTATTTTTGAAGTAATGAATACTTCATATAATTCTTTTCCGAAAGTTACTCTTGAATTCTAGATTCTTTGACCTCAGACACAAGGTTCAAGAGTTGATTAGCAAGATAAGACTTTAAAGAAAGCTCTTCTGTGACTTACAGACAATTCCACTCCGTTGTCATCTCATGTGAAGCAAGATTTCATGCTGCTGTCTGCTGGATAACATCTATTTTGCTTTAACTAGCATAGGCTTTTTTTTTTTTTTTTAACCTGGTGAGCATAAGAAAGACAGCAGAGTTACATTTCTTTTCATGGACAGTAATCTCCATTTTCTTCCAAAAGGTGCTGTTTTTTCCAGTCTTTTTCCTTTCCTGGTGAGCACGCATACTGCTATAGAAAATAGAAGTAGAATTTGTTTTACACAAAGATACATGTATGTATACAGAGATATACACACACATGTATAGGTAGAGGGGGGACATGCAATCAACAGTGTAGGAGGAGAGCTGCATTAGGAGACTGATTGTGGGGAAATGGATCAGGGACATTTTATACTTTTAAGTGGAGAGGGAGGTGCTGATCTCCCTGGTTATCCAGTGGCATGGGGATGGTTCAAAGCTGCATCGGGGAAGGTTCGGACTGGACATTAGGAGGCATTTCTTTCCAGAGAGGATGGTCAGATGCTGCAACAGGCCTCTGGAGAGGCAGTCGATGCCCAGAGCCTGTGAGGCATTTGGATAATACCTTTAATAATATGCTTTAACTTCTGACTAGCTCTGAAGTGATGAGACAGTTGGACTAGATGATTGCTGTAGGTCCCTCCCAAGTGAAATAGTCTATTCAATTCTATATTTTTGGGTTGAATTGCACAGTGGAGCACCTATTGGTAGTTGTCATGTGCGTAGTAGAATTGGCAACTTTTTAAGAATGTGAAACAACAATTACTGTTGTGAAGCTTAGATTAATAACCCATGACAAGCCAAATTGGATTTGTTATCAGGCATAGTGGTTATACTCGAACATAAGAAGAAGCTTGGATTTTCCCAGGTTTTGTAGGTTATTGGATAGAGTCTTATCAGTTAGCTCCCAGTGTAGCAAGTCCTTCTAAATACTTCTGTAATCTACTTAATTGGATTTACTGTCAGCAGGGAACAACACATTCTACGCTTAAAAAGTAGGAAGCAGGCTCTATAGAAGAAAAGTTCATGTGTTTATATATGCATATATAATGAACAGATGAGTTATTAGAGGATTTTTCCAGTTGCTGCTCTCAAGTTTTTAATTCCTTCTTTCTCTGGAGGGCATGTGTTATCATCACTCATAATCATTGATTTGGTTTTCCATGGCAATCCTGCTGTAGGGCATTTTAACAGTTTCCTTTCTCTCCAATGCACTGCTTTTTATCAACAAAAATGCAGTTTTAAGGACACCTATCTGAGTATCTCCCCAGTTGTAATCCCATAGATTTGAGTTTGGAATCAAACTTATAAATGTGATGATTGAGCTGAACTAGTGCTACTCAAAATGGTATTTATTTAAGCTTGACTTACATCTCATCAGCCAGAAGAGGGCAGTGGAGTATGTAAATAGCATTCATAAGAACATTACTTCTTTTAAGAAGGATAGCTTGAATAGTTATTGCCATCATCCTGTTTGCGGATTATGCTATCCAGCTTGGAGTATTAACTGTGAATTTCCAAGCAAGTATCCAATCTGTATATTTGTTACTTTGCAAAACTTCAATTTTAAATTGTCTTACAGTTTTTACGGATGTTTCTAGCTTCCCAGCCCATCACCTCTGGCAAGTTAACCTTGATGGTTTGAGAATGAGGTCCCCTTAGTATCAGGTGACAGTATTAAGGGTTCCCACTTCACGAAGGACTGCCTGAAAGGCATGTGTGAGGAGACTACAGTGCGAAGTCTGTTATGGGCAATAGAGGGCGCACAATTACAAGAAAAATTTAAACAGGAAATCAAAATTGTAGGTGCAATGCTTTTATGTTCTTCTACCCTAAAATGCAACAGTTATCAAATTGTTGAGTCAGTAAAAGACAAATTTTAATTCATAAGCCTTTTGGGAGCATGAATACTTACTTCACTTTTCATTAAAATTAATATTTGGTATTAAATCTACAAGTAGTATGGAAACTCTCTTTTACAATACTTCACATGCTCTAAGTGTTTGGATTTCTGTTAAGATTTCTGGTGTGCTAATTAATTAATTACAGCTGAACTAATTTTACCTGTATTTATAATCATTTCCAGACAATTTTTTTTTTTTCTGTAGGCACTAAAGACAGGCTTTTTAATTTTTTTCCATGTAAAATCATTTGGATTTTTAAGTTGTCCCTTCAGTAGTATCTGATTCTACACAATTCTGTTACCTCAGCAGGATTACTTTGGAAAATTCTTACTGTAGAAATTCTGCAAGGAGTGGCATTACTTAATAAAGATGGTGGGAGTCAACCTTAATAAATCGTCAAATAAAAGGCTTCTGCCGGGAAGCAGAAGTAATATGCTCTCTACATCAGTGGTGCATAAAACAACAGGTACTGGGCTTAAAAGGCAGCACAGCAGATTTAGGTTAGATATTAAAAAACATATTGTAACACTAAAGGATGCTGAAACACTTTTGCCAAGCGATAGGACCTCTTTCATTGGAAATCTGTAAGAACAGGACAGATAGATACTGCCAGTAATGGCTTAGGTATAGCTGACTTTGCCTTGGAGTGGAGGAATGGATTGAGTGACCTCCTGAGGGTTATAAATATGACAGGAAGCTTGCTTGGATGCATATTTTTTTCATCTGAAGTGTTTAATGTTTTTGTCAAAGAAAAAAAAGATGTTAGCTTTCAGGGCATATCCGTGGTAGGTTCAAAGATTAGCTGCTCTGTATTCTTTTTCCTTAGTTGCATGACTGCATGTCTCCATATCCTTCTTTCTTTCTCTGTTTTGTCCAGCTTAAACACATAGGAAATGAAAAGCGCCATACCGCTGTAAAAATTGAGAGTCTTTTTGATACAAGTTTGTATTCTGCTTTTCCATAACTAAATGAATGGTTGATGGTGAAAGATTTGTGAAAGGAATCAGAAGACAGCTTATTACTTTTTATTCATTTCTAACAGGTGAAAATTAAGATAGTCTAAATAGACTTGATTTACAGAAATAGACCAGACTTGTTTGACTTCTGAGAGCTGTAAAATAGATGCTGTTGCTGTATGCATTACACAGGTAGTCAATATAACATCCTAAATCTCATTAAATGTTTATTTTTGACGTCAGGTGAAAAAGCCATTGAATGCTAGAAAGGAAGAAGTGTAAATCTAAATGCCGTTGCAGCAATTTCTTTGTGTATTTATTGAACTACATTACTACATACTGTAGCAGCCTTTTGTTGTTAATAATATCATGATGTGCTTTTTCGGGGTTTGGGGCGGTGTTACAGGTAATACAACCCTTAGTTCAGCAGCCTAGTTTACCAGTAGTGAAGCAATCAGTCAAGGAGCGATTAGGTCCGGTACCTGCAAGTAACATTGAACCTGCAGAAGCACAGAGTGCCAATACAGAAGTCACACAGGTATGTATGAAAATCAGTTGTGTTTCTGTTATAGGTTCCATAGTGTATGATTGTAGCCATTACAGTTACTCATATAGTGCAAGTATACATTTACTACTTTTAAGTGCATCTAAGTCGATTGTGAGTGGTGTTTTCATACTCAAATTTTCCTCAGTGCAGTAATACTCAGCTTTCTTACCCAAGCATGATATTTATTTTTTGATATCATAGCTTTGTACTTAGTTTTAAAAAAACCCACAAAATACTTTGACAATGTTTTGGAAGTGTTGTGTTAGATTGAAGTTTTCAGTTTTCAAAATCAAGTTGGCTTCTGTCCAAAGAACTAAAAGCTATCCTCATTTTAATATTATATATATTGAACAGCTAAAACCATTGCAGGTAGATGGTCAGCATCTAAAAGTTTTTTTCAGTATTTGTATGTTACCCTCCATACCAGGAAGACTTACAAGAGCATTTAATGTGGCACTGTGTAACTACAGTACCAATATGAGTATCAACATAATCTGGCGTGCTACTCCCATTAGAAATAACCTTCTAACCTAATGAAAATTTAAAGGTTATAAGTATCTCAGTATTGTGCCACTACTTTAGCTTTACTTCTGAAAAGAAAGATTGCCACACTTCGGAAAACATGGTAGTTGAAATTCAAACAATTCTGCAGTTGATGCCTACAAATAACAGATTATAAAACACAGAAACTGAAGTGAAATTAAAAAGACCTGTGTAGATAATCCTCTGCCAATTAGATTGTCATGGACTTCTTGCAAAAAGTATGTAATGTAATCTTGGATTCCAAATTTGAGTTTATCTGTGTCTTCTCTAATCTAGTTATAGATGTATATTAATGGTAAAATCAAATATCTAAAATTAATTTTATCAAATACTTTAATATTTATCTTGTTGCTCAAAAGTCTAAGGTTTTATTGGTTAAATATGTTTTTTCTAAATTCCTAGCATTTGGAGTTACATGGGAAACAGTAAAATATTCATGAAGTAAAATATATTTGAACTATAATTTGGTTTTGTTTTCTTAGAATGTGACTAAGTTATCTGTGAAGGATAGACTGGGTTTTGTGTCAAAGCCAGTTACTCCAACAACTGAAAAGGTAAGAGAATGTCTCATTCTCTTCCTCTCACATTTAACTTCAGTAGAATGAATGTTAGTATGAAATCTCTTGTGTCAATATTAAGTTTGTTTCATAACATTTGTATAAGTTTTTTGTTTTATTAAGCATAATATATCAAAACTCAGCAGATGGCTAAATGATTAAAGGAGAAATAAAATATGGTGGGGCAGAAGCTGCTATTTAATGGGTTTTGTTTTAATGTAGAGGTTCCATCTATTCAGTCATGAAAATAACTCTATATGTTCCAGGATCCTGAGTTGTTGGAACAGGACAGAAATAAATTTAGATATAAATAAAATTAGACAGTACATATGAATCAATAGAAAGGCTTTCTATAAAAATGTTTTTGGGCTTTTTTGTCGCTTAAAAGGTAAACATTTACCCCCTTGTTTGGTTTAACAATGTGCAGTACTTGTAAAAAGAGAAAAGTGGAAATTAGTAAGTGTAGAAAGGATAAAGAGAGGTAAGGTGGGAAAGGTGCATTGGAATGGTGGTTATGAGTTACGTTTTTTGCCCAGTGGTTGCGGTTTTCAGAAGACAGAGCTGTTGATGTGTTTACTTTAGTAGCAAAGTTTGTGATGCATGTTTACAGATCTATTTGGCACTTTAGGGGACAGATTTCCCCAGTACTCATAACACTCATTCGGGAAGACTTGTGGTAGAAAAGCAGCTAGTTTTACCCAATAACAAGATTCCTCTGCCTAGGGGTATATCTTTCCTATTGAGAATTGGCTTGACCTGAAATGAATGAAACATCCACTGCATTTCCCCCCCCGCCTCCTTACAGTATGGCAGTTAATGCATTTATTGGAATTTTCAGTAAAGTTCACTCAAAAGATACTACGCTGTACATAGCATACAAAAGTAACAATGTTTAATGTTGAGTTCTAGTTGTAGATGTTGCTGTGTCTCATTTCAAGCCAAGCAGTCCACCTCAATACACTGATACTGTCTTCTTGCCTGTATTCTGTTGTTGGTTTGATTAGTTGCATTCTTGTTACCCTAAATTAGTTGCAGATAAATAGCTTACTCTGTCTTCCTGAACTGCATTTTACATACGTGCTGTCTGCTTACTTTAGAAATAGGAAGTCTGCTTGAGTTTGAATGAAAATACTTCTGAGTAAAAGGGTTGAGTTACCCTGAAACAGTCTTCTACAGAGAAAAAAATCATGCTAAAATGGTTTTCTGCTGTGTTGTTTTATAGTAGAGACTGAATTTGATTAGCTGCTAGGCCGTTCACTGGACTGTTTGTGAAGCAGCAGTTTCCTTTGTCATTTTTAGTAGGGTTCTGAAACTTTGTTTGACTTTTTTTTTTTACCTGTTGCTATCACTTTACGAGGAAGTACCTTGCTTAGTTTGCAGTGATAACGCTCTATAAACCATTAGACATTAAATGATTTGCAGCTGTCAAAAATCATAGATGTCATGTCCTAGATGGTTTTCTGCTTTGGACTGAATGCAAGGTTTGACAAGAACTTTCCAGTAAGAAAGTAGGTAGCTGTGCTTCCCAAAGAGCAGGAGGAAAAGGAGTTGAAACAGTCATCGTGGGGCCTTTTAAGGTCTGTAGAGGGACTCGTAATTCATTGATTTGTGAAGAGATTCACTATTCCTTCTCTTGAATAGTATTAAGAGATTTAGAAGACACTAATGTGTTCCTTCTTGCTCTCCTGTATTAGTTGATACAGGTACATCTGCTGTGGCATCTCTCCTTGTATTAAGAGATGAGAAAGCATGGTTCACTCTGCCATGAAGACAGTTCAGGGCAAAAGGAGCGTGTCAATATTTTTGACTTGACTTGATCCTCTGTTTGTGATGTAGCCTGTCTTAAACCTACTTTGTAGTAGGAACTATGTAACTGGGATGTGCATATATTAATGTGCTTTAATAAGTTAAAAAATTCCTTCATCTCATTTTCAATAGCCTGCTTAGAGCATTTCATATCACCTTTTATAATACCCCATAACATGCTTTTTTTTTTCTTTGTTGGTTTTTTTTTGTTCTCTCTGCACTGCCTACTCTAGAAGATACTTTTCTGTGGAAAGAAATAGTATAAGTAGCACAAAGAAGTCAAAAGCTTTTATATGACGTGTTCCTATTGTAAATTCTTCTGATATCTTCATCTTTTCTGTCTTTCTAATCTTTCTTGGCTGTCTCTTTTTTTTTCTCTTGTTGGTGGACATTGTGTCTATTTTATGGAGTGCATGATGACCAATAGACTCTGCATGCATCTTTTAATTTTCCACATATAAAGTATTCCTAAACTCTTGGAAATGATACCAATTGCATAATTGCTGTGATTTGCTAAGAAGGTGGACAAGATTGTGCCTATATTATCTCCAACACTTAGCCATGAATTTTTTCAATACTGACATGGCCAAAATGTCCTTAAAGGAACATGATAAGAAAATGGAATAGCTCAAATCTTCATGTTTTGTGGAGGTGTACATAGTATACTTCAGAGAGGTTGTAAAGCAGACATCTTAGTCATGGAGAAATTTTCATACCTCATCACAACTGTAGGAAAGAGAACAGACATAGGAGTCTCTTCCTTTGCTGTACGATGTTGAAGACTTCCCTGTGCTAGAGTTACTTCTTGTTGATTGTGCAAGCTCTAATTTGCACAAACTGCATATGAAAAGCAACTGTTGTATCTACTTTGGACCTTAGTCTCTAAAATTATGTTGAATTTTTGCTTGGAAAATTCATGCAGCCAAGAAAAAAAAACCTGTGTTTTAAACTTTAAAACAAAAAAGGAACTTCTTCAGTTATTCTTGTGAAAATCTCAGTCTTCTGTTTCCTTAATTATGCTCAAATACATAAAATGTTATGTATTTGAAACTTGGAAGTACATGTAAAATCTCAGTGGAAAGGATTTATAGTCTGATGTTTATAATTCTTATATATCTGACATGGTGCTGCCTCTTTAAAAATTGTTTAACTTCAGCAACTCCAAATATAATCGTTACACCAGATTTTTATATTCCATATCATCAAAATGGACAAAAGAAAAGAAGCTTATTTTTTTTAAGCATTCATGTTATTTTTTTTAAAAAAATTGAAATTCACTGGCAAAAAAATAAAATGATTTCCTCCTATAGGTTTTATCCACTTCTACTGGCTTGACAAAAACTGTGTACAACCCTGCTGCTTTGAAGGCAGCACAGAAATCTTTGCCTGTTGTTTCCACTTCCGTGCTAGACTCTAATGAAGCACAGAAGAAAAAACAGGTAAATTAAATATGCTTCTTTATAAAATGGACCTAGATTGGGAAGTGACCACTAGAGATAGTGCACTATGTATAGTCATCTCAAGAGCATAGGCGAAACTAGTTACAAGATGAAATTCGCTTATAATGGTTTCTTTTCGAAGGACAAGAAAATTCAGTGGTGTTTTGTTACTTTTTCAATGTACGTTCAGGCAGTCCAAGCAGGTTTAAAACTCTACAGAAGTTCAAAATGTAAAACACTTTATCCTGGAAGCAGAGACTCTGTGTTGAGGCAGGAATTGTCTATTGTGAGAAGGGATTATAGTATAGTCACTGTTCTCTCTTAAGCCTTTCTAGAACTGGTCTTTATTCTTAGTGTATTTTTTACTTGTGACCAAAATTCTTTCTTCACTTGAGAGAGCTGAGAACTGTATGACTCTCATTTTCTTGTTTCCAAACTGTAGTTTCCCTGCATCCATTTTTATTTTTTGCATAGTACTAAGTTTTATCTTTTTTTCTTTTTAATGTTAAAGAGGAAATGCAACAAAAATGGATTTGAACTTGAATAGGTTGCTCAGTTATAGTTAAGCTTACTTAGAATTTTTCAGAAGAGCCTAGTAAAGCTTTTTCTTATCACTTAGGAAAACTAAATATAGGACAAATTAAGAATTCAACACTAAGTTAGATTCAAACATAACTATTAAAAACGGTATAATGACTAAACAAAGATTTTGGTCCATTGGTAAAATTCTGTAAGTAATGTCTAATATAATTTGAAATAGCAGTTTGTAGCTGCTTGTCAGTTGGCATTGGTCCAGACTTTAAAGAAATCACTACTAATTTGGGGATTTTATTTCATATTTGTCCCTTGAAATGTGTTTTTTAGAATTAAAGCCTTTAGCTTTCAAGTTAAGACACTAAGTGCCTGTGAAATGGCAAAAAGCTTTTAATAAAATTGACTCATCGTAATAGCTGTAGGGTTTTTTTTGAGAGAAGACACTGAAGATGTGCTAAGTGATTGGCTTTTTTTTCCATGTGCTCTTGTTCTCCTTCCTCTCTTCAGAGATTTCTATTACATTATAATACTACTTGAGGAAAAACATGATTTTGTGGGACTCCCTCCTTTCCTCCTGTGTCCCTAGTTTTTCTTAGCATTCACCCCCTTGTCTTATCTTCCCTTTCCCTTCAGAGAAATGATTGCACACTATATTGCAAAACTAACAATTCATGCAGCAGAATTTGTCAGTATTTTGGAAGACCTACAGAAACTTTATTACTATTTCTTTTTTTTATGGCTGTTGTGCATTTACACTCTTTGTATCCTCTTGCAGTCTGATCCCGGTTGATTGTTGATCTAGAGGTGCAGAATAATCTTCTGCCTCTCCTCTAGTCCATTAAATATCTTGATATCAAAGCTTGTGTTTTCTGCAAGTATCCTGCTATCTAAGACTTCCACATTATGTATCTAAGAGCAAGACGCAATTGCTTTCTCTCAAGCAGCATTAGTAGGAGCTGTGACACCTCCGTCTGAGTGCAGTATGTCACAAATTTATCAGATTCAATTTTAGTTTTTCATTTGCCCATTGCAATGTCAAGACTCTTGTTTTTGGCAGATTGAGTGATAGTACTTGTCACTTCCAAGTTCTAGTAGTCAAATGCAAAAGAGGTCTTTTTCTTTGGGTAACATTTTGATTTTAAAAAATAGTGTATCTTCTTTTTGATTGTAACTATACTGGAGAGTGTGTTTTAATTGATGGACTTGATTTACAGTTCCTTTCAAGATACTGTCCTTGCACATTTGAACTCTTCTATTGTACCTCTTGGAGGAGTGTATTGTATTGCCTTTCAGCTTTCAATGAAATTGTGTAAGGGGTTAACGTGTATATAATTAAAAATGAAGTCTTCTAGCATAGATATAACTAAGATCACCAGATCCTTCCCTAATTTGGTGATGCATTGTTTCCCAAAACATAATTTGAAATACTGCCTATTAGTACCTTGAGATTCTGTTACTAATTTTTCCTGTTGTTGTATGTTACTACTGTATAGTTGTCAGGTGTAGTGTATTATTCTTCTGGAATTATTTTTCAAAATCTAGAAACTTTATGTAATTTTTTTTATGCTTCTAGGAAGCATTACGACTTCAACAAGATGTGAGAAAAAAGAAGCAAGAGATCTTAGAAAAGCACATTGAAACACAAAAGGTAAAACGTAAAGAAAGTCAGCAATTTAGTTGTAAAATTTCAGTTCACTTTAAAATATTTCAGAATTTGTAAGCATGAGCTACAAAACTGACCTATAAAGTAAGTATTCTCTTAGAATGATGTTATCACATTATTTGAAGTTTTGATCTAATTTGTCTTGTTAGTTCACTTCAACTACAAGCTTATGCAATTGAGGTGCAATTTTAGTTGAAATTGCCTAATTTGGGTGCAACTTGCTTATGTTTTTTGGGAGAAGGGAAAGCCTGAGAGTTCTACTAGACAAAAGCTGGAGAGATTGATGTAGAAAAATATGCATGACTGCACTCAGGCTTAGGAGGAGAAAAAGGCAAAAATTAATTAATCAGAGATTCAGACGAAGATTTTAGTTTAATATAAGCTGCTAAAAGCCCTATATTAGAGTTTGACAATCACAGCAAAAGAAATGAAGTATTCTGGTTTTCTACTAGTTGTAATGAGTACTGGACAAATCTAGAATAGTTGCTTTTATAACTTTTACTTATTTTTAATTGGACAGATGCTGATTTCAAAGCTGGAGAAGAATAAAGCCATGAAGTCAGAAGACAAAGCAGAAATCATGAAGACCCTGGAAATTTTGACTAATAGCATCACCAAGTTAAAGGATGAATTAAAAGGTGTATCACCAGGAGGAGGGGCTCCTTTAAAAAGCATGAAAACTAAGACTCAGGTACTCAAGTTTTGGTCAGCTTTTTAGTAAAGATGGATTCATGTACTTATGTCAGCAGAATAAAAATATGCAGCCACATCAGCAATATTAAGAACCATACTGGTTTAATTTTGAAGTAGTCTTTGAAGTGAGATTGGATTTTGCCCCCTTTTTGAAGGAACATAATGAATTTTAAAACCATGCTGTTGTCTAAAACGTTTATCCACTGTTACGTATATATTACATAATTTGGAAAATCAAAAAAAAAAAACCAACCCCAAATCATCTTTTACTTTATCCAATCTTTTGTGCATAGTCTATTGCTTTCTTAAATTTGTAATATAAATCATGAAAATAGTATTTCCTATGCAAAAGGATTACTGTTATGCAACACAGGTATCTTCTGGTCCGGTTTAAAACACAAAACAAACTGCTTCATGAAACTAGTTGACTACTGTACTGGTACATAATTTCCAGGGTTTTTCTAATGTCAGTGAAATTTTCCAATATATTGAAGATTATACTGGTCAGTTTCCCTTTAATCTAGGTACCCATGGTTGGGTTATAGCTATGAGAGGAGTTTCCCTTCTCTGCTATCATTCTTGTTATGGCCATAACTGGTTTCCCAGCTGCTTAAAGGTGCAATTATGTTACCTTTTTAAAATGCAGTATTTTGCTTTTTATAGAAGTATTTGTTCCAAAATGGGTCCTAAGGTGATTAAGAATTAAGCGAGGCTTTGAGAAATAACATCTTAAGATATTACTGTGTTCTTCTAAATACATTACAAGCTTTGCTTGATCAAGTGAGGAAGTGCATATTAATAATAAGGACGATATTTATACAGTGTATTTTCCAGTAGAAGACTTGATCCAGTAGAAGCCTTGATCTCTTCTTGCTGTTTTCAGTTCTTAATTATTCAGAATGCTTTGTCTTCTCTTCTAATGTTTGGGATTCTGTTTTGTAATACTGGTGTAACACTACAACCCAGATTTAATTTAATTGGATCATTAGTTTTTGTTTTAAAAGAAATATCAAAAAGAAATATTGAAATGATCTCTATGTACTCACTGTAGCTTCTTACATCATTTGTCAGTCAGGAAAAAGTTGAAGCAGCATATTTTTATCCTGAAAATGGACATAAAATATACTTCCTGGAAATCATTTTATACCTCTTAAAACAACTTCAGTTGCCGTGGAATACTCTACTGTGTTATACAGGGGCAACTAACAGTAATCATCCCAAAATTCAGAGACTACTATTATATTAATACTCTTTCTTTTTTTCTTCTTTTTTTTTTTTTGAGAAGAGATTTTTCTTAAAGTTTTTGAAAGAGAATGGACGTTGCTTGGTGAGAAAATGTTTCTGAGAAGTCTGATGGAAGTTACCTACTTGTAGAGTGAATTTGAACTATAAAAACCATAGAAATTGGGAATATTTTCCAAGCTGCATTTGATTGCTAAAGCTTCATGTTTTTCAGAAATACTCTTCTGCTGGTAGTGCACAGTGCTTCATAAATCTGAGCAGGAAGAATAGG
Source organism: Gallinago jamesoni (assembly GCA_025769975.1). Classification (NCBI taxonomy): domain Eukaryota; kingdom Metazoa; phylum Chordata; class Aves; order Charadriiformes; family Scolopacidae; genus Gallinago; species Gallinago jamesoni. Next base: position 161,153,968 of record JAOQGH010000001.1, read on the forward strand.
TTATAACAGTTTTGATCCAAGAATAATGGTGGTTGTGGGTTGTGTTACATGTGAGAGAAAGAATCCAGACCCATAGAAACGAAGAAGCAAGTTGCATCATGAAATCCTGGTAAATTCTTGACTATAAAATCATGAATGCAGCATTTTAACCCATGAGGATTATTTTACCTTGAGAGGAAATTCTTAGACCAGAGAAGAAAATAGTCTGATAACACAAAACTTCTCAAAATGGTTGAGATAGGAAAGGGTCTCTGGGGATCATCTTGTTCCATCACCACGTGCCACTAAAAAGAGTCTGGATGTCTTCTTACCCACACCGGGTATTTATACACATGGATAAGGTCTTGTCCCCCTGCCACCTTCTCATCATGAAATCAGACAATCCCAGCCGTCAGCCTCTGCTCATATGGTAGTTGCTCCAGTCCCTTAATCATCTTGTGACCTTTCACTGCACTTTCTCCAATTTGCCTCCCTTGTGCTCGGGAGCCTGGAACTGGACACAGCACTCTGTATGTGGCCTCACCACTGCAGAGTAGAGAAGAATTACCTCCCTTGACCTGGTGGTGCTCTTCCTAATGCAGCCCAGGAGGCTGTTGGCCTTCTTTGCCACGAGGACACATTACTGTGCTCATGTTCAACTTATTTTCTACTAGGACACCTCAGGTCCTCTTCATCAGGGCAGCCTGCAACCTGTACTGGTGGCTGGAGTTACTCCTCCCCAGGTGCAGGACTTGGCATTTCCCTTTGTTGAAATACAGGAGGTTCCTCCTGCCCTGTTTGTCCAGCATGTCAAGATCCTTCTGAATAGAAGCACAACCAGCTGGTACAGCAGACACTCCTCCAAATTTTGTACTGTCCACAAACTTGCTGAGGGCACACTCTGACCATCCAGGCCACTAATGAAGATGTTAAACAGTATTGACGGCTGGGCTATGCCACTAGTGACTCGTCTCCAGCTGGACTTTCTGCCACTGATCGGAATATTCTGAACCCAGCAGTTCAGTCAGTTTTCAGAGTATCTCACAATCTACCTATCTATTTAGCATGTCACCCTTTTGGCTGTGAAGATGTTGTGGGCAACAGTATTGAAAGCCTTACTGAAGTCAGAATGAATTCCACTACCGTGCTCTCGTCCACCAAGCCAGTCATCTCATTGTAGACAGCTCTTAAGGTCAAGCATGATTTCTCCTTCCCTTTCCCCAGTCACCTTCTTGTTCTTAATATGCTTGGAAATGATTTCCAAGATAAGTTGCTCCTTCATCTTCCCAGAGATTGTGGTGAGGCTGACCAGCATGTAGTTCCTCACATCTCCTTCCCCTTCTTGACGACCAGAGTGACATTTGCTTTTTCTCAGTCCCAAGGAACCTTTCCCAAATGCCGTGACCTTTTAAAGATAATTGAGGTTGGCTTTTCAGTGACATCAGTGAGCTCCCTCAGTACTTATGGTTGCATCCCATTGGGTCACAGGTATTTGTATATGTCCAGTTTGTTAAATGTTTCCTAACTTGATTCTCTTCCAATAAAGGTAAGTCTGCCTTCTTCCAGCCTTTTCCAGTATTCTTGGGGTTTGGTATTGCAGAAGGCAAGTCTTTCCAGTAAAGACTGAGTAGGAGGTATTGAGTAGCTTGACTGTTCCTGTGTCCTTTGTTGCGAGGTCCTTTCCGATTCAGCAGTCAGTCCATGTTTTTCACAGCAGTGTTCTGTTGCTGATAGGCCTACAGAAGCCCTTCTTCTTGTTCCTCACCCCACTCACTGGATTCAACTCCAGACAGGCTTTGGCTTTCCAAAGCAGTATCTGCATGCTCAGACAGTTCCTCTATATTTCTTCTGTGATCTGACCCTGCTTCTATCTCTTGTACACCTTGTTTTTTGGATTTAAGTTTTGTTAGAAGCTCCTTGTTCACACACGTAGGCCTCCTGTCACCTTTGCTTTATTCTGTGCACACTCTGAAACTTGGAAGATATGATTCTTGAAGTCATCCTGCCTTTCCAGAAGATATCCAGGCCTAGGGTCTTCAAACAGGAAGCTTCTTCCAATTGTCTGAAGAAGGCCTCATCTACTTCTTTTACCTGATCAGGCAGTGCATAGTACACACCCACTGCAACATCACTCATTTATGAACTTTTGACTGGCTCATCGTCTGTGTCCAGGCAGAGCTGCACTGTCAAAGGATGGCTACACGTCCTCGCCATCCTGGCTTGTCCTGCTGTAAGAGACCATATCCATCCACTGCAGCACTCCAGTCAAGTGAGTTTTCCTAGGATGTTTCTGTAGTCTCAGTGAGGCTGTGGCCATGTAACTGCACACAGGTATCTTAATTCCTCTCTTTGTTTCCCGTGTTGTGTGTATTAATGTACAGGCTCTTCAGAGAGGCACTGATTTCTCAGAAGACAAATGATACTGTTCTGTAGGTCCTCCCTCATTTGTGTGGATTGGTATGTGTAGTGCTTGAGCTTGGTTGCCCTTCAGCCCCATTTTCTGGATCTTGAGATCTCTTCTGCCCACATTGCCCTTTACTTGGCAGCCTGGTCCACCACTTCCTTGTGTGATCATTGGTTTTACATAGTGAAGTGAGGCAATATGCTAATGTGAATTACAGTTTTAATGAAGTTCTGGAGTTGGTTTTCCATTTCCCTTGTACTATGGAAAGTGAAGAAACATTCTAAGCAAGCCCATTTCATAGTGGACAAAACATCCAAACTGTAGAAAAGTTGGTTTTATCGATAGCTTTTCTCTCAGGGAGATGTGCGTTATCTGTGAGCATTGTTTGTTAACATTTGAAAGAGGGAAAACAATCAGTCCCATCTGACCTTTGCGAAAGTCAGGAGTTAACAGAGCCTTCAGTTAAAATGTAGAACTTTTGGCAATTTTCTGAAAGACTTTGCTTTAGGTTCTCTTGCATTTGCTTAGTATTTGAAACCTGGGCAGCTCAGAAGACCCTGCAGACTTGAAGCATTAGGTGGATGAGGCCCATGTGACTGTGCCATTATTTTTACCTATTTTTGTTTTGTGCCAGTTCATGCAGATTAAAAAATACCCCCCTGAGGACAGAAACCTTTGCTGCCTCTTGGTGTGTCTTAAAGGAGGTATTTTCTCCTTGAGACCTGACACGGCTCTATAAAAGAGAAACCAACATTAAGAGCACGAGAAATAAACTTCAAAAGTCTTGAGACTTTCTGTTCAACACCCATGTCACTGGCTGTTTTGCAAGTTCTAACTGCTAGTCCTTATTAAACTTAAGAGGTGCTTGTTTTGCTGTGTCACTGATGTGTTGCAACACAGTGGGATTTGAGAGAAACACTGTTTCCAATTTTGAAAACTTTGAAAACCATTATACAGGTGATAATGGATTTTTTTTTTTTTCTGTGGTTGCTGTAGATAATCAGAAAATGGGGCTGAAAGGGGTTCAGGTTGAAGTTGCCAGTTGAATAATCCAGCTCTTTTTCTTTTAAAGCTTCCAGGAAAAAACAAAGAAACAAAAAGCCCTTTCTTTATCATTCAGTGGTGATACTTGGTTTCCAACTGTCACAACTGCGAAACCTTCATCTCTTGACAACCAGCCTTTGAATACATTACATGCTGTGGTTTTGAATCAACGGGTGTAAATGTAAAGCTGTTTCACAATCATCTATAATTTTATCCTTCATTTGTGATGTCACTGGAACATTTGGCTGCTGTTTTTTCCATTAAAAAAAAAAAAGGAAAAAAGCTTTCAATTTGGAGCAGAACTTCAAATGAAATTTTCATGGTCACGTAAAGCCCTTTCCTGCACCTGTACCAGCACCTGCGCCTCAGTGGTTGCAATGAACTTGTCAAAATTTGGGTTCAGAGACACCTTTCAGTTTCATATTAATTTTTGAACTTTCTAATATTTTTTTTAAGGTAATGTGTGCTGGAACGCAACTCCGGGTGCATCAGAGACCAACCTTTTGTTAGAGGAGGTCTTGTTGCTCTGTTTTTTCTACTGTGGTCTGAACAGAATTACCAATTACATAATAGTGATAAGCTTAAATGCTTTTTCTCATTACTGGTCATGGATTTTGTATTCATGCATAATCGTACTGCTTTTTTTTTTTTGTAGAATCTTTTTATCTCATCATCAATACCATATAATTTTGCATTTTCTATTTTGTGTATCTCTAGTTTAGAAAAAATTCCATTGGCTTTGGCTTTGTGTGGTAGTCCAAAAGCTTTGACGTCACCAAGCTCAGAAACATACTACTACACACTTAAGTTTTTATCTTGCCAAGCAGGCTCCTAAGCTTCTGCTTGGTTTGTTTTTTGAAGGTTTAATGCTAGCGTAGTAAGCAGTATACCTGCAGAGCTACAGCTGTGATCTGAATTAATAAGCCAAAATTTGGTTAAGCTTAAAATTTCATTATGGCGGCTAGTTCTCAAATTCCCTTTCCTTAGAGTTTCTAGGAATTTGTTTTCCAGATAGAGGTGCTGTGGCAGATTGCTACCTTACCTGGACGCCAGCACTGGCCAATCCTTAAGTTGCTGTGTATTTCTGAAATAGCCCGCTGATAGGAGACTAGCAATAGATTCTTGGGGTTTGTTGGAAGTTTTTTTTCCTCAGTAGAGAGTGTGAACTGTGGAACTAATAATTTACCATAACAATTTCTTAGATGCAGAAAGAGTTACTAGATACTGAACTGGATTTGTACAAGAAGATGCAAGCTGGGGAGGAAGTTACTGAATTAAGACGAAAATATACAGAACTACAGCTGGAAGTATGTTTATCTCTTCTTTTGTAGCAATTAACTCTAATCAAATTATTTCATATATGTTTATTATCTTCTGTATTGTATCATAAACTATTTTTTTCCAGAATGCAATATTAAGTTGCGTGTAAATGGAGGCATTTAGCAATAATATTTTAAAAAATCATTTTCTGAATTCTGCTGAGGTACAGAAATAGTATAGTCTTTAAGTTTGATTACTCACCTATTTAAATTCTGTATCTATTTAGATGACATGATGTTTTGTATATACGTGGTAGCAATATTTCCTTGAGAGCCTGAGTGTTTTTAAATTGTTGCCTGTAGGTGTGTGTTTGATACAGAAGTGTTAAAAAACACTGCTTGATCTTTTATCCTTAAGTGTTAGCTTCCTCCTAATGTGATTAACCAAAAAGGCTGAAGTGTGAAAAGTAATATTACTACAGCATTGGTTTCAAGAGAAGAAGAACTTACCAAAAGGAAATACAGCATTTCAGAAATGCTCAATGTATAGAAACACGGTTTTTCTTGAAGTACTTTATTTTAAAAAATTCAGAAGGCTCTGTAGGTTTTTTCATATCTGTTTTATTTTGAGAAATTCTGAATGCTGTCAATGTTATACTGTGTTATATTGCATTGTCTTGCCTATATGACTGTGTAATATCTGCTTAATTGCATGATAATCTTATCTCTTTTTACTGTTAAGCAGGCTGCTGTGTCGCTTAAATCCTTTTTGTGTTAATGAAGTTTGGTCATGTCTTATGTATTAACTACATGTGAACACAGTGCACATACTGTTGCACATACTGGTGCACATGCTAAGTTGCATTAAAATCTTACTTTAAAACTACATTGTTATGCAGCTTTGCTAATTGTGAAAATAGGTCTGTTAGGCAAGCCAATTGAATAGAGAGGACATAAAAGCTTATGTTAACAATATGTATTCTGATGGTGAATAGTATTTCATAGGTTTACTGAAAACTTTTTATAAATCGTACATTCTAGAAAATATGTGCATTGAATAATCTGTAAAACAGCAGTAGAAAAGTAGCTTCTCGTTCAGTATAAAGTTACAATGTAGTTAGTGTGCTAATCCCACTCCATCTCTCATTGTGTCTGTTTGTATTTCAAGTTGGAAAAAAATTGTAGCTTTTTAAGGAAAAGAATTTTTGCTAGTTAAACGGTTATTCTGAGGCTCTTAGCAAATATTGATCAAAGGATGGAGAAAAACAGGGCTATTGGTAAAGCACACCCACACGTTTCAAGAAATACCATGAAATGTATCCCTTGTGTAATTTACAAGAGGGATAAGGAGTTTTTTTTCCCTTGCTATTTGGTTGATTTTTTTCCATATTCTTACAAATTCTTTTGAAAAACTTATTCACACATTGTCTTTGTGACTTTAACTCCTGCAATATTCATGTATTGCTTCCATGGCTCATAACCTGCTGTTCTGTTCCAGGTGACCCTGGTTTTACTGTGAGAACCCAAAATGTGCAGGACAGATTGATTGTTGAGTCAGCACAATCTTTAGCTTTCTGGATTATTCATTTAACCATTTTAAAATGTTTAAAAAAAACCCCACAAACCAACACCAGACCCCACAGGAGTCTCTTGACAAAGAATAAAAAGTGGACTGTGTACTACTGTATAATTATTTGAATAACTTCATTAAGAAAGCCATAAAAGATTGCTCTCCTCATGGATGATACCACTGGCATGCATTAAAGTAGCACTGTCAGTGCTTGAGTTGTAAACACTGTACAAAATGTTAAAAACATTGTTACAATGATGTCATTAAACATTTGATTCCTAGATCAGATCTATATGGGTTTGAAACGATACTTTTTTTCTGTATATAAATGCTGAAATTAAATCCTTGAAAGTGCATTTTTGAACCTTAAGATAACTTTTACAAAATTACAAAAAAAAATAACAAATTGCTTTTTAAATGGCTGACAGAGATTCTGTCATTAGCCTTTTGACTTTTCCTGGAGAGTGCATGCCAGTTCTTTAGAAGGGATGCACAGGTATTGTGAGAATGGAAATTAGTGACTACACAGAGACAAATTTTTAGCAAATAAATAGTCCTTGGGAGTGCTCATTAGAGTCTCTGTTTCATGCCTCACAATTCTGTGGCCAAAATTTATACTGCTGCATTGATTCTGGTCAGAATAAAAGTTTTGGATGGACTATGAGAAACAAATTAAAAGACAAAGATAAACAAATAAAGTAGGTACTCACCATGTCAAGAAAATTTGTTCATGACATTTCAATGTTGTACCGCAGTTCCTTTCTGCTATGAGGAATTATCCTCACAGTTAAGGGCTCTTTTAGTACCTGTTTTTAATACCATGTTCTTTTTTCCTATTTCTGATCTGTTAATAATTAACAGCATTAGCTTTTTAATGTTACTAACGTGTTTGTCTTTTGTTATTTTAAGACCTATAAGCTGCTATTTCTGACGCTTGTTTGGGGATGCGTTTTTAGGAAACAACAGAATGTGTTTGTTGATTTTGCCTAATATTTAGATTATGGATTTTAATCCGTCAATATGTTATGTATAAACATCTTAGGCTGCCAAACGAGGGATTCTTTCTTCAGTTCGTGGTAGAGGGGTTCATGCAAGAGGTCGGGGTGCATCACGTAGCAGAGGTAGAGGAATACGAGGCCGGGGTAGAGGCAGAGGAGTTCCTGTGCATGCAGTTGTGGATCATCGACCTAGGGCATTAGAGATCTCTGCATTTACAGAAAGCGATAGAGAAGATCTTCTTCCTCATTTTGCGGTATGTGGCAATTTCACTTTTTCTGTTCTTTGGGTGACATTATTATTATTTAGGAGTGAATCTTTAACATAATATACCTGTTCATGGGAAAAGAGGATGCACCAGAAAAAGGTGAAACGGAGAAATTACACCATTGATTCACGTAGTTATAATTACAATCACATAGCATTTATGAGACTTGGGTTTTTTTTCTTAAATAGATAGGAAATTGGGAATATAAAATAAAGAATTATTCAGGATATGTGTAAAATTGTTATAAATTTTTAGGTCTAGGAGGATACTGAAGGGATGGTGAGAACAAAGATTGATTCAATGCCAAACTTTCAATGCCTGAAGTCTCTTCATCTATATTGAGATATCTTAACAAGTGCTTAATGAAAATTTGTAATGCTTTTGCCTAACTTTCTGAATTAAAGAATCAAGATTAGAGTTGTGCAGCTATATTTAGATCTTGGCAGGACAGCCAAAGATTCCTGTTTTTTTTTCATTGCTGTAAACTTAAGAAGTCAGACCTTTTTCTACTTTTTTTTTTTGGTGGTTTTAGTCTAAAAAATTATAAACTGATGTACATATTTTTTAAGCAGATTTTTATTTTCAAATACAATAAAGTGAGAAATCAACATAAATTCATAAATTTATAAAATTCTTATCCTCCATAAAAATAAGGTTATAATAAAAGAAAAATAATTTATTTTGTGGAATGAATGCTAAGACTACCTAGTGGCATAAATTGTGTGAATATTTGTCTGTGTTGTGTCCTACCTACCCCCTCCATTGCTTTGGGGGGGGGCAGAAGGGAAGGTGAGGGAGAGATATGTCCTGTCTGGCAGCGGTGCAGGCAGCTTTTCAAGAGCCAATAAAGACCTGCCTGTTCTTTTAAAAATAAGTAAATAAAATAAATAAGTAAATAAATAAGTAAAAAAAAAAGCCAACAACAACAAAAACCAACCAACCAAGGAACCCACAACAATAAAAACATGATTATTATATTGCATTTTTTAAGGTGTCTTGTTTCCAGGAGCTATAGATGTGTGTGTATATTTTTGTATGTATATAAACATACAAAAACTTACATATATATTTTGTTCCCCTTAAAAACTTCGCATGATATCTATATAGGGGAACAAAAAGGGAACTTGTCATACCCATAAATGGAACAACATTATTTTCTCTAGAGATAAACGACAGACCAAACATTTAGACATACCAGTGTGTATATATATATATGTGTGTGTGTCTATTTAAGGGGAACAGAAATACTTTTTATAGAGAAGTATTATGGACTGAACATTTGAGCAATGACTTCAGAAATACTTGGTGTGAAACTAAGCATGTAAAACTTTAAAATGAAGCAGTGCAATCCACTTGTTCAACCATAGGACACTTCTGAGTCCAGTTTCAAGGATGAGTGTAAGAAAAAGCTTACTTTTAATCTGCAGCAGTATATTTTGTTTTAGTCTGCTGTACGAATGTTGCTGAAGTAAATTTTGTTGGTCACTTTTCATATTTTTCATTTCATTATGTACTTCTTGTAGTAAAGTACAATTTGTATAAAAATGAAGACAGAATCTTCCACTGTTAAAATATTGCTGTTTGCTGTCGGTTTATGGTCATAAATTTTGGGTTTATTGCATGGAGTGGTAAGCAAATCTTTAACAAACAAAAATATTTACTAAAAAACTTAGTAGCATCAACAAATTCTGTTCACAGTGTTAGTAGTATAACACTGAGAAAAAATGTTAATTATTTCATTTTGCAGGTTGTGCATTTGCTGTTTTAAACTTGCTTCAAATTCCATGGAAATGCAGTGAGCTGTATTTCTGTTTCTGTGATATGATATCACAACTCTGCACATGAGCAGTGCACTCCACCTATACAGATATGTTGGGCATTGCAGCTTACAGTGATGGCAGCATTAAAGGTAGCAATATCATAGAGACCATTATAGGAATAGATGGGTCAGGTTAAAATGCTGAAATCAAGTTAAGTTTTGAAACTTTATCTACAGTCCCTGTCTAATAGATATTTTGTAGAACAGTTTCATGCTTGACTAATGGAATCATCTCAAGATCCCTTTTTGCGGATCAGGAGAGTATTGAAGCAGAAGAACCTCTTTTTTTCTGTCATAATTTTACTTCTTACCTGTATGTTTACAATCGGGAAATCTGGAGATTACAGCACTTCTGTGTTTTAGAAGTGCAAGTAAAACTAATTGTATTCCTTGCAAAGATAAGTGCTCTGATTGGTATTCAGGCTATGAAAGGTACACTATTCTAATTTTACATGATTGAGGGCATTGATTTAGGACAGCGTATTTAGAGATGGAGAACTATTTCACTAAGCCTTTTTTTTTAATTATTTATTAAAAGCAATATGGTGAAATTGAAGATTGCCAGATAGATGACTCTTCTCTCCATGCTGTGATTACCTTTAAGACAAGAGCAGAAGCTGAAGCTGTGAGTATAATCTTTGTTGAAAATACTCTGCAACGTTAAACTGTGTTCTAATTACGTTATACTTCTGTATTTGAATAAATTTAATACTGCTAATTCTTTAAAAAATGTTTTAAAAGATGTATGACATGAAAGTTTTATTCTAGATTAAATTAATCTGTCAGAACAGCAATATTACTGAAATTCTTGGGAAATAATGTTTATAGCAAGCTCAAGTGCAGGATGTAAGAGAGACATTAAGAGGATACACTTGGGAATTGATAGCTGGATGTCTTGGTTTCTCTTTATTTAATTGCCAGTTGTTTCCACCTGAAGACTTGATACCCTCACAGTCATCCTGAAATTTCACTGACACCCTGCAGAGCGAGGTTCTTGTTTGGGATCAGTTGGATTTACCTTTGCCTGAAAACATGTGATAGTGTAAATGTGATTTGATGTGATGGGATTTGCTTTTTTTTCTTTTTTAGCCTATTTCATAGAAATTTAGGAAATTATGGAAGCATAGAATTACTGAAGTAACTTTTAGAGATTAAAATCCAGAGTTGAGGTATGTTGCAATTCAGCATCCTCATGTATATATCATTGGGCCTTCGTACATTTGGCTCGGGAGGACTTGTGCCTTATTCAGTCCTTGGTGTAAGCAGTATGTGAACCTGTGGAAAATAATGAACATTCTGCAAGTTCTGCAAATTATTCTGTTTTCTTTATAATCTTTAAATCACTGTTGGGATGGAGTATCCTGAAAATAATAGGGGCTCCAGAAAGAACGGATTAATATTTTCAGTATGGTTGTATGGAAAGATTTCATTTTATATTCATATTTTGCACAAAGCTTCTATTTTTTCACAAAGTTCATCTTGCAGAGTTTTCATAACTCAGTGCAATTTTCACACCTGGCCATACTCTTTTTTTATACTTTATACTGAGACACCAGTGACCAGGTCAGTATTTCTGTCATTTACAGTGCAAATTAAGCCAATGGGGACAATAGTTTTGAACATGTACAGTATAATTATCGTTACATTTTTTGAGAAACAGTTTGATGCATGTGCCACAGATCCTTTACAGAAGCATTGGAATATTCTGTTTGTGAAGCTCTTGGTTGTAGCAGTGATGAGCACTAACTGTATGGAAATTGTAATTATTCCATAAAAAAGGAAGTATAATTAATGGTACAGAGTATATACTGAGTGATAGGGAAAAATAGTACTGTACAACAAGAAGGAACACAGTTCACCAGTGAACAAAAGTTCTGTGGAGAATAAGAAACACCTGCTCACAGTTAAAAGCTGTTGGAATTAGTATACTTACAAGTGGACTGAATTAAGGTTGGAATTTCAGTTTTGTTACTTCCTGACAGTGGGTACTTCATTTTGGAGCTTCATGTTCTTTCACAATGTAGTTTATGTAAGAAATATTCTTAACTATTTTGAGAGGTACTTCTGCTTCCCTGAAAATAAAAATAGATCACTGAGAACAATAATCTGTTTTTATGAACTGTTAAAATAAAGTATTTACTTTATTTACTCTCCCATGTGGAGTGCGATTCACAATTAACATCTTGAAGATGTCTTCCTGCAGATACTTGTTTATCAGCAAAATTCAGTTTTTACTGTTAAAACTTGTTTTGCCTAAAAATTGGCACGGAGAATCTTTTCAGTCTTAGCTAAATTTCTGTACCCAAAAAGCTGTGAATTTTAGTATTTTGGAAGCAAACATAGAAGTGCAAAGATAGGAAGCACCTGGAAAATAAGGTAGAGCAGAGAATAAAAGATGCAGGCAGGGGGAGAAGGTTGTTATGTTTGGTGGGAGGTTTGAAGTCAACATTATATACTTTTTTTCCCTTTTTCTTATTTTTTTTATGATGCATTTCAGTGCATTTGAAAAGCAGTATGTTTTTCCGCAATCACTCTCAAATAGAATAGGTGGAATTTTCAAGCTGTATTCAAGGTGAAATTCAGAATGTGCTCTGGAAAGTGGGGATATTTTAACAGGGTCAGAATTCATGATCAGTGTGTGAGATATCCACGTTCCAGTTAGTATTAAAACTTTTGTCAAATGACTTTGTGTCTAATTGTACCTTAATTTTTAAATTAAAATTTTATGAAAACTGTGGTTGATCAAATATATTAAAATCTGTATTTTCCTTAAGCTGTTCTTATATATTAGATATATTTCCACTGGAATTTCTGTGTTTACTACTAAAGCAGACTTTAAGAATGGCAATTGGAAAAATTGGAGAAGGTAATCATTAAAAAACTCTGTTGAGGCCAATTGTGAAGTAAATGCAGCTGATATTTTACCTTCTTAAATGAAAATAGGCCTAGGCTTTATGACCATATATGTTCTAGCCTGGAAGGAAGAGGAGGATTCCCTATTGTAAAATGTTGCATTTTTATGTAGTAGTAATTTCTTCCAAAGATTACAAGTTGTTTCTGGACCTAAATGTCACGTATAAGTACTTTTAAAAATTCTAGTTGTGTGACATTGTGATGAGACCATGGACAAAAAGCTCCTGAGCTGCATTTTAATAAGCATAGAATCTTTTAAATTTATCATAAATTTATATGTACAGATTTAAAATTTATACCTGGGGACTTTAATATCACACAATTCATGTTCAGATGTCATTGAACATGTAATTGTTTCTACATTTCACATTATGCTGTGCTTTCAGATTGTACTATAAATCTTTTGTGACCGTGACGGTTATTTCGGAATGTTGCTAACACTGATTTATGCTCATTCATGTTACTTTAATTTGAACATACTATTTCCAAAGCAGCCACTTAATGCAGCTGGTACTTAGAAAGGCATGAATATCCCATAAGTTAAAAATTTTTACATTTCAATTACAATGGCTTTACAGGAAGTGGAGCGTTTTCCAGTAGATTAAGTTATAATCACAAAGGGGCTTTTTGTAGTTGTTTGTGTTTTTTTTTTTTAATATATTAAATCATTTGTATTTGTGGTGTGTCTTACTGTGTCCAGTAAGTTACGCATTAACAGCTTCGTATCCATCTTTGAAAGGTGAAGAACCCATCAAGATAATGCTAGAATCCAGGAAACTGGTGGTTCAGTAGGTTACCCGTATCACCAGATCGTTTATGGGTCTTAAGGCTTATTTTCTTCTGAATATATTTTGATCAGTTTCCTGAAAGGTCGTGTGAATTTCATGTGCAGTTAATGCAGCTAATTTGTTTTAACCTATTAACAGTAATTCTGTATGAACCTATTACACCTTGGATTTTCTTTTGAAAAAGCAGGCTGTTGGTTTATTTCTGGCATTTAAGTATTATTGAAGTTAATTTTTCCTCTGCCAAATGTTTATAACTAAAATGTCTAAACTTGTTTTAGGCTGCAATTCATGGATCTCGTTTTAAAGGCCAAGAGTTAAAGTTGGCATGGAACAAGCCTGTTGCTAGTATGTCAGCTGTTGAAGCAGAAGAAGCTGAACCTGATGAAGAAGAAGTAAGCTTGTTTTTTCTTTTTTCATTTCATTCCTTTTTGAGATTAAATAATGTAACTTCTTCAAAAGAAAATGACCTGTTGATTCAAACTTCTGTTTTTGAATTTAACTCATGTTTTGATATTAGAAAGCAGATTTATCTATAAGTGTTGTTTTCTAGGTTGTTGAAAGTCCAGTTATTTTACTTTTTCTTGCAGAAATGTTTCATTTCTTACACAATACAAAACTCTAGAGGAAATACCTAGAAAATGGAAAGGGTGGATTTGAACTTGAATGAGAGAGATTGAGGATTTTGTCCAGAAAATGGGGTTTTGTACCATCTACTTTAGGCACTAATTTCTTAGAGGATCAAATTTCCGAATCTAGTTTTCATTCATAGAGAGATACAGCTTGGAGGATACAAGTGAAGGAATAATTTATAGCATTTACTAATTTCATACAGACATATAAAGTACCCCAGTTGAGTGCTAGTCCTTATTGTGATGCATGAAAGATATTAAAGCCTTGTCCAAATAACCTTAATTGGTTAATGCAGGAATAGTAGGGCAACATTTCTTGATGCATTTAACTCATTATGCTCAGAATACTGATGTTTGTGAATTCTGAAAAGTAAATGCTGCTGGGGGAGGAAGTCTTTTTTCTAATTCATCTACTGTCAGTTAACTGTATATACATAATTGCCATAGAATAGCTGAAGTAGAAGTACACCTTGACTCACTCGGTGGTATTATTTTGTCTGTATGTTTTTTCAATTATATTTTGGCAGGCCTGCCATAGAAGCAGCTTCACAAGATGGTTTTGATATAACCAAATTTGGTTATTCTTTTTGCATTTTGTAGTATTTTGTTTTGTTTTGTTTTTTCTGAAGAAAGCAGATTTGTCTGTTTGTTTTCTGTCTCCAAAATGCTGATTTCTTTTCAGCATGTCAGCCGAAGACAGGTAGACTGCCTCCACCACTGTGTATTCATATTAGGCATTTGTGCATTCTGACTTACTAAATATTACTTTCCTTCTATACACAAACCTCAAGCATTATCAGATAGTAACGAGCTGTGAATGAACAAGAGTGTGTCTTAGATATTTTGTCACTACTCCTTCAGGGATGTATTGTATTGCCTGTTGGAGATCAACAGCAATGTTTGTTGTTGCAAGGACTCCACCTTATTTAGAGGTCTCATTGAGTAACTACGTCACTGAGACTTCTCCGTTTTGCATAATGAGGAAAGGGCATGCAGCGATATGCAAACGCTTTAGCAGAGCAGAGGAAGAAAAGTAGAGATCAATTGGTAGGTCAACTACAGCAAGATTTGTCTTTTAACCCCATCTGAATATACTGAGTGTAGGAGAAAACCCTGGGATAGAGCTAGTGGGGGGAAAGGGAATGGAGAGAATGACGAGCTACATGCACTGGCTGCTCTGGCAAAGGGGGAAAGGACAGATTTACAGAGACTTTGGGTCTAAAAGCTCGACAACATCTTGTCAGCTGAGAAGTGTTTGTTGTGATAGTGGGATACATCTGATTTAGGTGATGGTTGTTCTCCTTAACAGGAGTCATCAGGTATGGAAAGAAAACTCAGGGAAAAGACTGCACAAAACTATTTTCTCTAATTCATAAATTGATGGACTCGTGTAACTTTCCAGATTTTCAGGATTTAAGTAAAGAGGAGAAGTAACTTTGTTATTAAGAAATCATTTCATGATTCAAGTGTTGACCTTTATTGTAGATATTTATCTTTTTTTTTTTTTTTTAATTTAGCTGGTTTTATTTGTCTCTAGGCTGTTTCTGCAGTCATTCCTTGGCTAGTAATGTTTGTGGAAAATGTTAATAGCGTTACTGGATTTTTAGTTGGTCCAGTGTTTACAGATTTATTTATTTATCATGGTTGTTGTACTTACCTCTGACCCTTTCCCATTTCCAAAACAAGGTGAATACATGTAGCTCTTCTGTCTTCTTTGCGTAATGAGATTGGATTTTAACCAAATTAGTCTCTCTCACTTTCACCAGATTTCTTTTCAATAATCCTTGGGAAATCTAGGATTTCCATGGCATTCTTTCCTTCTACGAGCTTTGTATTGCTTCTAACATTTGATTAAGTTAGTGTTCTTAGTGTTTGAAGTATAATGTTGTGATCCCCAGGTCCCACATGGATGTGTTCAATAATTTCATGTTCATATGCTAAAGCTCAACCAATTGCATAGTTGTATTGTTTAAAATTTGGTATTTATGTAGGATTAGATTGGGCATGGAGTAGGTTGTTACAGTCAGTGGCCTGAATTTCACTCATACATTCTTTCCAGATATGAAATGTCTTGAGTTCCTGCATGCCTACAACTTATCATGCTGCTTATTTAACTTCATTTTATAGCAGCTATAGTAAATACATGGAAAAGTGGAAAATACAGTGTTTTCCATGTGTTTGATAATTTTTCTATGGCTAAACTATTTTAGTTCAGCTGAGGAATACTGCGCTAAAGAGGGATAGCAGGCTTAAGACTTGAGTAAACCTAAATACCTTGATGTTAAAAGAGAAAAAAAAAAAGGGAGCTGGAAGCTGGTTCATTCAGCAGAGTGACATCCTTAATGACAAAACAGGGCTTCTAGTCCATTTGTGAAAGAATGAAGTAGGTCTTTGGACTTGAATGCTATAGAAGATCCCTGGTGAGTAGCCACTCAATTAGGAAAGTACCCAATAGTGCCTAGCAAAAGAGTTGACTCTACTGAAGTCAACAACAGATACCTAGGAAGAGTATAAGACTCCTAAGTAGAGAGAAGATTTTAATCCTGGTTTGTAGTTCAGGGACCCATTAAGTCAGAGATGTGGTGTCTTTGTAGTTGAAAGTCCTTGATAGATGTTTATTTTATTAATTAGGCTGGTTTCTTTGGAATCTAAATAGCATCTCTAATGTCCTGCAACAGGGAATGCTACTGTTCAACTATGCCTACCAAAATTAAGTATCTTTGTAGGGGACCTGCCACCTATATATTTAATTTTTATGTTTTGCTGCTCCTGCGTCAAAAAGAAAACCATCATTCTCTCTTGACTTTCTCAGAGATATTAATATATGTGGACACCTGTCATACTTCCCCTGAGTTACTTTCTCTCTGGGCTAGAGAGTCCCTGTGGTGGTTGTTCCCAGGCTCTTTGATTGTCCATATGGCCACTCGGCCTTGTGCATCTCAAGACTTCTGCATTGTGCGGTGGCCAGAACTCCTCCTTTTTGATAAGTGTCCTGTTTTGCATCTAGACACCAAGGAAAGAGCCTAAGTCCTCAGAAACCTGTGTTTTAATCTGGCTCAGAATACCTGAGCATACATTGACGAGAAAGGTCAAGTGGTGACAGTGCTGCTTTTTAAAAGGCATTTTCCACAGGCAGAAGTAATGAAGATAGTAGTTTCTCCCTCTTGTAAGGCAGCCCAGTAGAAAGAGAGAGAACTTAGATCTTTTCTTTTTCAGTTAGTGCAGAAATTGCTGTGATAGGTGCAGTCGTCAAAAAAGTTCTGAGACAAGACAGTTTATATATACACTCCTGTGTCTATATATATGCAGACAAAAATTAAAGCAACTCACTATTTGTCTTCCTGTTTTAACTTTACCTCTCTGAGGCCTGTAACTGTTGACGTGAAATGTTAAAGATTTTGTGAAGTTTGTCGAGTTAATGGGTTGTTACTGAAAACAATTGAAAATACCTTAAAGTATTTTGTCTAAATTTCTGTAAATACCTGTCTCCCCACCCTGCTCCTTTAAATCTTTTTATCGATTTTAAGCTTGGTTAAGCTGTCAAAATGAAAATATCTCCGATTCAACCTTTTTTGATACTGTGGTACAGGTAGATTAAGCTCTTGGATGAAAACAGGCGTGGTCATTGGTAATATGCAAAAACTAACATTGGTTTTGAGTAGATCATCTTAAGTTTCATGCAAAATTGCAGCTTGGGTACAGATGATCTGCTGAAGAATCATAAGGGCTATTTAAGTACGAGGTGCATATGTCCTGGTCATTTTGAAGTCCACCGGGAAAAAAAGTTCCATTTGCCATTTATTTAAATATTTATATAATACATGTACATACAGCTTGCTTTTTGGAAAGCATTACTGTTGACCTACTCAGAATGTGTTTGTTCTTTATTAAATCATAAGTATCAGAGATTTGTATTTTGTCTTTTGAACTATTAACTTTTTCTGACATGAGTATCACATTTTTCTCTTGAAGTTTCAGGAAGAATCTTTGGTGGATGACTCGCTGCTTCAAGATGATGATGAAGAGGAGGAGGATAATGAATCTCGTTCATGGAGAAGATGATTCAACTGATCAATGACAATGCTAGAACTGCACCTGTGTTGCATTAGTATTACCTAATGTACTTCTGCATCTTTGTATTAAAAGGGGTTTTGTGATGAAGTTGGATTCGGATATAGACTAAAAAGCAGCTGGTCAGTTATACATTTTGAGAGATTGATGTTTGAGTTACATTTCAGTAAATGATTGCTAAAGACATCATACTAGGAACATATGCAATGTTTTTATTACATAGTTCTACAGAAAGTTACAGAATTCTTTGGGTTCTTTGTAATTTACCGAATTGGTCAAACACAAATGACCAGAAGTTGTTATAACATAGATAATTTTTGTTCTATTCCAGATACGGAATGAAAATTTGCATTTAAAATCTTTGTGAATGTTTTCAGAAATGAATAGATAACAGTACTAAACTGAAGTCTCTAAAGTTATGTATTCATAATATTGCATAGTAGTATGCTTAGGCTTTACTATGTACTAGCCTTTTGTTGGATTTGTGTACGTATTTTACCTATGGGTTTTAATGATAAAGTGTATGACTGCTTTGCATATAAGTCCTTATGACTTTAAGATGTTAAAAAATAAAGAAATGGAATGGTCTTCAAAAAAAGAAAAAAGAAAAAAGAAAAAAAAAGCAATAACCAAAAAAGCTAAGACAAATGAAAAAAAGAAAAAGAAAAAAAAAAAGAAAAGAAAAAAGACCATTCCAAATGGCAACCCCACCCCCATGTTCACAAAAAGAGCTCTTATCACTTATACTGAAATAGTATTGACTATAGAAAAACCAAACCTCAACATAATGATGTTTCATTTACAATAACACACAGGTGTATTCTCTTGCATAAAAGCTTTTGGGTGTCTTTTGAATTTTAAATTGAACAGTAAATAGAATAATACTGCAACGATAAGGAAATTATTCTGAATCCCTGCACTGCGCAACTGTAGAAGAAAATACACAGTACTGAAAGGTAATTTAGAAAAACACATTAGGTCAAGTGGAACATTTGGTAGGTATTATTCTAAGAATTTTGGCTATGCATGCTGATACATCATTTTTATTCCTGTGTTCCTATGATTACATTTTTCTATTTTAAAAGTAATACTCAACAGCTACGAAGTTCACACTATGGTGTATATTCATCATTTAAAAACATACATACATGAGATGTTAGTAGAGTTTCTACTCCAGAGGACTACTTAATTGGCCCTTAACAGGGCATTTTGTTATGCGAGGTCTGAAGTTCCTCCTCGTCTTAGGAAGGGGAACTGCCTAAGTTTTGCCTTAAGAACTGCCTAATCCTTTGCAGTAAAGGATTTCTCTCACCAGAAAATCTTGGGTTTATTTCCATTTGGTGGTATTCTGCTGGCCTGTTTTCAAAACAAAATCCATTTACTAAGTATCAGACTTCCAGAGTTTATTTTCAGTTGGGTTATGTTTTGGTAGTTTTGGGGGGTTTTTTTCATCCCACATCAGCTAATTAATGACTGCATCATAAACCCACTATCTCATTAATCAAATAGGTGTAGGGGATGCTTAAACATTTCGGGCAGTTAAATGTATATTTTCTTTGGCCCAAGTTTTTGTCTTTTTTTGAGGGAAGTTTGGGGAGAACTGCTGTAAGTTATGACCCTGCCCAGTTTTTCTTTTTTTTTTTTAAATTCCAAAATAGAAATGGAGGAAAGTAGAATTAGTAGTATCCCGGAGAGAAGATAGAGGCCATAGAATTGTCTGTACTTTTCACTTATTTGAGGGGATCCTGTTCTGGGGTTGTTTTGATTTTGTTGTTGTTTTCCTATGTCCCAGTGTGTATGCATATCTTTTTGCAAAAATAGGCACTTAAAATTTTTGTATAGACTTAGTTTCACATTGAAATTTCACAATTGACTACCATGCTTGTTACAGTAAGTTCTAAATCTTGCCAGAAGGAATTGTGTTTGGGAAACTGATTTCCTTTTACACTGAATTCCAGGCAAAATAAAATATTTTAAGAACTGGGATTTTTTTTATCCAATGCTCTGAATGAGCCTTTCTAGTTCACTGAATTAAATACAAGCTTTCCTACTTTTCTTTTTTAATAATTGAGTACATAGGAAGGGTGCCAGACTGACAGTCCGGGAGGTGAAAGCTTTTTGTGTGTTGTCTTAAAAGAACAGATAGAGCCCAGGAAAGGATGGTGGATGCTGTTTTAAGGTGATTGTCTGGTACTCAAACCTGCCTTCTCACTGCAGTCAGTCAAGACAAGCTAATGGCAACTATTAGCGTATTCTTTTGCATGGATGCTTCTTACGAATCATCTGAAATTGCTGTGTCACATAATTTTAAAATGAATATTCCACGTTT
>JAOQGH010000001.1:161174136-161189670 GCA_025769975.1 Gallinago jamesoni
TTCTTTTGCATGGATGCTTCTTACGAATCATCTGAAATTGCTGTGTCACATAATTTTAAAATGAATATTCCACGTTTGCCTGCTTGTTTTGAATTCGAGCCAGTAATGCATCTGCGTGAGATTAATTTTTCAGTAACTGTTTGCACCCTGGTCTACCTGTAAGGGGAGGAAACCTTTTAAAAATCTTTTTGCCAACTTCCTCCCCCAAACTTTCATCAGTGAAGGGCGTCAGGGGGAGGAATTCTTACTGGCATGTTATTTTGTCCCCTGCTGTTACCTGGTGACACTCTGGATGATTGAAAACCACCTAGAGCAGAATGCCTTGGTTTACTCTTGCTTTTAGAAACAAACCCAAATGTTTGGTTCGGTTAAGACTAATCTGTGCTTGTTTGCCGTTCAGCATAAGAGAGCTGTGTTCCAGTTGCAATCTGTGGATTCTGTATGTATTTCTGTCATTATCTGATAACTTTCTTGATTTGATTTCTTTTTGGCTTGCTCTGTCCTTGTATTCCTTGTCTAGCTCTGCTCTCCCTTTTTCACTCTTACTGTAACCAACTCTTGTCACTGCAGTCAGATCCTTATTAGCATGGCCTTCAGTGAAATCTCTTGTCACCTGGAGCAGCATCCTTCCTTGTTCAAATCAACAACCCAAGCATCCTGCTGCCTTTCATTCCCTTCTTTACCTAATTCATCCTTCTGAATGCATTCCCAAGCGTGCCTCCGCTGTGATTAGCTAAATCATTGTGGTTTTTTTTAACAGTTCTGCAAATGGATTTTCCTAGTCTGAAACACCGGGAATGGGGTTACCTTGCTTTTCCCTGGACAGCTTTTCAAAATTTCTGTGGCAAATAAGGTAAACACTTAAGAAGGTATTTTCTCTTCCAGCTAGATGCTAAAGGGCTTGAATAAGATGTGTTCTGACATGTAGTTCAATGCCAATATTGTCGTAAACCACATTTGGTTGAACTACAAAAAAATTTAAGTAACGGGAGTCAGTAATTCAGACTATATTACAGTCTGTCTCCAAAAACTAAAGTAATAAGCATTACTTATGGACAATGCTATTTGTATTTTTTCCTCTCTTAAAACTCGTTTATTCCAAAACAGAAAACCCATCAGAGAAATAGAAGTTGTTTATTAGTCAAACACAAAGGGATATATTTTACAACCAAGTCTAAGCATTTCTTAAAAAGAAAAAACACCCATTGAAAAGTATCTGTATAACTTCAGGCACTTAAAATAGGTTTCTGTTCTAAACCACGCTCTAAAAATGGTCCCTATTCCTTAACTAGAAAAGGAGTCAAGAAGTAACTTAAGTATCTGAGAACAGTGTAGCACGACTGTACCTAATTTAAAACATCCATTTTTAATTGTTGACTGTCCAGAGGTCTCCAAACTAATTAAGCTTACTATTCTTGTCAGTACTCAGTTTTTAAAAACTACATTTACTATATAAACTTGAGGGGTTTTTTTTTCAGATGCAATGGACAACTTGTAATCATCAGTTGCCTCATGAGTACAAAAAAGGTGTACAAGAATTTGGTTTGACTTAAGGAAGTGATTTCGGATGTTCCCTGTATTTTTTTAATTAATCCCTGAAGTAGTATGTCTGACCAAAAGTTGATGGGGATTTTTTTTTTTTTAGCTTTTCCCAAGGCATACACTATTGTACCAATGCACAAAATAACATAAAGGGGCATAGACCTTCAATGAAGCACCTATTCACTGTAATTAAACATAGTTTTAATGTGGCAACTAAAGAATATATCATCAGGTTAAATGCTGTATCACTTAACTTGATTTGCTAATTGTAACGAAAGGTACAATTAACAAATTAATATTAGAACAACTGGAACAAATAGCAGAAATTTGAGGGGTTTGGGGGGGGGGAAGGTGATGGAATTAAGTACAAAAATCCGATCAATTTTGATTGTTCTTCGTCCTACTCTGAGTGCAGCTGTTTCTTACTGTACTCATGTTACAGTACTGGATTACTTTCAAATGAACCCATTAAGTCAGACAAACTAGAAGTTCTTGAGCAAGATTTAAAAAAAAAAAAAAAAGTTTTCCAGTTAAGTCAATATAGCTGTAAGCTGACCCTTGGTGAAAAAGAACTTTTATATTTTGTGTATTTATGTAGACCTTTAAAACACACTAGTATGCTTGTCACGCAGTTACCTAAATACTGTAGTTTTATAAAATAATTAATTTCATTTTTTACTTTAATATGTCTTTGCATGTTTTATTCTGAACCGCATTTTAAAGCTGTAGACATCAAAAATACTTGCAACTTAAATAGACTTTGGTGATTTCAGTCTTCTATTGGAATTATCTTTAGATCTAATTGGACTGCTAATGAGAGGGATTTCAAGTACATACTGCACAAGAAATTTCTTTTTTTCCTAATGGATCATTAGCTGTAAAATCCTATATGTGTTATTGATAAAGCTTATCTGAATGTTGATACCTTGTTCTTTGTCCATGTGAGTGAAGGTATATATTTTTTTTTTCTTACAGTAAGCTTGTAATCCTGAGACCAGTTGATGTCTTTGAAAATCATCTCATCTGACATTGTGGTATTTTATAATAATTTTGATGTTACAGTTTGAATTATTGAATTCCAAGATCCTTCCTGCTTCCAACAGGCTAGTTCAGTTTCTCATCTTTCACTGGCAAAGTCTGGAATACAACGTTCAGCAAATCTGTCTGTGCTAGTTGATGAGCTGGATTTTAGCGTTCCCCTGACAGCAACTGGGGGAAAAAAAATCTGAAGCATGTACTCTTTAAAATTATTTTTTCTGAGAAACATCTTCAGTAGACTTTTTTTTTATTTTGACTTATGGGATGCAGAAAGAGTAAAACTGTCTTTTTACCCCTTTATGCTGTTTTAACTTTTCTGTGTTGCAGTTTAATGTAAGAGTTTTGGATGATAATTTGATGGGTAAATATTGTCTTTAAAGAGATAAATCTTTTTATATCGTCTAGCATATACTTTCCTTTTTAAAGGAATTTTAAAGGAAAATTGGTATTTACAGTTCCTCCTGACAAGCTATGGAGATTATTTGAAATCAGAAATGTTATTTACAGGCCTCAAAACTTGAACAGTGCAGGTGACCACTTCCCAGATGCTACAGAATGACTTTTTTTAAATGCAAAGGAAAAAAAAAAGAAACACTAACTTCTCCAAAATGTTTCCTAATGACCTGCAGCTAGACAAAGTTTTTCAGCTCTAAGGCATACTAACTCTTCTCTCTATACAATAATTTGCTCTCTAGGGAAATGAGAAAAGTTTCTTAGGTTTTAAAGGTCATGATTTATTCCTCATTTTGCACGGTGTTTTGTGCAATAAGGATGTTTGAGCCAAAATGTTTCTTCCTTGTAGAGAAAACAAAGACTTCACAAAAATGTATGTTGATCTGTGCATGTAAAAATCTGTATCCTTTTGCCAAAATCATGTGCGTGTTGCTGATGCATGTACGGTGTAGGTGAGATCTACAGAAGCACAGAAAGGCCTTTAGGGTGTAAGGACTCTGATTTTAGAGAGCTTCCCAGCTCTGCACAACTCGGCTGCATAAAAGCTGAGAGAAGAGTCCTTTCCATTAAAATACTCTGTTTTAACGTGAAGAAATGTTTTTCCTCACATTTGCAAACTGTCCATTCTCTGCTTTAAAAAAAAAAAAAAAGGCAGTTCTGATTTTGTGGTTTTTTTTTTCCTTGAGATAAAGTCCTGTATTTTCTCTTTCGAGTGCTAGAGGGCACTATGGCTACACAAGTGAAACACAATAACTGGAAGTAATTTGCTCCCATTCCAACACTTCTGTGATATTTTTCCTGTTTCAGTTCTCGTACTAATATTTGCATTTCTTGCAGAAAGCTGTGTACATCTCTACCATGTCAGCAGAAATTCTATTTGTGTGAACCAAAACAAAGTATCTCTCTTTGGATTTAGGTACCGATGATGAAATGTGACTCCAGGTGTTTAAATCTGAATAAAACAGAAGTGTGTTTCTGTGTTGCAAGAGACATGTATCTATCTCCTTTTCTGCTCTGCGAGTTGAATTGGGGTTTTGCTTGATTACAGTTGAAGTTATAAAAAACTTTGGGTAGCTACATCTGTTTGTCAAAGTTTTTTGTAAGAATTAAACTTCTAAGCATGTGTTTGTGCTCTAGAATAGGACATACGAACTGAATGCAAAGCTAAAACTTACTACTGGAAAGTTGGAGGGGGGAGCAGACATGGCAGACGATACTTCATTTTTATACAAACTACAAAAGGAATCGCCAGCCTAAGGTGAAGAGATTTCACCACCATAGCCAGTTCTCTTTGCTTTATGCTGGACTCGTGTTAAATACATCAAAGAATTACTGCTGCAGCTCCACCAACTGGTGCAGTGTAACTACACGGAACAATTTTTCAAATACAAGATGGAATACCGGGAGTACTCCAATATCCTGTCCATTACTCTCTTGCCCACCTGCATCGGGAACTTCCTGGTAGCCCAGGCATCTCTGCGCTTGGAACTCTGAACGTGCAACCTCCACGCACACAAATCACGTTTAGGCCAACAACTTGCTGCTTTCTTTTCCCTTTCAGTCGTGATTAGTGCGATATCAGAAAGTGCTGAGGCATCACATACTTTGTTATGCTCCTCCTAACTCACAAATTCGCCTGTGTTGAAACTATATGCTTTTTGTTTTTTTTCCTGCAATATGGCAGCGGTATCTTCACCTGTGGAGAGACATCGTAAAATGCTGGAAAACTTCTGAGTCAGTATCTTTGAATTTGCTTAAAGATGTAAACCTTGTTTACCAGAAGTGATTGTGAGAAGAGAAATTCTTGTTGAAAAAATTCTTTGGTTTTATTTATGATAATTATCTGTTTGCATTCAGACCTGATAGGTGATTAACATTTACCCACTGCTCCTCTCAGAGAGATATTAGATAATGTTTAAAATCATATATGACCAGTTTAGTAGCAAATAGAGGAGACATTCTATGTTCATATGTATTTTGATACAATTTTTAATTATGTTTTTCCATCTACATTCTCCATAGTAATATTTTACCTTAAAAAAAATGTGGTAGGATGCTATTTATTTATTTGCAAGTTCTACAATTATAACTTCTCTTATTTCTGCTGTTTTAAAGACTCCCCCACTGGCCGTACCATCCTTTG
Organism: Gallinago jamesoni; assembly: GCA_025769975.1. Classification (NCBI taxonomy): domain Eukaryota; kingdom Metazoa; phylum Chordata; class Aves; order Charadriiformes; family Scolopacidae; genus Gallinago; species Gallinago jamesoni. The sequence continues at coordinate 161,179,313 of JAOQGH010000001.1, forward strand.
TGTGTGAGACTAAAAAAAAAAAAAGCTGTAAGCTGTGAAAGGTTGAGTAGAATTGCAAGTTTTATCAAGAACACAAAAGCAGAAATACCCTGTAAGCAGCATGTAATCAGTTTTAGAAAATCTTGCTGCAGCACAGATGTTCACAAAGGCAGACTTTCTGAACCTGCATAATTGAAATCTTGACCATCTTTCAAACAAATTCTTACAGTGAAGGGAGATGTTACCTGCTTATACCTGAAAACTTTGCTTTCATGCATTATTCCCATGACTGAATGGGCCTGGATATGGAACCATAACTGCTTATATACTAGAACACCTTTTAAATGGATTCATCTTTCTTCAGAGATAATAGAAAACTTCTCTTGCTGCTATATCCAGGAGTACTTATTCAGTATCTTTTGGGGGGAAGAAACTGTTATAACTGTTTACTTCTAAAATACCATGTCAAAAGTTGGTAAATATTTGTTTCCAGTCTCAGGGATCAGAACACTGAGGGTCCTACAAGCTGCTTCTGTTGGATTTTTGTTGTGGTTTTTTTCTGTGGTAAAATTTCATCAACTAGTTTGCAAAACTATCCTTAGGAATCTGAAAAAGGCATTTTCTGGTTTTAGAGTCTGGAATTCTTTGTTCCCAGAAGCAACATCCTGTACATAGTGTATTTAAATACATTATTGTGATGTTGCCAAATTTATGTGTGGGAGTATTCTATTGCTGAAAAATGTGAAATTAAAGAGTAAAGAGCCTTTATGGTGGAAGAAGCTGAGAGATAACTGGTTAACGCACAAAGTGCTGGTCAGCAGACTTGCTGCCTGACCTGAATTACAAAATATCTTTTCTATTAGAAATTATGTAAGGATATTGGCAGTGTAGCAGAATGAAACTGAGCATGTTTTTTCTGTCGCTATATGATGAAAAATCAAGGAATGTAAGTCACAATTAGACCTTGTTGACTTTTAACAGGTTAATGCTGTCTGTATTTGCAATTTTGTATTGGTGAACTTCCCACAATATTATTTGTATGTCTTCACCAAATTTATATTTTGATAACTTTAATATTAAAATAATTTAAAATATATTTGTTTCTTCTGTTTCTGTGCTGAACTATCTTGAAACATCCTTTCAGATGAGTTTTAAGTAAGCGCTGTTTCTTTTCCATCCTCTCTTACACTAATGCTACCCATACTGAAAATACTGTTGTGTTTGCTCTTGTACTGGCCCTTTTCTGCAAATTTACTATATATTGAAGTTCTTGGAGACAGCTGGTCAGAAAGACACTTAAGAAAAAGCTTTATATTAGCAGAATAAGTTATAGGAACTGGTATCTGAGATAATGAAAAGATTAACCGTTAGCATTCAGTTCATGCCGCTTTTAAGATGGCAGTATATCATGCTACAATACTTTCTGTAGATAAGCTTTTGTTAAACTTTTAAAGTAATTTGAGTAGGTAATTACTAGTGGTTTAGTAGTCTAAGGCAGGATTGATGGCAGCTTGATTGGCTGTAGCAGTTACTAAAGTTCACATTTTATGACCTCCTTAAAAATATTAATTTAGAAGCTTATGAATTACTCTCTGGAGTCACCCTGAATTAACAAATACTAAGCTATCTTCTACCTTGTGAATCTTTTGGTGAAATAATTTCTGCCCACTACTGAACTTTATAGTGTTTTTCAAGAATCTGATTTTCTAGATACAGCCATAGTAACTCTTCGATGGCCAGGAGTAAGTTGTGCAAAATGTTCTCACAGTCTTGTTCCATGCCAGCGTTAAAGAAGACCCTGGGTAGTGACTCCTGCCCGTCCTTTGTGCGTTACACAGCAGGCATTTGTGTGATAATGTTGTAAGTGGGGAGCTGGGCCATGCTTTTAAAAATGGGGTGGTCCAGCTGAATTACCTTCCTCATCTACTTCACCGGGTGGCTGAGGTGACGTTAGTGGTGGGGGATGCTGGGCCTGGAGTGAGGAGCTGGGATCAGTGGAGTTCTTCATCCCACAGTTCTGGTTTCAACCCAAGCTACTTCCATTGGGAACACCGGTGCCGCTGCGCTGTTCTGAGTTACCTGTCTTGGTCCTTCCCTTTCGCCTTCCCTCTGTACCCCTTTGGCGGTCAGTGAAAAGGGTAGTCTTGGTAGCCTTATAAACAGGGACTCTGCTGTGGGAGCTCCTTTTGGTGAATACTCAGTGGTTCTGACAGGGGCAAAGGGGGAGAGGCCATCTCAGATGGATTACGGATCTCCTCCAGTGGAGGTGTGAGAAGCCCTGGAACAATTTTGTCAGGCCTTTTGGATCTTTGCTCATTGTGAGCTTAACAGTTTTGTGTGTGACTCTTGCATCAGTACAGCGCTAATGCAGCAGCAGCAAGCTACTTAGGAGATGTTTCCTTCTCCTCCTCCTCCTCCACGTCGCCGTTGTGCTGTGGAGCCCCGGTGCCTGCACTTTAGCTTCCTGGGAGAACTGGGGTTTGCCAGCTGGGTAAAACAGCCCCGAGGCTAGGCTGCAGCAGGAGAAGATGGTTGCCCCTAATGGATGTGTGCTGACAAGCTAAACCATTAGAAGGGAACGCAGACAGTTCTGATGGCATTCAGGGACCTTAGCCAGCCAGGGGAACCAAGCAGGTGGGAAGAGAGTGGAACCAGCGTTGGGAAGTACCATGTGCTGCAGGACTTGCAGTTAGGTTAGGTAGTGTCAAGGCTGGTTTTGTTGAAGTTTGTTGGCTGTTGGTGAAATAAACTACCGATATTAAATTGCTAGAAGGAGGTGCTGAGGCAGATGAAAGCTGGTTTCAAGTTTTTGGCCAAACAATTGGTTATGTGCATTTTTTCTTTCCTGAAATCCATCCACTGTCTGCCACACATGTGGGCAGCCCAGTTTGTTGCAGAAGAGATTTGCTATGAAAGATTTGGGAAATACTGCTAAATCCATAGAATTGGGCAAGGAAATCCTGATCCCCTGCCTTGTGCTCTCAAAGAGGCTTCCATCTGGAACTCTAAAATAGCATCCAAGATACCTAATGTTTTAGAGAAATCTCACTTCAGTGGCTCCTTCTGGATAGCTTAGGGATCTGGGAATTCAGCATGCGCTATTATGAATCCCTATGGAGTAGGTTGTGTCATCAACAGTCAGTTGCTGTTTTGAAAGACTACCGTCCTTTTCTAACCAGTCTTCGTGTGCTCAAACCTGTTTGTCCAAGTAAGTTTATCTTCAACAGATCAAGTAACAGATCTTTGCTGTTATTTAAACTGTCCGACCCTGTTGCCTGAGTGAACAAGTTAGGAAGCAGCTACACAGCAAGTTAACGTGAAGATCATAATTTCAGATGGGAAAATGAACGATGATGAGCTATTGCAGTACAGGAATATAGGGTCCTCTTTGGTCATCTTGCTGCACAATAAGCTGGAAGGTACGGGTCTGAACTCTAACATTAACAGGAGTTAGTGTCAATTTAACCTTTAGAAGTGGACATTTTTGCACAGCGAAGCATTTCAGTGCCTGACTCCTTTCAGCTATCTCTCCAGCCGTCTGAAGAATCGATGGTCCTGTCTTGCCCTTCTTTCTCTGAACAGATTTGGAACTGATCTGAACATCTGAAGTGTCAGGAGCCATACCAAGTACTGTCTGCTCTGAGAGAGGTTGGGTATGCTTTGATGGCTGCTTTCTAAAATAAGGTTATCAAAAACATTCAAAATGACAATATTATGAATGGAAAGGTAGACTGTAACCTTATCTCTTTGCCGGGAGTCCAAAAATCACAATGAAAAGCAATTTTCTACTTTTATCTCCCATGGATCCACTGGTCAATTTACAGAGATCTCAAAGCTGACAGAAGCACATGTGCAAATCTCTGCAATATGTCTGGATACCATCTATACTGTTATTTGCAAAAATACGCATTGCCTTTTGAAGAACTCAGCAGTTTGTTTCCTTCCAACTGTCCAAACAAAAAATGAATAGTCTTCTCTAACCACTCTATATTTAGTATTAGTTAGTGATTGTGGGGAATAGTGTTAGGAACCCTTAGCATAATGTTGTAATTTTCTTTACAAAGATACAAGATGAAATTACAGATGATGTCGGTTTCTCAGGTCCTTCTGAGTTTTACACCAAATATTTATGGGACAAAGGACAATTACATACACCTTACCTTACACTTCTACCCCAACAATCAAATGAATGTTGAGAAAAGCCCATCAATGTTTTTCAACACCAACTGTTCCTGCCTGTAGCACCTCGCCTGAAGAGTTTGCAAGGTGGTACGCTGTGGTGGACTCCAAATGCCTTGATATCATGCAGTCATGCCATGGTTTAGTCTGCTGCCTTCCCAGCACTATCACATTTCAGCATGTCTTTGGAGCTTTTGCTTTTAGCAGAACTCACTGGAGACAGGTTATTTTAGTGTCTTGTTCCATGTCTGAATGTTGGTCCTCAGCCTCTTAGTCTACATCAGTACCGGTAAATTAAACATGGCTGGGACTGTTCTCGGATGCTGAGGCCAACTGGCATGGAACAACTCTCATACACGCTACTAGGCTTCAAAACAGGACAACCCCACCCACATTCTCTGCTGGGAAAGAGCTCTGGCTTGGGAAAGCTGATGCAGGTCTCTGGGGTGCAAAGGCCTAACATTTCAACAGTGCCCACAGCAAAGTTCCAGTGCCTATGAGATATGCTGGACCTGCTCCCTTTACTAATTCAGACGTGGTCTGAGTTGTGTAGTATTTAAATGCCAAGCTTTGGCCAACTGCAGGAGGGCAACGGGATCTCGTTCCTCTGGTAGATGGAGGGGCCGTAAGGAAGATCTCCTCTTTGGAAAGGCAATGACAATTGACAACGCTGTTCTGCAAGGAATCCATCCTCTCTTGCGATAAATGTCCATAGCTAAAAGGGAGCACGGGTACTTCTGAAATGATCCTAGTACTTTCGCTAGCATACAAATAAATGGCAATTAGCAATCAAAAATTCATAGACCATAGTAACTGTTGGATTTAATGAGAAGTATAAAATACTGATGGTCTTGTGAGACAGAGTTAGAAGAAACCTTATTAAAGAAAAAGAATAAAATCTTAAACTTGAAATACAAATAGACCATTAAGTTCAAACCCTCCTATCATTAGTAAGGTTCAGAGGTCTCTTGAACTATCCGCTGAGTATTATCAGCCATCTTCAAAATTAACCTAGCAATAATGCAGTGCTGTAATCAAAGGGGCAAGGTGCGATGCTTTTCTGGCCAGCCCTCTGCAGAACTGCAGTTTCCTATGAACTGACAGAGAGGAAGCTGCACACAGACAATTCGTCCTTTAGCCCTTCATGTGTAAGCCTGCTTTCCAGCACAATACATCACCTTAATTATTATACCTAATGCAGCATGCCAGAATTCTCTGACGAGATTTTTTTTGTTGTTGTTGTTGCCAAATTACATTGCGAAAATATTTTCTGTGTCTGTACATGGATTTCATCAGCCACGCTCCCATCTGTCAAAGCAGGGGTGAACGCTTTAATTGCTTAATCAGCTTTCCGGGTCTCCCACGCAGGCACAAAAGCACCACAGTGAGTTGTGCAGTTACATGGCGGTGGCTAAGCAATCATTAGAAGTAGTTTTCTCAACTTTTGTATTCGAGGAGGCGACAAGCCCGCTGGATTTGGCAAGATTATAAACAAGGTTATTTACTAGCAGGAGCTGGTGTTTTTCTCCCCTCTATTTTTACGTTTGAGGATAAAGTACAATTTATGTTTCGGGCATCGTCTTGTGGAAGTTCTAAATCACTTCATGAGGCTTTCAGCCTGGCTTATGTCATTTATCCATCAGCACTCAGTCCATTTAATCCAGGCCTCTCAGCTGTACAGACCTAGCTCCTGTTGTGAGTGATCGGCCTGCTTGAGTGCTCCCAGCTTCTCCTGTCACATCACATTTGCATAAAAGAGGACGGATAACCAAATTTGAGCACACAAATGAAAATGCTAAGCGCTGAACCTGTCACAGTTGTTGTTCAACTAATTGTGAAAAATTTGATTTGCTGGCTTTTCACTGTTTATCATGTGGACCCCCTTCTCAAATTTGCCTTGGCTTCTGCTTCTATACATGTAGCTTTTAAACCCTCTACACAAGCAGCCCACCCTGGGGATTACTTACCTCTCCTACCAGCTTTTAATGTTGGCTCATCTACTTGACTAAATTAGGCCACCATGGCAAACAAACACATAATTAAAAACCTGGGAAAGACAACTGCAGTTGCACTTCTAAATTGATTTTGCAGTCTATTACTGGTATATGCCTTTGCATTTTGCCATTTTATCTTGTTCTATAAACCTTAAATATGTCTTGGCTTTTGCTTATATATAGGAGGAACATATACTATTTCAAAATGAAGACTAAGATTTTCTTCTCAAAAGGGAATAGTAAATAAACCACATTTTTATTTCTGGGTATGTTGTAGCAGCCTGTTACAGAGATGCTGTAGTCATTTGAAATTAAGACCCGTTTTTAAACAGACATTGAAAGCCCACAGATAAAGTATTGTCCAAATTATTGTGGTATTTCAAAATTCTGGGGTTTGACTTAGCTTTCCAAATGTACTTACAACTGCTGTTGTACTTATATTTCAGATCACCTTCTCTTAACTTATCTGTATAATTTACACATCGCTTCTTATAATATAGACCAGAAGGTCACCAGTTAAAACAGTTGAAGGTCACGTTGCATTTTTGTGAGGGAAGAGGAGGTTCAGCCAAATGATTATCTATACAAAAATGAAAAAAGAACAACAAAAAACCACCAAACAAACTACATATCCAAATCATCCATCATTTTGGTATCAAGGTGGATGTTAATATGGACATAGTGGATGCAAATCTATGAAGACCATTGTAAGCTTCTAAAAACAATCTGATAGAAGATGGTATTTAGACATACACAAATAATTGATATTTTCCCAAAAGTACTACAATATCAAAATAATTGTTTTCAAATTAAGAATAAAAATTGTCTGCCAATATGACTGAAATATCATTTAAAAATAAAATTGAAAATGTTTTGCCTGAAATGCTTTTTAATTTCATTTCATTCTGTTAGTGAAGGGGGAAAAGTCCCTGAAGTAACCTTCATGTCAAGTGCACTTCACTTATATAACAGGAGAAGTAATGTGGCATAATCCCTTTCATAAACTCATCAAGACCTGTCTTAAAACTGTAGAATATTTTTGTCTGTTTCTCTGGTGAGGTTGTAAAAAAAAAAAAAAAAAAACAAAACCAAGATATTTTTTCTATTAAGAATGATTTAATTTTTATCCTGAACTGATTTACACCCAGGTTAACTATGGTTAGATATCCTTCATTTTAAATAGCTTTTCTCCCTTCATGATATTCACTTCCTTGATGTGTTCACGAACAGCTGTCATGTCATCACTGCCTTCCTCTTACCAGGCTAAACGGGTGGAACTGTTAAAGGGCTCTGACAGACAAAGTCTGACATATTTAACAGCAGCAGTTCAAGATATTAACGTTCACAGCCCAGTGTGTTGGAGTTTGCTGTTCTTTGCTTCTTCATCAAGTTTTGCTCTTTTTCTCATTTTTACCACTGAATTCTGCTGCCATTAAAAACCCAACTGAAGAAATAGCTCATGCTGTGCTCTACACTCAATGCAATTTGCTTGTTTGTGATCACGAGAATACTATCCGTTTCCTTGCTCTCATCTTTCCTTCACATCATACTACTTTATCTCCTTCCTCAGAAGTAGCTTTCCAAAGTTGATGTCTTTTCCTGCCCTCTTTCTCAAGTTTGCCAATGAATTATGCTAAATACACAAATCAGTTGCAAAATAAGGTATCTGGAAAAGTGAGATATGGGTGTGTCTGGCCCACAGCCTCAAATGAGGAACAACAGAAATTCAAGAAATAAGTTAGCTCACAGAAAACTTCATTCTCTACTCTACAAACTGCAGCTATGTTGCCAACAGGTTTGATTCTGAAAATCAATGAAGTAGCAGCTCTTGTTCCAGACCAAAAATGTTGGATGTTGTTTTATCTTTTAGGTTACTCTGAATAACCTTCAGCAAGATGTTCCATACTGGATCTAATATTCCCTCCCAGCTTCTCCCACTTGCAAAATATATGCTGGTAGCTGAAATGTCCTGAGATATTTTTGTGATCAAAGAGGCAGAAGATGATTTATCTACTCAAGAAAATAAGTACCATTTTCAAAACCTATTTTCTTCATATAAAAGAGAACAATAAAAATTACTTAGTTACCTCATTCTCTGTCAGTGAAGTTAATATCTATTGATAAACTGTTATCTTTTCTTGCCATGCAGTGGTTTTATCTGGAAATATCATAGGTATGTTAAAGTTAGTAGAACTGAATTAGATATTTAGGCTTTTGCACCATATTGGTCTTAGGAAGAGCTAGGCTTACAGATAAGATTCTGTCCTCTGCTTTTGCTCAGCTTTTAACAAGAAAACAAGACATTAATTTCTTGCTTTGTTCCTAATTCAACTTACAGGAACACGGAAAATTTATTGTTGAATCCTGGAACTTTTTCATTCATCAAGAAAATAATCCTCATCCCTTTACCTTCTTTACCTCTCTCTGAACTTAGTTATGTGTATTAGTTTTATTCTGAAGCGGTGCAAGAAAAGGAGAATGAAAGGAAACAACTATAACAGCCACAAAAGAAAATAGCAGCTCTTGGGGTAAGTTTTGCAGTCAAAATACTTGTGACAGTAGTACTTAAAGGCAGTTTCTAAAAAGGAAAATGAGATTCTAAACTTAGATCATTAAGTTTATCCGTCTCCTAAGTAAATGTGAACATGCAGTTCTCCAAACTGGGTTCTTGATGTAAATGAAACTACTTTGCAAAAAATTCTTTCAAGTTCTATATCCTTCAATATCCTTATCCATAACATGTTTTGCTAGGCAAGTCAGAGAAACACAGCAGAGCAAAGGCAAGAAACGTGTTTAAAATTTTGAACAAGTACTAATGGAAAATGTTTTGCCATATTCCCTCAGCTCTAATAAAATGTACACTTTCCATTTATCCTTCAACTGGATATCTATCGATGTTTGATTAAAAACAATCTCCCCCGCTTCTGTAAGTACCTTTGTGTAATTCATGGGAATTTTCTCATTTTCCCAGGTCTGCTTGGGTAAATAAATGTTTCTCGTCAGCTCAGTCTCTTAGGTTGGATGTTAGAATAAACAAACTTCCATTAATTTGCTTTTTGTTTTGCTTTAGATGGCAAGTAACTTCATCAGCACGTAAGAGAGATAACTGTTCCACCTCTCCCTATATATTTTATTATACAAAGCTGACCCCTTTCCCATGAGCTTAGCTCTTGACTATAGCTAAATGTAAAAGAAAAAGCACACACAGAGAAAGGATTAGCAGGTTACACATACACATCTCCATGGTCTGTGGGTATATGCAAAGCCAGACATATGTTAAATTGCGTGTTCTTTTTACATAAAAAAAGAAAACTTATTTACCCTATGGGTAAAATATGTGTTGACCTACTGTATTACGGTATAAGCACGAACAAGGTTACATTTTTCCCCTTTCCACTAAATAATAAGGCAACTCATGCTGAGGGTGCACTTAAACTATACCTATAACTCTTGGAAATTCATAGATCGTAAGGCCAAATGGGACCATTATGATCATCTTGCCTGACCTCTTCTATAGCACAAGCCATAGGGTTTCGACAGCATAACAGTATTTGTAATTTCATATGCATTAGAGTGCTATTTATAGGATATATATTGTATTGAGATGGCAGAGTATTCATTGCTCTGAAATTCTGCTAGATAATTTTACTACTGTAGTGGCACCTACAGAATTCGCAGTTGGTACATATTGATAATTTAAAAAAAATCGAACAGAATTTCATGTAATTTGCTAAAAATGCAACTACATCTAATAAATCTGCTTGGGACAACAGTTGCAAAACCATATTTTAATGTAAAAATTCAGTTGCTACAAAATAATCCAAGCAGTTTATTCATTACCAAGTGTTGTAGAATCTAATGAAGACAAGAAAAATGACAACTGTTCCATTGCACTAACTGAAGTACTTGAGCAAGAATAGAGAAAACTAAAACAAAATTTGGGTATGTTTCACAAGGCTAACTCTTGTCCCATGCTAAAGATATTTTTCCTTTGGGCCGATATCAAGAACTACAGTGTTTGGTTTTCATTCTCATGGAACTGCTGCTACAAATGACTGCTTTAAATGGAAACTGATTTTAAATGGTGAAAAGTGCAGAAATAGAATCATAGAATGGTTTGAGTTGGAAGGGACCTTAAAGATCATCAAGTTCCAACTCCCCTGCCATGGGCAGGGACACCTCCCACTAGAGCAGGTTGCTCAAAGC